>OU342746.1:81406706-81795814 GCA_910589775.1 Avena eriantha
CTTGGAGAACTTTGCATACAGGCGGTTCTCACGAACCTTGTTTAGGACACACCGAAGGTGTTCTTCATGTTCTTCCTTTGACTTAGAATAGACTAGAATGTCATCCAGATAGACCACGATGAACTTATCAAGATACTCCATGAAAGCCGAGTTCATAAGCCTCGAGAAGGTGGCAGGTGCGTTGGTGAGACCGAAGGACATGACTGTGTACTCGTACAGGCCATAGCGGGTGGTGAAAGCTGTTTTGGGAACATCTTCCTTGTGAATCTTGATTTGATGATATCCACTTCTCAAGTCAAGCTTAGAGAATACCACAGCTCCAGCTAGCTGATCTAAGAGATCATTAATCCGCGGAAGGGGATATTTATTCTTGATGGTTTTAGCATTGAGAGCCTGATAGTCAACACAAAGTCTATCAGTGCGGTCTCGCTTCTTCACAAATATGGTTGGGCTACCCCAAGAAGAAGTGCTGTGCTGAATGAAACCCAACTTCTCTTGTTCATCAAGCTGGCGTTTGAGTTCAGCCAACTCAACAGGACCCATTTTATAAGGCCGCTTGGAGATAGGAGCGGTACCCGGTTCAAGCTCAATCACAAACTCGACCTCTCGATCAGGAGGCATACCTGGTAACTCTTCAGGAAAAGCATCTGGGAACTCACAGACCACCGGAACACTCTGAATAGCATCCATAGCATCATCATTCAGAGCAGACAAATAGAAGAGTTGAATTGCAGGAGTCAGGCTTGGAGAATAGACTATATGGCCTTCGGGAATTTTCAAAGAAACCGAATGTTCAGCACAATCAATCACAGCTTTATTTGCAGCTAGCCAATCCATGCCTAAAATGACGTCAATATCTAAGTTGCCCAGAATAATCAAAGAGGCCAGAAAGGAAGAATCCCCAATTTGAACCTGATTGTCATAACTGATCTTGGAAGTTAACATCCTTGCCCCAGGAGAAAAGACCATCAGCTTTTTAGGTAACGAATTAGATGACAACCCATTCTCTTGAGCAAAATTGAAGGATACAAATGAATGCGATGCTCCAGAATCAAATAAAACTCGTGCAGGGACTAAGTTAACAAAAAGCGTACCCAGCACAACTCCTGGTGCATGCTCGGCTTGAGCGTGTTGACACAGTTGGCACGAGCAACAGTGGACCCGGGCTTGGTGGTGATGTTGAAAGCCCGAGGTGGAGGTGCACGAACCATAGAAGGACTTGCTGCAGGTCTTGGAGGTGGAGGAGGAAGAGCTTTGTTGTTCATGGGACAACTCCAGTGTTGATGCCCAGTGTTCCCACAAGTGTAACAAGCACCAGGTGGACGTGGAGCAGCGTAGCCAGGGGCTCCACCAGGCGCTCCAGGGTAGTTGTGGTTGTAGCCCTTAGGAGCAGCGTTGAAGGAGTTTGGTGGCCTTGCCGCGTAGCTTGAAGGTCTTGGTGGAGCCGGGAGCGGCGGTGCGGTATTAGGAACCCACACGTGGCGCTTAGAAGGAGCTGTCATAGTTGAAGAGCTTGCTGCGTCACGACTGTGTTTCTTGGACTCCTCGAACACTTGCCTACTGGCTTCTTCCTGTAGAGTTGTATGTTGGAGTGCTAGAAAGGACCCCGGCCTTGCATGACTGATTTCATATTTGATTGATGCATTAAGCCCTTGCCTGAACCTCTTTTGTTTCTTCTTGTCATCAGAGATCTCATCGCCACCATACCGAGAAAGATTCATGAAGTTTCTGATATAGGTGTTGACATTGTCATTGCCCTGCTTGAGGTTGAGAAACACTTCCTTCATCCTTTCCATGACAATTTCTGACAGGTATTGCTCTTTGAAAGCCCAAGTGAACTGCTCCCAAGTAAGCTGAAAACTAGAGTGGTTTGCCTTCAGGTAATTCTCCCACCATAGAGTTGCGTCTCCTTTCAGAAGGTGCGTGGCGTATTTTACCCATTATTGTTCAGCAACATCAGCAGTCATCAGCAACCTTGACATCTCACGAAGCCAATCATCAGCATCCAGTGGCTGACCAGACACGTCAAAGTGGCGCGGGTTAAACTTTAGAAAGCCCTTGATGTCTCCTCACTTGGGAGGTGGAGGTAGCAGAACAAACTCATTCCTCCTGACACTTTCTTTAAAGCGTTGCTGGTTCTGTTGCATTGTTCCCAAGGCATTAGCAATACTTGCCAACGCCGGCCCCAGTTCAGGTGGTATGTCCTCCTCAGTGCGGCGTGGTGGTGCCATCCTGGGATTGATATAAAACTCAAGTCAGTACCATAATGGAGAATAATAATAATCCAAAATAGTACCAAAATGGAATTAATCAAGATTAAAGGATACAATTTGCTGAGGTGATATTAAAATATCAACAAAGTTCGAAGCACCTACAAGATAGTAAGCATATCGCACACGACTGAACAAGGAGTGTGGTACACAAAGCTATCAAAGAAAAAATTTCCGCAAATTTCGGCATTAAAACACCACTATATGCGCAAAACCACTTAACGAATCAAGATTAGTAACTCTACAAATTCAATATACAAGAGCGAATGATAAAAGTAGTGGTATGGTCGCGACTCCATCCCGCACTCAAAGCATTACTCCGCACATGAATAAGTAAAACACATATCCCGACTCTCTTCCTTCTTAAGATGAACCTAAAGATTAGCAACTATGGAAAACAAACACCCCTAACAAGATAGTGTCGGATAACAAAGAGTAAGATAGATCACGTCGGTTACAAAAGCCTGTCGGTATGGAATGTACCAATAGTTGATAACCAAAAGATAGATAGCGACAACAAGTTGGATGCAACAGATAGATAAGGAATTACCCCCACACACACACACTCACACAACCTATGGTACTACGGAACCTAGAACACGTGAATCCTATTTTGAATTTTAGAAGAGGATTGAAAACGTTACACTTCCTTACCAGAAAAGGGTGGGTCGGTGGGTAAGAAGAAAATGGAAGCAGCCCTACTCTCGCATTTTGTTTTTCCCTAGTATACATAACCACCAAAATATTTGCTAGACTGACAACGACCATTTTGGCTGAGACCCTGAAGGGGGGATGGCTCTGATACCAATTGTAACAACCTCAGACCCTACACTCTAAGTTCAAGCCTGGATGAACCGAAAGTGGTTAAGGGTTTTACAGCGGGGGCCTAGGGCTATCCACGTGTAGGCCCGTCGACCGCCCTAACCACTTTCAAGAACATCGGGACAAGAGCGAGCGGCGTAGGCAACAGGCGAAGAGATCAAATACATACACAAGTGAGTATGTATGCAAGCTACCTTACAACAGTTCTCAGAGCCATACGATCTAAAAGAAATAGAAATATTGCAACACCATACAGCAAGATCCAAATATCCTAAATAGAGATAATAGTGCAGGATAGCTCCTCATACATCAATCAACAGAGTATCAAGCGGAAGCGGGAAACAAGATCCGAGTATGGATAAGAAGCAAATCGGCATAAGATGCCACATAAATAAGCACATCCCGCCCACAGATCTCACGGATCCCCATCCCGGAATCTCTACACCGAGTGATCGTTGCCAACATCAGCTATTTCGTCCACCCAGTATCCATCTTGCGAGTATACATGTTTATCTAAATCAAACAATTTATCGTGTGAGACCCTAGGGGTACTCAGCAAGTCTTTTATGCCTCTAAAGGGGACATATACCTGGGGTGACGAAATTGCAGCAAAAGATAATAACTAACAAGGCTATAGATACTCGCTAACCATCCGCCTAACCACATATAGGGGGATGTCCGGTAATTAGAAACAACAATTATAATAGTATAAAGTAACAGATCCATTGTCCTTCTCGCTTACCAACGAGAAAGCGGACAAACAACCCATCCGTTGGCAGTTTTATTAATCATTCCATGAATATTGCACTAATTACTAGCCAGATCTTTAGTCAAATTAAAGAAGGTACTTTAGTTATACTTGTCTATGATCGAGAAACTATGCTCCAAGTCGTCCATAACCGCGGACACGGCTTTCAGAAAGATTTACCCTGCAGGGGTGCACAAATAGCAACACACACACGATCGACCTCGAAAAAACCAAATCAAAACACAACGAGGCTTTCACGACAAAGCAATCACAGGATTCACAAATCATTTCAGGGGGCCACCCCAATAAGCTACCCGCAACGAAGTTGGCCGGCTCTGACACGGACCCAGGATTTGCGACAATGGCTGTAAACGACTGGGAAACTGAAAATGTGACTGGGCTTGTCGATACCGCGAAAACATTCCGCATTCTTAAACAGTACAGGTGCTCCACGTACAATCTTAAATAAAGGAGTAAAGCATGGCATAAGTACAAGATAGTAATAATGCCCCAAACTACTTTGTGGCCCGAAGAAATAAAGTGCAAATCAAGCTCAGGCAAAGGGGGATTCATAGAGTCTCCCGTATGTGGATAGTGCGAATAGTCAAGGAACAGGAATCAAGTACTCGAGGTCCTACGGGACACAAGTGAGCATGAAAAACCAAATAACAGATATCGCCCACCGGTGCCACTTTCATTAGTTATCCCATTAATACTCAGGTTAAGTTGTTTAGGTACCTCGTTAGCCATCAGACACTCACAAACCCTACACATGCAATTCTACAACTCGCAAGGCTCAAACAACTCCTGTAGTAATGGCTCATAGGATGGAGGAACAAGCTTCAGTGGGGTTTAAAAGTAAAGGCCATGCAATACTTGGGATTCAGTTTAATGCAATCGAGACTCCATGATGCAAGAATAAGATAGAAGCAATAGGTACTATATGTATGCAAGCATGTGGTAGTGCTTGCCTGGCAGCTCAGTTGAAGCGAGAGATGGATCTGGGTAGTACTCATGGGATTCCTGATAAGTTCCCTGCTCGGCGTCTATCCGAGAAGAACCAAACAAACAAGGCCAACATAAATATAATGCACAAACATTTAGGTAAAATGCGACAAGTAAACAAGCATACCATGATGAATGATGCACAAATTACATGGCATAACATAGAGTGGCATCAGTGAGGTGTGGGGTATAAGAATAAAGCATTTTATTAAGTTTTTAGTCATGTTTTGCTCCCATATAACTTGTTGTCCACTTAATATTTATATGATGCATGCTTCAATTCATATCATGAAATGCATAAACAGAACGAGCTCGTCGCGCTGATCGATTTAGACATATTATTTGACAAATTTGGAGTTGTAGAATTAAAGTTATTAATTAATTAAGAAAAGGCATTTATTGCAAATTTAATCATCTCGAAAAATTAAATTAGTCAAACAATATTTTGGATGGCATATTTGATTTTCTCACATTTTTCTGATTCAAAAACATATATTATTTGTATTATTTGGATTTTTTAAGTAATAGTTATTTAAAACTGGATATAAAATCATTTAAACAAATTCTGAAAATATTTTTATTAAACTGAAAAAGGAACACAAACTTTTTATACGCAACAGAAGCTAGCCAACATCGCCGACAAGTAGGGCCTGTGCTGAGCTGGCGAAACTGCGCGCGACAGAGATTTTCCCACCGCGGGGTCGTCTAGCCGGGGTGACAGACAGGTGGGGTCGACGGTTTCGCGGGCCCACACGCGGGCGCGCTAACAGGGCGCGGCCACGTGACGCAGCTGGGGAGTGCGGGTTGAGAACCCAACAGTCCAGGTGCCTTTTTGTAAAAGCGCCGGAGCAGATGACATGTGGTCCTGGGAAGGACTGCAGGTTGCGAAAACAAAAGGTTGGGGGGGTATCTGAAAAACCCCAGCGCTATTGTTTTTCTTCTCAGCGTTTCTGACGAAACTGAAGAAGGCAGGGGACAGGCGCGGCGGGGATTCGATCCTGCGGCTAGCGGGGGTTGCTGCTGGGTTCACGCGACGCGACTAGAAGAGGCTACAGCGGGGCAACGACGGTTAGACGAACGCGAGCACCGTGCACAGAGGGTGCTCGTCGGAGTGTCTGGCACATACAGGAAGCGAAACAGCTAGAGGAGGTGTCTGGGAGGGGCAGAGGCTCACCGCGGTGGTGTTGGTGGTGGCGGAACGGGCCAGGAGGCAGGGGATCGTCGGGGGAGCTGACGGCCGTCTGGCCGGTTAGGGTTTTGCTCGGTCTCGTCGGGGTGCGGCAGGAGCTGGCCATCTCCTCCTCACCTCCATGTACTGGGGTGATGCAGGGGATCTCCTCGGCCTTCCTCGACAACCAGACGCCGCGCCCTTCTCCTTACTACGGTGGGGGCGAGCAGATGCAGACGGTGGGGTGGAGATGGGAGAGAGGGGTAGCACGGGCAGATTGGGGAGGCACAGCGACTGGGCAAGGCCATGGGGATCTGGTGTGATGCCAGGTACGAGAGGAGGGGTAGATAAGGCCTGGGAAGAGGGAGGGCACATGGGGTGGCTCGGGTGGAAAAAGGTGGTGGTGCACCTTTTTCTCCTCTCTCTCGCGGTGGCAAGGCTCGGATGGACCAGGGGCAGCTGCAGCTGGGGCCAGAGAGGACGGAGCAGGTGTGTCTCGGGTGGGGTACGCTTGGCAGCGAGGGAAAGAGAGAAAAGGAAGAGGGGGATGGCTCGGCTAGGGTTTAGGTTAGGGGGTGGCTCGGCCTAGAGTAGAAGGGGGAAGGGGTTGGGCCGAACCAAGCCACAAGGCTGGTGGTGGCCTCGGTTTGGGGAGAGGAGAAATGATGAGTGTGAGGTGAGTGTAGCTAGGGTTTGGTGTTGTGTAGGTTTAGGGTTAGATAGGGAGGTTAGCGTTAGGGTTAGATGATGGCTCCAAAATAGATGAAGAGAGGGAGAGAAGCTAGGTTAGATCATGAGAGAAAAAGCCATGCTCCACTCAAACCGAAGAAAAACCAAAGAAAAAGGAAGGGGGATGATCTTGCATGGCCCATGCATATATAATAAATGCAATGTTTATTCTTGTGAAAACAATTGTAAATACCATGGGCATTTATTAGCACATGCTTCCAAAAATATGGAATTAAGGCCAAGCCAAAAGAAAAAGTTGTGTCCCATGTGGAGTAGATGGAATATGCTCATATTTGAATCTCATTTGGACATGCTAGTGTGTATGTCCCACTAGATGTACAATAGCCTCAAAATATTCCAACATGAGCATACATTCAAAAACAATCCATATGGACGCTTGACAAGGGGTTCCACTCACATAGCATGCAAGGGTGGCCATGAGGCTCCACATATCAATATTGTGAAAACAACATGATGCATATATGGGAGCATGTGGAAGTACAATGGATCCATCTTAATATATGTGAGCTAGACAAGAGCCAAAAGAAGTGCAAATGCCCACATATAGTTTGGATGGTGGAATTGTGGGGTGGTGACAAAGAAAGGTGGTGGAGTTATTAAAAGATATGCCCCCCAACTCAACTTGGGCATCAAGCATTTATCAAGAACCAAATACAATGTATCAAGAGGCAAATACAATTAATAGTGCATATGTGATAAGAACCAAATGAAAAGGGTTTTCTATGATGCTCAAATGCAAAGTGGCATGATGACATGAGCATAATATAATTATGATGCAACAATTATATGTAGGAAGTAGCATTTTATTATTAGACCATGTAGCATTACAGATGTTAGACAGGTGGGATGCTATAGGTAAAAGTGGTTGCGCTGCACTTGGGCGCTCAGCTACAGGTGCATCGGGAAAAAAAATGCCACGATGGCAACATGTGTCAATGGTGGAGGTACCCAAAGGCGAGGACGCGAGGCGGGAGCCGAGGCGGCCAGTCGCTCGGGTGGCGAGCTCTGCAGGACGGGGAGGGGCACGCCATGGCCCCGGTGGGCCGTCGCTTGTGCTTAGGGAGGCGACTCGAGCTGTGGCGGGGCATAGCAGGACGGGGACACGACGGGGAAGGGCGCCTGGTGGGGTTCGGGGGTGAGGTTGGCCACGGTAGAGAGGAAGTGGCGAGGCGAGGGCCTGCAGGGGCTGCCGGTGAGCGGGGGCGGTCAGTCGCGGCGCTCACGGGAGGGAGCTTGAGAGAGGCCGCGGCGGACACGGGCGGAAGGCGAGGCGAGGGTGGCTAGGCTCGGCTGGAGCAGAGGATGCCCGAGGCGGAGGCGCGCGGTGGCCCGAGGACGCGAGGCGGAGCAACGAGCTTGTCAGCGGGCGGCGCGAGAACCTGCGAGGCGACGGGGAAGGCTCAGCGAGGCGCATGTGAAGAGGCGAGGAGGTGAGGGCGGCCTCGCCACGGGAAGCACCTGACCTGCGGCAGCGGGGAAGGCCAGGGTCGACGGCGACCGGGGTTGGGGAAGGGCGGTGGGGTAGGCGGACGAGGATGGAGCATGGGGGAGTGGTAGGTGGCGATACGGTGGATCGAGCCATCGAGAGAGAGAGCTAGGGAACACGGCCTTTGCGGGGGTGGGTTAGCATGCGAGAGCGACGTGAGCAGAGGGGCGTGGGGTTGGGCTGGGGTGGTTGCATGCGGGAGATGGGTGGCAGTTGCAACGAGGCCAGGTGGCCAGGAGAGAGCGGGAGCGGTGTGCGGCAGGCGGGAAAAGAAAAGGAGGTGGGGCCTGGCGGGGTGAGGTGGCGGGCTGGGAGTGGCCGGGGTGAGGCGGCGATGGGGTGGGAGGAGTTTGGCTGCGCGCGGTTGGTGGGCAGCTGTGTGGATAGGGTAGGGTGAAGAGATGGGTTGTCTGGTTTTATTTATTGGGGGTGGCCGGCTGGGTCGGATCGGCCCGGTTCGGTTGCCCCTCTAAAAATAATATAAATATTTTATTTGTTTAAAACGGGTGTTTGAAATCTGTTTGTAGGCGAAACAAAATAATCCGGAGATTCGGTTTTAATTTGAAATAAAGTTGGGGCGTTTAGAAAACAAAACCAGGCTTTTCGAAAATAGTTTTGAGACAAACCATGCATGATGATGACGATGCTCAAATGCAATGTGGCATGATGACATGAGCATGCGCTCATGATGATGCAATGCACAAAAACACAACCATTTTCTAGTAGTGGTTTTAGCGGGATGCCACAATTCGACACCACTAACAAGGGATCTTGCCCTCGAGATCCACCTCGTGGTACCGGGAACAAGGTCGGCGATCTGAATCTTCTCGCTTCGTGTAGATGCTCGCGACACCACTAACAAGAGGTCGTTGCTCCCATTCGTCGAGAGAACACTCCGGATAAACAAAGGAGAAAGGTAAAGGTATCAACAAATAAAGCCACCTCTAGCTTCCATGGACGGAGTAAAATTGCTGGATCCACCGATTCAATATACCAAAGCGAATGATTAGAGTAGTCGGATGGTGATCAGTCCATCGCGCACCCAAACCATTACTCTGCGCATGAATAGGAGGATTAAGCAACCAACTCTCGAATTTTAGACTAAAGATCTTCAAAAGCGGTGTCCTGAAAACAAAGGAGTGATGTAGGCTCTTCATCGGATCTAATGTAAAAGATGTCGTCGTGTTGGAAAACACTGGAAGACACAAGAAGGAACAAAGAGAAGTCCAACAGATGAAGGATTACTCAGATAGCATGAAGGCCGGATGTAGAAGCACGGTTACCAAAGGAGGAAGCGAAACCCTGAAGGTACGACAGAAACTCGAAGAAAAGGTGAGAGAGCAGATTTAAAACACGCAAAGGTAAGAGGAGAATAGCATAAGGATAAGGAGTAAAACCAGACCTAACCAGATCTATCCAACCGATTTTGCAAAATAGTTTTGACACTCTACATCGACCGTTAGCTAGGTTATCCTATAGGCTGGACCGATGGGGTATCGCAACTGCTGAGCTCTGATACCACTCTGTAACACCCTCAGATCGGCCCTATGCAAGTTTTAGCGCTTCCCACCAAACCCGCATAGAAACGATTCAAGGACACCCACCAGGCACTTTCGTGCGGGTGGAAAACAAAGTAATACCATTACACATTAGTCCACGATGGAACCCACAGAACATATATATACAACAACGACTCCATGAGTCAAGAATACGGATATACCATACAAAGATCCAAATCACCTTGAAAACGATAGAGCATCCGACTACAGACAAGATGCAAATGGGGCTAAGAGCCCTGAAGAATAACCAATGGCGTCCATAACCCTGCCCAGGCCAAGCCGGAAGGGTAACCCTGCTAACAACGTCGATATCAAACCTGCTAAAACAAAAGGGGTGCCGACAAAGGGCAAAGGAAAAAGAGGAGCGTCAGTACTGAGGCTAGTACACGGCGAGGCTAGAATTCGGCGGCTCTCGCCTACATAGGTATGGTGGACTGAAGCGGTAGCGAAGCATGCACTAAACAACCTATAGAGACTCAATACAACTGTCGGCTATTAGAGAGGGATAAGAGAGACCTATTCGGGACCAACCTGATACTACCACCAAACATACCCATCCTGGTATTTCCCCCCTCGAGACTAGACGAGGAAGTCATGCCGAGGAAACCCACACAGTTGGCAGTTTTATTCATTCATTGCATGGTGATTGTCCAACTTACTAGTCATATCAGATACAAGTCATGTTATAACAACAATTCTTTAGTTATAGTTGTCTATGATCGAGAAACTGTGCTCCAAGTTGTCCATAACCGCGGACACGGCTTTTCGAAAAGATTTAACCCTGCAGGGGTGCACCAAATTATCCACACGCACTTCGACCCTTTTTTGCCAGATCAATTAACATACACCCATCGGTATGTCGACGGGGCCTAAGTCATGACGTTTCCTAGACCCAAAGCAAGTACATGGGGGCCACCCCACTAAGCTACCCGCAACAAAGTCGGCCGGCTCCGAGGCGGACCCAGGGTTTGCGACGACGGCAGTAAACGACTGGGAACCCAAAAAGTGTGACTGGGCTTGTCGATACCGCGAAAACGTGGCGTGATCCAAAACAGTACAGGTGCTCCACGCACAAATTAAATAAAGCAGTAACATGGCATAAGTACAGAATAGTAATAAAGCCCCAAACTACTTGTGCACCCCGGTACAGTACTTTGAAATTAGGTAGTAAGCCAATGGGGGTGCCGACACACCCCACCTGTGGTTAGCACGCTCGATCTCGGAACAGGGGTCAAGAACTCGGGTCCTAGGGGACACCAGTGAGCGGTTAAGAACCAAATAATTGCTATGACACTCCGGTGCCTCTGCATTATTTCTATCATCAACATTAATTAAAAAGTTGTAATTAGAACCATGATCAACGCCACCATTAAACATGTGCCAACCTCCCAACAACTGTGGAACAACGACGATGCGAAGCAACACCTGAGCAAGCAACTACGACTCGCAGGGCCAACTGTCTATCAAGCAACAGGTAATAGGAGGTGTCCAAGGAAATATTATGGCTGCAGGAATATAACTGGTGCACGGAAACTAAAGCATCATGAAACGGATAGCAATAGATCAACAGGAGGAAATAAAGACTATAAATGCAAAATAGGTAGAAAGGGGGAGAATGCTCGCCTGGAAAACACTGCCGAAGATACATTATCCGAAGAACTTGTTGTTACTCGCATCCACTCAACAGCCTAATCCGTGAGAAGCAAACACTAAAAGAAACACTAGATGTACTATTTAATACTACGATAGAAGAATGGGCATGATGCGTGTATGATGCATGACATGGCACAGATGCAGTGCAACTAGACAATATTAAGCGGAACCGGGGTCCCGACAATTAATTAATATGTTCATGTTGTTTAGCTACCCTGCAATTTAAATGTTGTCTTAACAAGGAAAAACATGGCATCGGTTCGCTACTCAAATTTAATTGGAGGCGGTATAATACAAGTATAGCCCGCATATGCGCTCCATATTTAATTATGAGGTGAATCGACTAAATACCCCGAACAAATGAATATGTATGCGACATGAACAATTTAATATGCAACAAGTATATGTTATTTATTATAAATTAGGGGGTCTCGGAAAAGGGGATCACATTGGGGTTCGGCGATCTTGGGTTCTGAGGGTCCGACGGGGTTCGGTCTCCGGGTTGACGGGAACGGGAGGGGTTCGGTTCGACAGGATTGTTCTCGGACAACAGAAGGAGAGCTTGGCGTTCCGAGAAGAAGGACTTGGTTTGGCGTCGGAGGATCATCGGATTCGCCATGGTCGGTGTCGATCTTGTCGTCATGAAGATCTTGTCGGGTCCGTGTATGGGGTCGGTCTTGGCATTCGGGTTGAAGAACTTGGCGTTCCGTGTCGGTGGCCTTGGCGTCCGGGGATCTCGACGTATTCGGATCCGGGTCTTGGTGTCTGAGAGGAAGTACTTGGTGGTTCCGGGAAGGAGGTCTTGTCGTCGGTGGTCTTGGCGATTCCAGGGGGAGACCTTGGCACGCCGAGGGGTCCGGCGTGGTTTCATGGTTCGATCTTCGGACTTCGGGATCGAAGGTCTTGGCGTCCGGGCTTCGGATCCTTGTTGGCGTACTCGGGGCCTCGGCGTCTGCGGTTCCGTGAGGCAGATCTTGTGGTTCCGACCTTGTTCGATGTCGAACTTGCACCGGTGGTCGTTGTACTTGTCCGATGTAGATCTTGGATAACCATACCATCATCGTCGGTTCATCAGGTAGGCAACCTTTGTTTTGACTCGGGTAAAAGTGGTTGCGCTGCACTTGGGCGCTCAGCTACAGGTGCATGGGGAAAAAATGCCACGATGGCAACCTGTGACAACGGTGCAGGTACCCAAAGGCGAGGACGCGAGGCGGGAGCCGAGGCGGCCAGTCGCTCGAGTGGCGAGCTCTGCAGGACGGGGAAGGGCGTGCCATGGCACCAGTGGGCCGTCGCTTGGGCTTTGGGAGGCGGCTCGAGCTGTGGCGGGGCGCAGCAGGACGGGGACGCGACGAGGAAGGGCGCCTGATGGGGGTCGAGGGTGAGGTTGGCCACGGCGGGCTCGTGGCGGAGCGCCGGGTCGCGGTAGAGAGGAAGTGGCAAGGCGAGGGCCTGTAGGGGCCACCGGTGAGCGGGGTCGGTCAGTCGCGGCGCTCACGGGAGGGAGCTCGAGAGAGGCCGCGGCGGACGCGGGCGGAAGGCGAGGCGAGGGTGGCCGGGCTCGGCCGGAGCAGAGGACGCCCGAGGCGGAGGCGCGCGGTGGCCCGAGGACGCGAGGCGTAGCAACGAGCTCGTCAGCGGGCGGCGCGGGAACCTGCGAGGCGACGGGGAAGGCTCGGCGAGGCGCATGCGAGGAGGCGAGGAGGTGAGGGCGGCCGCGCCACGGGAGGCGCCTGACTGCAGCGGCGGGGAAGGCCAGGGTCGACGGCGACTGGGGTTGGTGAAGGGCGGCGGGGTAGGCGGACGAGGATGGAGCACGGGGGAGTCGTAGGTGGCGATGCGGTGGATCGAGCTATCGAGAGAGAGAGAGCCAGGGAAAGCGGCCTTTGCAGGGGTGGGTCAGCGTGCGAGAGCGACGTGAGCAGAGGGGCGTGGGGTTGGGCTGGGGGTGGTTTCATGCAGGAGATGGGTGGCGGTGGCAACGAGGCCAGGTGGCCAGGGGAAAGCAGGAGCGGTGTGCGGCAGGCAGGAAAAGAAAAGGAGGTGGAGCCTGGCGGGGTGAGGTGGCGGGCTGGGAGTGGCCGGGGTGAGGTGGCGATGGGGTAGGAGGAGTTTGGCTGCACGCGGTTGGTGGGCGGCTATGTGGATAGAGTAGGGTGAGGAGATGGGTTGTCTGGTTTTATTTATTGGGGGTGGCCGGCTGGGTCGGATTGGCCCGGTTCGGCTGCCCCTCTAAAAGTAGTACAAATATCTTATTTGTTTAAAATGGGGCGTTTGAAATCTGTTTGTAGACAAAACAAAATAATCCGAAGATCCGGTTTTAATTTGAAATAAAGACGGGGCATTTAGAAAACAAAATCAGGCTTTTCGAAAATAGTTTTGAGACAAACCATGCATGATGATGACGATGCTCAAATGCAATATGGCATGATGACATGAGCATATGGTCATGATGATGCAATGCACAAGAACACAGCGATTTTCTAGTAGTGGTTTTAGCGGGATGCCACAGCGGACGTGATGAGGTTCTCCCCACGGATGCCAATCTTCTCCCTCATGTGGACATCCTTGACCCCCTCGGAGAAGGTGGTAATGACGTTGGAGTACAAGATCTTGGGGATTTTGTTTCGGATCTGGCTGAACCTCCGCAAGAACTTGAAGAGGGTCTTGCCAGGCTGCTGACAAACCTGTTGAAGGTCGTAGTATGCGAGCGGACGCTCGTAGGCCCCCTTGAAGTTGGTGGTGAAGAGTTAGTAGAGGGCTTACCACGAGCCAATGGATTATTTAGGGAGGTTCATCAACCATGTTCAGGTTGTGTCCTTGAGACTCAGGGGGAACCAGTTTGCCATGACATGGTCGTCGCCTCCTGCTGCCTCGATGCCCATGGTGTAGAGCTGTAGAAAATCTTAGGGGTTTTGTTCCATCATAGTGCGAAGGTATTTCGGGGTGGAACTTATGCAGCCACACCATGATTCAGAGCTTCCTGGTGAAGGCAAGGCATCCAGTGCCCTGCACCTCCTTGCCACTGGCAAGGGCCGCACAATTATGTTGTCCCACCGCGGCAATCTCCTCGACGATGTGATCCTCTTACCTACGAGGGGGCACGGCGACCGGAAGGGCAGCCGCTGGAGGAGGGGATATGGTCTGGCATCTGTGGACCGGATGGGATGCGGAGTCGCTGATCTTGGGAGCCCCGTTAGGGACCTAGGTTAGAGGCCATCTCATAGCCCCCAGCATCTTGTTCTCAACCTCAGGCCCTAGACCCAAGGGGCGAGGGTGACGATGTCGAGGAGCTCGGCAAGTCGCTCGCACCACTTCACCTGACCAGGCTCTACCGGCTAGTGGTGGAGCAGCTCATGCATGATGCGCTTGGTGGCCTCTAGTGTGGGTTGTTCCGGCTGACCGCGAGGAGGATGCAGTGTGAGAGAGATACATGTTGTGGTGGAAGGAGAGCAGGATCTCCTGGGACAGGCGGAAGGAGGAGCCTTTCTCGTCCTCCGACCACGAGGTTGGCTCCGTGGATGTGCGTCGAGGGTGGGGTCCATCTGAGCCCGGCTTGGGGCGCAGCGGAGGGCGCGCTCTGCCTGTGTCTCAGTGCAAGCCAACATGGTGACGGGGTTGGCGAAGGTCTCGGAAACGGACCTCAACCCCCTACTTGGCCGGCCAAATGACAGAGCAAGTGTCACGCAGAAGAACAAGGGGTCCAACAAGCCCTGAGTTTGAGAGGGGGCTCAACACGCTTTCTGAGCTTCTCAGCGGTAGCAGAGATGGTGATGTACGAGTGCGACAAAGAGGTTGACAAAAGGTTTTTTTACCCAGGTCCAGGACTCTCGCGAGGAGGTAAAGTCCCTACTCCTACTTGGTTGTATTGCTCATAGTGTCTCACGAGGTTACATTGGTGTATCAATGTCTAGGGTTACAGATCGCCGGGATCCACCCATCCTAAGGTAGCATAAGGTCTCCTTATATAGGGGTGTTGGGCCTCTTCCCCCTTCCATGGGTGGGAAGGATCACCACATTGCCGTCCACCAAAACTTGGTCCACGAGAGTACTTTCTATGGACTCGGTCCAAGGCCTGTAGCCTTTCTCTGGTCCTTCATAAAGAAAATGTCCCTAGCGTCGTCCTATGCCTTCTCCTAAAGCTAGTCCCTTTGGCATCGCTTGTCATCGTGTGAGGCTGCATGTATCCTCTCTTGCACCGAAACGACCAAAGGTGGGTCGCTGCCATCACTGAGGGCATACCCAGCTTTGGCACCAAAAGGGCCAGACCGTCTCCTCTGTACCGAGCTGGTTCAGGGGGGTCCACTATCCAACTAGGGTGTCACGTGCTTGTCGGGTCATGCCGTCTTTGCCTCCTTTGCCACGTGATAACAGATGTACCCCTAAGGCACGTGGTAGAGTATCCGAGAACTAGGCAGGAGCCGTGGAGCCTCTAGAGGCCTCCCTCTTACCCGTGGTGGCCTCCCGAGATTGGGCTACCCGGCGGGGTTGAGGTTTGAGGTCATGTCGAGGCTTCTGTGAGGGCGGTGGCCTCAGGCTTCCCTCGGGCGCATCCTCCTTAGGCAACGCTTCCTGGCTTCCTCTAGAGTTTACTAGTCTCTGGTCGGTGGGCTCGAGGGTCGTAGGATCGTGCTACCCCTCGTGCCAAAACTCCGACAGCTGGCCAAGCCATTACACACAGAAAAATGCCGCGCAGCTGCTCCAATGCACGGGCCAATGGGTTTATCAGTCCCTACCATGGTGATAGAGAGGAGTCCGTTGACGGGTCGTACTATTCCAACACACTAGAAGGTAATTTTTCTGACGAGGACCCTTCTTACCATCGTCTGATGGAGGAAACACCGATAGAGAGAAAAGAGGAGGAGGTGGGGAAGGAGGAGGGAAAGGAGGAGGATTGGTCTTTCCTTTATGAAGGAGATGTAATCTTTAAGAAGAGGTCACTCGATCCACCCTTCATTGGAAAGAAGAAGAGGATCTAGGAGGATGAGGGGTCGAAAGATTTATGGCCATTTCTCTAGGTACAAGAATTTGTCTCCAAGAAGAGTACACTCGATCCCCCTTCATCGGCAATAATAAGATGAATGAGAAGGAGGCAGGAGGCTTGAAGAAGAATAAGACGACGAGACCTGGGGGATGCCACGGGAAGCGGAAGGACGACGCCAACATGAAGGTGATAATGGGAGGATCCAAGTCCAAGAAGAAGAAGCAGTCTTAGTATTTGTTTTGTTTAATTTCACCTCTACTTACTATCTGTAATAATGTTCAAAGATTGAATATTATCAAGTGCAAATTGGAATGGTGTTGGGATCTAGTATAAGTGCTCCATTTTTCATTTCATCTCCCACTATGACGCAATAAAACCTCTTCTATTACCGAGGAGGGTGAAATTACCTCCTCCCCTTAATTTTTGCATGTGTTCGAGGAAAGAAGGGTGCCAATACAGAGAAACCCACGTTAATTACTCACATAAATTTAGGCAATTCATACTAAAAGCAAGAAGCCTGGGAAACCAGATATATTCGTAGTGCTCCTTTAATTACTATAACAATCAATATATGTGAAATATGGAGTAGTATCAAAGTCCCTGGACAAAAAATAACCTCTATAGAATGTACATAAATCATCTCCTTGCTCGACATTGATATAAAATTATTTAATGTCACACTGATTTGAAAAATCAACTGCACTCAACATGCTCTCCCTATCCCCTAGCCAGCACCACGGCACATCAAAAAGGATGTGTCGCCTGCAAAATCTAGAAAGCATGCACACATCGGTCTATACGCCAGAAGAATCTAGTAGACACGCAAACATCAGAATTACAGCGCGAGCTAGCCTCAGTGCCTTCAATGCTCACCCGTAAGGCTCCTGCGATTACATCAACATTCCAGCACGATACGCAGTGGATCCCATGCCAGCATTATTCAATGCTCTACAGGATCGATGGGGAGAGCATAGCTGGAGCCTTGAACATGAGAACAACACGGAGACATGGATATATGGAGAGGCAGTGACGACTTCTCTATCGTTGCTCCTGCCAGTCTCCCCATCGTCGGGCTCAGTCAAGATCCAACTCTAGTAGAGCTCTTCCATGAGGAATAGGGAGGACAATGATTGGAATTGGACTGGAGAGTGAGGTTGGGGACGGGGTGAGAACTCATTGCTTGACGAGGCGGAATTTATAAGGGAGACAGGGAGATCCACAAAGGCATATGACACCAGGGGGAAGGGAGACCAAGCTTTCCACATCTGAGCAAGTACAATAAGGTCCAATCAGCAGGCTATAGAAATTGAAATACTACATTTATTCTTAGTTGGATGGGAGAGAAGATGAGAGAGGATAGGAGTGGGATCTTATAGAGCATATACACCGTTTCGCTCTAGCTAAGAAGAAGTAAGACTTGAGTCCAATAAATAAAGCAAAATTTACTCTAGCGTTTAGCCCATTTTATGGGTCCCATTTCATAGGAAAATTGCAGCTTTAGAGATTGTTTTTATATTCTAGTCATACACTGTCATGTTGCTCCACTACTCATTTTTCTTAGATCCCTGTGTCTAGAACTAGACATATATCTAATAATTTCTTAGCTAGCACCACCCTCTCCACCGTACTAGACTCGGGTTTGAGACCGTGGTGTTAGATATTCTTCTTTGTGGGCCATCTAGAAAATGCTATTTTATTGTTACAATCTGAACCAACTTGTTGGTTCGCTTCTTCTGTTAGAGTGATTGAGTTGGTTCTCCACTATCTGTTGAACCGATTCCTACATGCTTTTGAACCGCTTTAAGATCACATAGTACATGGTCTTAGACACACCTATGATTTCACACACTGCACAGTTAGTTAAGAGATAGATATAGCATGTGCTCCTAGGCACTATGTGAGAGTGTAAAGTGGACCATGCATTAAAAAAGTAGAATAATTTTTATCCCTATATATTGTACATATTGGATATTAGATTGACTCTATATGACATGGACATGGATTATAGCAAGCAGTTGGCTCTACTATTTCCCTTACTCTCATGGGAATTTCTCGAGCCGGAGCAGGGTCACAAAAATCCCGATGCACATGTCCCAAAACCGAGCCAAATATCTCAGCTCGTACCTAGCCAGAACTGCACCAAATCTACCACATCGTCGGGTCGTGGGTCGGGCCTTTCTGCAACTTTGACTTATCGCTTACCCCGAGCTAGGCCCGAGCTTCCACTTGGTCGTAGATGTCGAAAACCGGGGTTTGCCCCACGGTCCTAAGCCAAGCTTTTTTTGGGTTGGCTTTCCCATGCCCAGATCTTTCTCTTTCTTTCAGGTTGAACTTTCACACTACATGTCAAAATACATAAACATTGGCACTTGAACATAAATAAGGTTTAAAAAGTTCCTATTGTTAAACGACTTTCGAGAAAATTTCTGCTGTTTTTGATGTGTCTCGGGCCAGGGTTAGTCACAACTAATTCAGTAAATATCCGGAAATAGGAAACGTTCACTTGGCGTCATTTTATGTAATCTACCACCTAACAACAATAACAAACATGGGATATGGGAGTTTTCTGGGAAAACATTCTTAGAAATGAGCAACGACGTACAAAGATACATGGCTTTATTTCGACTCGAATGAGTTAGGTCATGGAAACTATGACATACTTCGTCAGAATGAGGCCATATTAAGTACACTCGTGTAACTTGGATGCAAAACAGGCATGATGAAGATTTTTTTCATTTTCTATGTACGGGAAAAACATGTTCCCTTTTCTGAGTTCCTGCCGATTTTCACTTGAAATGTCCTCCGTTTGTACTACAAGTGTGGCGTAGTTTTGCTCATGTTTTTTTGAAACATTCGTAGCTCCACAATATGTCATTTCATCAAACATTTCCCAAAAATGATGCACGAAACCCCTTTTTGGGTGCACAAGGTGTTCTTTTATATGTTGTAGGGCCCTGATTGGTCGAGACCTACCTCACAAGGATAGTGGCCACCCACTTTTTGATCCTCTACGATCCAACAAGCTTAATATCCCCATGGTATCGCCCTTTTTGTTCAACTTTGGCATCAGAGCACTAGTTTGACACCAAAGCCATAAACAAGTTCTTCGAAAAACCCTAGGCTTTTTCGGTGATGTTTTTTGTAATTTGAAATTTGTCAGACTTTTTGGGAAGCCTTCCCTTTGTAATTTGAAATTTGTGAGGCTTTTCTTGATGATTTTTATAATTTTAAATTCGTGAGGCTTTTTGTGATCCTTTTTATAAGATAAAATTTGTGAGATGTTTACAAATATAGGATTCCTTTAATAATTTGAAATTTCTGATGATGTTTTTATCCTTTTTATAAAGTTGAAATTTATGAGGATGTTTACAAATATAGGACCCTGTTATATTTTGAAATTTGTGAGGCTCTTTGTGTTGCTTTTTATAATTTGAAATTTGTGAGGCTATTTAAGAATCCGTGTTGCTTTCTAGAATTAAAATTTTATGAGGTTATTTCAAAATTTATGATGATTTAATAATTTGAAATATGTAGGGCATTTTGTCATGTATTTAATAGTTTAAAACATGTGATTGTTTAAAAGTATGCGATACTTTTATAATTTGAAATTTTTGAAATTTGTTAGGCTGTTTACAAAATTTAGGATGCTCTTTATAATTTTAAATATGTGAGGCTTGGGTGGATCAAAATCCTATAGGATTTCTATCAGAATAATACTTTGAATCAAAAAGAGCGCTATGAAGCAAGGCACGATAGTCGGGTAAAGCTCCTTCCACTGAGCGGTTGAGCCATTTGGTGAGGGAAGGAAGTGAAAATACAGAACCTGGAAAAGATGAACCGTTGAATTGCTACTACTCGTTTCTATACACGCCAACGCAAGTGGTGAACAAGCTAGACGACAAGAGGCACAGACACAGAGTCGCCAACATAAGGAAGGTCGACCCACATGCGTAGCGGCCCGTTATGGATGAGGGAGAGATGAGTCGGCCGGTGCGGGGCAGCGAATGAGAGAGGAAACCCAATTTGTTTTGTGTGCATATATACTAGGTCATGAATTTTACCAAACTATACCTCGTCTTAGAAACACATCTTAAATTTCCTCTGCCATCACACTATAATCAACTCCTCTTCGCTACTCCCGTGTTGCCCCTGATTTATTCTCTAAGCTCATAGTCTCTTTGATTGTTTACAAAACATGGTCAAATACCTAGGAATGAATATTATTTGCAAGAAGTTGAATCTTTCCAAACTCTAACTCGTTCTTCATACATTGAATGCCTGGTGGGTCCATTGAACAGATTTTCGCAAGGAGTGATGCTAATTTCCAAACACAGCCAAAATTTTAATACACTGTGAGTCATAGTCTCTTTGATTGTTCCAAAACATGGTCAAATTTTTAGGCATGTATATTCTTAGCAAGAAGTTGAATCTTTCCAAACTCTCACTCGTTGTCGATACATTGACTGCCTGGTGGGTCCATTGAATATAGTATCACAAGGTGTGAAATTAATTTCTAAATTGGACAAGTTTGAACGTTTGATTTGATACTAGTAGTACTTAGTACTACTTTAAAATGCCGACAAGATCCAAAATGCTTCCTTCCAATGTACACCAATGCATATAACAAACACGCCAGACACAGGACAAGCACAGAGCCACCGTACAAGGGGGCTTGTTCATTTGCGGCCCCAAAGTTCTTGGGCGAGTGCATCGCGGGGCACAATTTGCCTGTAAGTGCTGCGTTCCGCAAAGTTGGGTTGCCAACTACCGAGAGGGGCCATTTCTAGGCAAACTCATGTCACCTCTACCAAATCCAAACATTCCGTCAAACTGCCCTGTGAAGTAGACGGTCGGGACCCTCATGTCAGTAATCTGTCCGTGACGTGAGCACCAACGCTGAAATCCTGTAGGCAAAATGAGGAACTAATGGGCTTGGTGCGTTGACCAACAAATTCACAAATCCACTCCCTCCTTTCGCATGAACCCTAGCACCGATAACATCGAAATCCACCCTCCAACCAGAACGATCTCTTTATACATTTGACTTCTGGTGCTAAGTTGCTGCACCCACTCAGTGATCCCAAGATCCAATGCTGCATGCCGTGCCCGCTGTGGCGGGGATCTAGCCCGCCTCCGCCGCCGATGAGCTGAGCAGCACGAAAGATGGCAGATCCTACTACCAAGGAAGAAGAAGTTCTAGCTAATTGTGGGTGAGCTATTATTCTCTTTGCCATTCGCACTAACGATAAATACTAGCTGCCTATTGACATTATAGAGATAGATCGAACCTAGAATTGTTTGCTAGCACAACACTGACAAACAATTCCTATCTTTTGTCCCCAATTTTCTGTCAAGTAGGATTTCTGTGGACCATCCTTACACGGTTATGGTAACCATCTATGGCTACCACATTAAATTAGTAGATGTGAAGAGGAAGTGGAATCAACTTCACTATCTGAAGATGGAAGTAGTGCCTACGTAGTTATGCACTATCCCTGGTATGGTTGCTGTTGTGCGTAAACGTGCTGAAATGGGGCCGAAGCAGACTGCACGATTCAACTTCATAGATGAACGAGGCATCATGGTTCATGTAACGTGTGATAGTCAGCTAATTGGGTTGATGAAATAGTTTCGTGGGCTTTGCGTGTTTATACTGAATTGTTAAATACTAGATGTGGAAGCTGCTGCTACTGGGAGTCGCCCAACTACTCTTGGATAGGGTGGTCGAACTCGAACCCCGGCTTCTATTAAGCAAAATGTGGTTCATCATCCGTTCCATGCTTCTGTCGGGCAACCTCTTGGTAGGAGTCCCCGTATTGCTGTTGTCTAAACCTCTGCTCTAGAATCTGCTTATATTGGTCATCCTCGTGGTGTTGTTGCTCTGGTTTCTGATGACCCAATCCATGATGCTGTTGAGGAAACTGAGGCTTTTGCAGGCTGCCCCGCTGTTGTTTCCAAGACTTCTACCTTGTGTGCTGCTCCTCCTTGAAACCTTGCTCAAGTTGTGTAAACCCCTGCTCTGGAATCTGCTGGTAGTGGTCATCCCTGTGGTGTTGTTGGTCTGGCTTCTGTTGACCCAATCCCTATAGTTGTTGAGCAAACTAAGGCTTTTGGAGGCTGCCCCACTATTGTTGCCAAGACTATTGCCTTGTGTGCTAATCCTCCTCGAACCTGTGCTCAAGTTGTGCAAACCCTACTCTAAAATCAGTTGTTACTGGTTATCCCCATGGTGTAGTTGCTCTAGCTACTGCTGACCCAATCCATGCCACTGTGGAGCAAACTAAGTCTTCGAGAGGCAACCCCGCTGTTGTTTCCAAGACTGTTGTCTTGGGTGCTCCTCCTCCTCGAACCCGTGCTCATGCTCAGTGGGCTTCTGTTCTAGACCTAGCTCATGGTATGGACTCTGCTAACGCTCGAAGCACTACTATTGTGGGAACTGTTCCTGGTCATCGATGTGGCGTGGGAGCAGTGCTCCTATTGTGGCTGCCGTTAGCCGTGGACCTCCTTGTCCACCAGGTATTGTATCTCCTACTACTAAGGGCCCTCTCCTTGCTCCTCGTGCTGATATTTCCACCGAGGTTACTCCAGCTACCGATGATGCTGGTAATGGCAACGGTGGTGTTGTGGCTGGGTCTGATGGTGTCGCTTCACCTCTCGAACCTGTCGGAGGTTTCTATCCTGCAGCACCTTATGATGGCAAAGTAAGCTTTTGTATCGGTATCGCGAATTTCACTGCAAAATTAGATGATGCCACAGAAAACTTCTACGAAGTCATTGATATAATCCTTGGCACATACGATCCTAAAGTGGTACAGTTATCTGACCTGATGGCAGCGTTACCTATGAACGTGGAGTGGGTGTCCTCCTAGGTAGCACAATTGGCATATTATTGTTATAGGACCAAAAAGGCTATACAACTAAAAGTTACCAGTGGTTTAACCGTACTCTGTACAAGGATACATAGTAGACGTGAAGTGTACATCCCCTTGATGGTGCAAGTGGTTGGAGAGGAATTGGATTTCGACAATAGAGATGATGGACTTGTAGAAGGCATGCGTAACTTGCTCCATGGCATCACTGAGGATTGTGCGACTGATGGTAGCTTCAAACAAAGGAGAGTCATACAAAGGAGCATCATAAAGAGGAGCAAGAAGAGCATCCCCAAAAAGTGCCCCTCGAAGAAGAACATCACCAAGAAGACCATCCTAGAGAAGAGGACACCCAAGAGTTGCACAAAAAAGGCAACACGCCGCAGAGTACACCCCTGAGATTCAGTCAAAATTCCACACTGAATAGTAGAAGAAAAAATGCTAAGAGGGTGAGCACTATGCTAAACACACCTAGGAGTGGTAGAAAAAAAGGCTAAGATGGCTAACACGGAGGTTACCACACCAAGTGGTAGCATAAAAATGCTAATTTGGAGCGGAACAGGCCGCTGAGGTCCAGCAATCATGGCAGCACGAAGGAGAACACACCCAATAATAGCAACAAAAGGGCTAATTCGAAAAAGAACACACCGCAGAGGTCAGGCAATCATGCCAGCACACTGGATCCAACACCCTTGAGGGGAAGCAGGAAGGAGATCATACCCAAGAGCAGCAGCAAAAAGGTTAGTTCGATGGGGAACAAAACGCACATGTCAAGCCCTACTGATACCATCAGGGAAGATTACACCAGGAAGGAGGATGTACACAAGAAGAGCAAGAGGGTTCTGTACACTCAAGATGAAATAGAATCTGACTGTTGTTTGTCTACTGAAGAACCTAGGATACGTGCAAATGTAAGACTACCCCCTGTGGTTGCAGCAGAACCAACAAAGTGTATGGGAGAAAACAGAGTTGTTGATGAGGTTGATTGGGCCAAGTTTCGGTCCATCCGGGTGGAGATGATAGTGCATCCCCACCCTTGGGAGTCAATATGATGTGTGAAGTATTAGGCGTTAGAGATGATAGCCAAGATTCTAAATTGGATGTAGACGAGGGCACTGTAGAGGATCAAGAATCTGGTGATGATGAAATAGATGAGAAACTTAACAATGGGGCTGGCATTCCAGTCATTGATTTCGGTGTCGATGTAGAAGAAATGAAACATGACCATGAGTATCCTATAATTTTGGTCAACACCGAGTTCAGGAGCATGCCTGAGTTCAGGATGTCGTTCCAACATTTTTGTATCATGGGGAGTTCGATGTTCATCGACTGCAAAAAATTGACCAGAGGTATGAGGCCATTTGTAGGGTAATGTGGATGAATGGACGGGTCGCGGTACGTTGTCCATGGAGGATCGCAGCCAGAGCCTTACCTGCGTCAAAGGAAATTAGGGTATTGGGGCAATGAATGTAGCAAACCATTCAAACTTTCTCTTTTTCACTCTATATCTACAATTGATGTGGAGGATCTTTCTAGAAACGAGTCGACTACACTTATCTTGTAAATGAATCTATGTTGCAGGTGAACAAAATGGGCCCTCCCCACATGTGTCCAATAGGCAGCATGGTGAAATCCTCAATGGCTGATACGGAGTGGGTGGCTATACAAGCTATGTACATACTAAAGGATAACCCTAAGGAGACCGTGACAAATATTCAGACTAGCCTCGGTTCTAAATACAACATGGTCCTACTGTATTACACAATTTGGAAAGGTAAATAGAAAGCTCCGAGGGTCTTGCATGGGGATTGGACTAATATCTTCAGCATGTTGTACAACTTCAAGGCTGAGGTACAAGCAAGGTGTCCGGGGAGTGTTGTGGAGATTGACACCGAATCATAAGGTGGGAAAATTTATTTCAGCAATTTTTTCATGGCGCTTAAACCTTGCATCCAGGGATTCAAGGACGGCTGTAGGCCATATCTGAGTGTAGACAACACTTTCCTAACTGGCAAATGGAACGGCTGCCTGGCATCTACGACATCACTTGATGATCACAACTGGATGTTCACAGTGGCATTCAGGCTGTTCGAAACAAAAACAGAGGAAAACTGGGTCTGGTTTATGAGGCAACTCAGGAGATCAATAGGCCACATGGATCCATTGGCTATATCTATGGATGCATGCAAAGGGCTGACGAATGCAGTGAAGGGGGTTTTCCTGCGAGATCAAGGTAGAGAATGCCATGCCCATATGATGCTGAACTTGTACTCACCCTATGCAGGCAGCATATTTTGTTACCTGTTTCCTGCTGCTAGATCTTACAAAGCTTAGAGCAACGAATATTTCATGAGCAAGATTTTTGCGGAAGCCCCTGAACGTCCGCAGTACTTAGCCATCCATCATTCACAGCTATGGAAGAGGAGTCAATTCAACACTGTCATCAAAGTTGATTACATAAACAACAACCTTCCAGATTTCCTGAATAACTGGGTGAAGGACATAAAAGTACGTCCTTTTCATATCTTGATGGATGAGATACGTGGTATGATCATGAAGCTGTTAAATATAAGGAGAGAGATCGGTAGGAGACTTGGAGGACATATGCTACCGCCTGTTGTACAACAACTACACAAGAGAAGCTAAGGACTTTCTCATCTTAGGGTTCTCCCATTAAACAACTTCAGCTGTGAGGTGGTCGATATGTCCAATAGTGGCCACAGGGATGTTTTGAACATCTAGCAGTGAGAATGCACCTCCTTAGAGTGGAAGCATACTGGGAATCCTTGCGACCATGTCTTGGCCTTCTTGGTGAGGAAAAGAACTCTACCACATTTGGATCAATATTTCTCCGACTACTACTCTCTGGAAAAGTTCAGAGCGACGTTCGTTGGATCCGTCGAGCCCTGTACAGACCCATCTCAGTGGCCTCAAGTCTATACGGAGTTTAGAGCTTTGCCAGCCAGTTACAAAAAGGTGCACAGGAAGACCTCAGGTGAATAGGTTAAAGAAATTTCTCGAGAAGAAGGGTTTAGCTTTTTGTGCTAGCAAGAAGTGCAAAAACAGATGCACGACCTGCCATCTTATAGACCATAGAGTAGCGGGTTGTCCCTTTAATGCTCCCAAACCTAGGTATGAGATGGTACATTCAATTTTTTGCTTATAATCTATAGATATTAGGTAGGAAGCCCTGTACTATTTTTTACAGGAAGTGCAAGGTAAGAAACAAGACTGTCGACTCAGTGATTTTGCCGCAGGAAGAAAACCAAAACGAGTGGAGTGATGATGCTAGACAGATTCTGGTGCTGATTGGCCTGACTTCCCTCGACCTGGAGATGCAAAGTACGTGAAGGTAAGAAAATTGGCACCCAGGAAGAGGAAGAAGGCAGGAAATGAAGAAGCCAAAGGACGTGAAGGCAAGAGGAAGAAAGTTGGCACCCAGGCAGAGGAAGAAGGCTAGCAATGTAGAAGCCTAATAATGTGTTGACTTGAACCTATATATGTAGTTTGGTTAAATTCTGGAGCTATGTGCGTGGAACCTATCAGGCGAAACAATCTTCCTCCTGTTCTCGAAATAAAATGTATCACGACTTGATGTTTGGACATGCCTAAGGCCACTAGTTGAATCCGAAATTGTGACTGTTCCACTACTATCTGAACAACCGCACCACTAGGACCGTAATAGCTGAGCGGTGAGGGGGTCTCCAAATTCGATGGATGTTAGTGGCACAGACATAAATTATTTATAGGCGCTTAATAAATCCCTAATTTTGGTATTACACTTATGATAAGGTTCGGAGCTAAAAAAAAGTTCTAAGCTGGCTGTTACACTCCACAAAGTAGCAACTTATTTCAGCTCCTAGACAACGACATGGCAACATAAACTACAAAGGCGACAGATAATGCCCTGATAATGAGGAAATTGTTTCCACTTTCTAGCCTAATCTTGAGCCCATCTATCTCACCACCTCCCTACTCCTGCGTCCCCTGCATCTAGTAAAGCTCCTGGACCACTCTATCCAACTCACGAATCTCCTCTTTCTTGTCCCACACAACATCACGCAGATCCTGAACAAGTTTTCTGTGAAAACCTGTCAGGGGCTTTTCGATCCACACAAACTTGTCACACCTAGTCCCCCTCCCTTCCTGCGAAGTAGATCTAAGGAAGCAAAAAAATTACATTACGCTTCCTGGATCTAGGTTACCATTGTACCTAGCATAGGAAATTACCGTTCTGATGTTGCTGTTGCTGAATTTTCCTACAGTATTTTCGTCGGTCCATGAAATCCATCTCGGCATCTTCTCACTGCACAAACACATCATCTCAGGGTAGCAATCGTAGGGCGTATTTAGGTACATGATGGGGGCACCCGCCTGACGGTGTTGAGCCGACCCTGATTCCGCCTGAGACGAACTGCATGTGTTGCGAGCCATGAGCGAGGGGAGCGAGGGCAGAGGAAAGACTATCCTTTGGATGTCAGAGTAGGGGCACAGTAAAGCATGATTTATCTCCACTTAACTCGGGTGGAATCCTACCAGCCACATTCGGCTGACTGGTGGGGGACCTAGCGTGCGGACTTGTCAACCAAACCTTGCGGCTTCGTGGTTCAAAGGCCCTCTCGCATGCATTGGTCAATTTTTTTGGCACCTTGTCCATGTACATATTGCTGGGAGGACTTGCTCATGAACTAGACACGCCTGGCTCACACTCTTACACCCTTCGAACTTGTCATGGCTCACGCCGGCAGGTCCATCCACTCCACCGCTCGCGGTCAGGCTCGCCGCGACGGATCCACCCCAAGATCCCACTGTTGCAGTATCAAATGGCCATGGTTTCTTGAGCCGAACGGCTATGCTATGTCTCCGAGATTGGCCCCTCCTATCTATAGAAGGACTGCTATGGTGTCGAGCTCGAGCAGGAGCCACCAGGCACGACGGGGCTTGGTCCATGCCACCCCCGTCCCCTTCATCATTGTCGATTCCGATGTGGAGGATGACAGGGACGAAGAAATGCAGAACGCCATTGTTGCCTCCTTGGCGAAGGGCAAGCCATGGGCGGGAGTGCATGTCGCTCGGAAGGGCACGGCAGGGTCACCAATCGAGGTGGACTCCGACGACAATGATGTGATATGGGTTTAGATGTTGTTTAGGCTGGTTGCAATTTTGGTTGTGTTTAGTGCGAGTATAATTATTGTAATGGGTTTGGCGAGCTATATTGAGAAATATGAATAGTTGTGTTTAGTGCAATAACAGGGTGTAAGTGCTTCCACTTTAGAAACGGTGTATGTGCCATTTGCATGTTGCAGGATCCATGTAGATTACATGTAAACATACCAAAAAAATCAGATTACAACCATCAGATGGTAGTGCCAAGATGTAAGAGAAGTGGGGACAGTGGCTTCGAGGGGAAGGAAGAGAAGTAAAGAGGATGTGACACTGGCAGGTGGGCCGACGAAACACATGACACTAACAGGCGGGAGTGTCATTGGATTGAGGACAAGTACGCCATGAGGGGGTCCTCGAGGCGTGTGGACGAGAGGGGTGTGAGTTGTACGGTGTTCCGGGACGGTGAGCACACAAGTTTACCCAGGTTCGAATGTGCCGACTGTGGACAGATCCTACTCCTGCTAGCAATCCATTAATATGGCAGAGCCAGAATATGGGTTAAAAGGGTTTCGCCTATGCGAGTTGAGATTGTAGACTATTATGGGGTGCCCTAAAGGTTGGTCCCTAGGACGGCTTATATAGATATCCGTACTAGGGTTTACATGAGAGACCTATCCGACTACGAGTAAGAGTCGGTTACAGAGTACATCTTGGACTACATGTAACTACATATGCCTATGTCGGTAAGTCTTCTGGGCCTTCCCGTAGCCGGACTGGACTCCGTCTCTTCTCTCTGACTAGGCCCCCCGTGGAGCAAATCTCTAACCCAAAGTGGGTCACCCTGGTCAGCGAGGCACATTGAGGATTCCCAAAAAGTATATCCCCAATAGCAGCCCCCGGAAGCGTCCGAGATCTAGAGTCGGATTTCATCGTATAGCTTGATTCATCTTCAGCTTGCAGAATCTTGAAGGGTTCCTGAAACTCAAAAGAAAGGATAGGATCCGAGTCTCAAAGGGAGTCAGACCTATGAGTAAATTATTTAGATTTCCAGCTTGAAATTGAAACTAAGTCGGAACTTGGTCTCTAACGTAACCTAACATCAGTCAAGGTCAAGTCATGTCACTAACAGACATTCCTGACAGCACAACCGTTGGTGGGTCCGCCTTTTGTGGAACCGAGGCGTCATTTTAATGCGTGCATGGAGATCGAGGCAGCGTAATCCTCCTAAGGAGGTTGCCTAACTCCTTCCATGACATGTGGCATGGTTACTATTTACTTTGCACAAATCTTGGCATTGGTGAGGGATATAGGGGTCAAGATCTCCTTTCTCTTCCTTACTAGTGCCATTTCCTTCTCCTTCCTCCCAACGCCACCGTGCACAAGTTCCTCTTCTTCCTCCTTGAAACGCATAGTGTCGCCCATCTATGGTCTTCACCGCTCACAAAATGGCTGACGCCTCTTCCTCTGGCACGGCGGTGACCACGGCGGTGACCTCTGCAGCGGTGGAGAAAGAAAACTTCCGCATGGTATGGATCCCGTCGTCCTCGAAGATGAGAAGCTTCGCATCATTGAGAAGGAAGGCCTCCTCTGTGCCAGTGACTGGCAGAGTGGCTTTGATCAAACCATCCCCACCCCTCGTGTTGACGAGCGGGTGCACTTCAACACTCACCTCGGAATTAGGCCGAGTCTTATTCTATTCTGGTATTACTTCAGTACCCGGAGAAATTCTATAACTTCCGGTAATCCTTACATTACCGAAACTCTTAGCCTAACTATTAGGAGAGACCGAGTCTATCCTAAGATTAAGGCTAGTGAGTCTGTGAAGAAATGGTTGTCCGTGTTCTTTTACCATAAAGATAGACCGTCTCCCAACAAAGAAACTGCTTTGCTGGCTTTTGTCGATGGTGCTACCACACCCCAAGAGTCTCGGGATGCGGAAGCTCCAGATCTCACTGACGATCTGCTTCTTGCCAAGAGACGGATCGAGTGCCTGATGAAGCACAAGGGTCTAAAAGGATCCGTTTTGATTCAGTGCTTCTACCACGACGGATTCAACCCCTCCAACACCATGGTGATCGGCTCACGCATACAATCACTAAGAGCAAGACGGATTCTGCTAGAGATCAATCCCGGACAAGGAGTACGAGTCCCATATTAAATGGTTGATTAAAGAGTGGGTCGAGAGGAAGATTCTAGATCTCTCTCTAGACATGTATACGACCGACGATCCTGTGACACCATTGAGTTTCCTAGCTATTACTCTTATATTTGAATATGTTCTCATCTGTACTTTGTTATAGTTTTTTCGCAATACTGAGATGCTACTTCTTTCAGCTTGCTGACCTCCCTGAGTCGGAGCTTGCTCCTCTTGAGAGATATCCACCTGAGAAACTGGATCCTTAGTGGGAAGGAGAACATGTACTACTACCGGAGGCGTTTCCATTAGCACGAAAGAAGTGCCTGTTGTGAAGTGGTAACTTTCCTCACAAGGTCTTATATTTTATCTCACATTCTTTTTGAAGTGTAATAATCTTGAACGGTCACTTCTTCAGAGCTAAACATCTTGTCATGGGCAAAGGGAAAGGAACCACAAAAAAGCCCTTGCACCAGTCAAAGCTAGTTTTGACTTGACCTGCTACCCCTCCTCTGACTCCTACCCCAATGCCATCTACAACACTGGAGGTTACTGATACATTGCAAATGTATCTATATTTTTGATGTTCCATGCTTGGTTTTATCTGATTTCTTATGTTTTGTTCCAACTTTGGACTACTTTTCATATGATTTCTTGGACTAACCTATTAACAAGAGCTACAGTGCCAGTTGCCTGTTTTCTGCTGTTTTTGGTTCCAAAAAGTCACAAAATGAATATTCTCAGAATTGGACGGGACAAAAGCCAAAGTTGGTATTTTACCGGAAGACACACAAAGCCAAAACACGAGACGGAGAGGGGCCACAGGGCGGCCACACCATGTGGTGGCGCGGGCTAGCCCTAGCCGCGCCACCAGGTGGTGTGGGCCGCTTGGCTGCCCACCGACCTTGCCTCTTCGCCTATAAGAAGCCTCTCGAGGCATAAACCCTAAAAAAGTGAAGCCTCCAGCCACGAAAAGTTCCGCAGCGCCGCCGCCACCGAAGGGGAGATTCGGGGGATAGAAAGTCTCTGTTCCGGCACCCTGCCGGGACGGGGAAGTGCCCTTGAAGCCATCTCCATCGATCTCCACCGCCATCTCCATCACCATTGCTGATTCCCATGATGAGGAGGGAGTAGTTCTTCCTCGAGGCTAAGGGTCCTACCGGTAGCTATGTGTTCATCTCTCTCTATGCATGATCTTATTAAGATCATGAGCTTGTAATATGTAGATCTACCTTGCTACTCAAGTGCTTTAATAGATCTCTGCTGTCCCCATGTGTGTGAAAGTGACATCGTGCGGACCATGGTGGCACTTAGGCTACAGATTACAAATACTTGTTATGAGTTATATTTGGAGTTGGATGTCTTTATGAAATTGTGGTGTTTGTTGGACTCATCTAGTACTCAAGGTGACAGTGTGGGGTTTTCTAGATGGGAAAGATGGACTTTGAGGTGTGCTGTTATAGCCCTACCATCGATTAGAGTGTCCAACCAAAGAGTAGTTCAGCGTAGTATCATAAAGAGGAATATATTTATATGAGAGTGTTCACTAGTGAAAGTATGATCCCTAGGCCTTGTTTCTAAGCATTGATACACTATTTGCATCTAGATCTGTTACATGTTTGCTTGCTTCTATCTCTATTTCAGTTTGCCTTTAGTATTTTTCCACGTCAACCACACGCCAGCAAGCTATTTTCTCGCACCGTTACCACTTATAATTATCCATACCACTTGTATTTCACTCTCTCTTCGCCGAACTAGTTCACCTATACACCTGACAAGTGTATTGGGTGTGTTGGGGACACAAGAGACTTCTTGTATCTTGATTGCAGGGTTGCTTGAGAGGGAATACCTTTGACCACTTCCTCCCTGAGTTCGATAAACCTTGGGTGATCCACTTAAGGGAAAACTTGCTGCTGTTCTACAAACCTCTGCACTTGGAGGCCCAACAACTGTCTACAAGAATAGAAGTGCGTATACATCAAGCTATTTTCTGGCGCCGTTGTCGGGGAGGAAAGGTAAAAGGTATTCACACCGGAGGATTAAAGAAGAACAACCTCCCACGGCAAACGCCTATTTTCTGGTGTGATTGCTCGAAGTTATTTCCTTTAGATTCTGCAATTTTGTCTTTTTGTTTCTTGTTTTCACTAGTTAGGCTTAATGGAAAACAACAACAAAATTAGAGAGCTTTATAGTATTTATCTTGAGTTACGACATGAAGTGTTTGAAGGGAAAATTAAAAAACCTATGGAACTTTATTTGCATGCTAATAGCAATGTTGTTAGTATGAATTCTTTGGACACCATTATTGCTAATGCTATGAAAAAGTCTAAGCTTGGGGAAGCTAGTTTTTATGAAGATGATCTTTTTAGTCCCCCAAGCACGGAGGAGAAAATTTACTTTGATGATACTATGCCTCCAATATATGATGATTACAATGATGATTCTGATATTTTCAGTCCACCTACTATTGAGGGGGAAATTAATTATGATTACAATATGCCTCCTATATTTGATGATTATGGTGATGAAAAAAATAATGATAGCTATTTTGTTGAATTCGCTCCCACTACAATCAATAAGAATGACTATGTTTGTGAGGGGAGTATTAATTCTTTTATGCATGTGGCTCATGATAAGAATCTTTTATGTGATAGTTATATTGTTACTTTTATTCATGATGCTACTTAAATTTATTATGAGATAGGGAAACATGGTTTTATGTGTCTCAATAATATTAAGTTTCCCCTCTTTATGTTGAAAGTCTTGAAGTTGCACTTTTTTGATTTCCTATGCTTGTTGCTTTGTGCTTTCATGGCTTATTTGTTTACAATATTCCTATGCATAGGAAGTGGGTTAGACTTAAATGTGTTTTGAATTTTCTTCTTGATGCTCTCTTTTACTTCAATTCATATGTCTTATGTGAGCATCTTCTCAAACTATCATGGCTAACTTAAAGGCGGTAAAGAAAAGTACTTATTGGGAGATAACCCAAAAGTTTTAGATGAGTCTTGGAAGTTATTACCTCTGTAATAACCTCTCCTTATCCTTTTTATTTGCTTTTTGTGCCAAGAGTAACCTCTAATGAGAGTGAAGTGATGATTGGGAAAGTTGCTGTCCCGAAACAAATTTTTGTGCTTCACCGTAAACATTCGTGAGAGATCTCTGTTTGTAGGATTGAGCTGTAATTTTTTGTGCTTCTGACCCAGGTTGTTATCTAACTTTAGTTAGGTCAACACTTTTTTATTTGAGCAACATAAGGTCTTCGAAAAAATTCGTCTTTACCTGCTGGTCTGTTTTGACAGATTTCTGCCATTATTTGCATTTGCTTCTTGTTGGTTCCTTTTTGAGTTCTTATGGGGAATTGAGATTTTTGAGGGAAGTGATACAGTAGCTTGTGTTTTATTGGGAGTTTTATTGGTGTTAGAACTGACCCTTAAGACTTATTTATATTGAGTGCACTAATGTTGCTAATAAAGATTGTGTGAAGTTTTGTATGAAGGAAAAATTTCAGGTGTATAGAACGAATGAGTAATGAGATGAAGGATGGACTAAAGCTCAAGCTTGGGGATGCCACGCGTGTCACCCCAAGAAATATCCAAGAAGTACAAGCGTCAAAGCTTGGGGATGCCCAAGGCATCCCTTTCTTCATCAATAAAAATCCCAGGTTTCTTCCAAACGCTTCATTTTTATTGTTTCATGCATAGTTGTGTTGTTCTTGGAGCGTCTTCTTCTAAGTTTTCGTTTTGGTTTTCGTTTGCTTTGGTTTGCTTAGTTTTCTGAATAAATTGGTTGGACCCCCTCTTTCATACATTGGTTTTCAAATAGTTTGGTTTGGATTGGAAAAGAGTAGGAAAGTTCATGCTTAAGTGGTAAAGAGAGCTTGTTTTTTACTGTTGCCTATGCTTTGTCATGCCATGCTTGATATTTTTTTGGCTTTATGCTTAGTATTCTTTGTTGTAGCATGACTTGTTATAAACAATTTAGATTTCTTAATGTGCCTTGGATGAATCATGCGTTGTTTTAGCATATTAAAGCATAGTATTGTGGTATTCTCCTTTGATGCTTTATTTGGTTGACTTGGCGCATGGTCACACCATGTTATGACTATCTCAAGTCACCATAGACTTTATGATCCTTTAGTTTTAAACTTTTAGTAGCACTTTATGCTTTGATCAATGATGTTTTGTCGCTCTGCATGATTATGGCCATTATTCCTCTCTTAGTTTGTCGCTCCCAGTCTTTTGCTAGCCTCCACCACCAAGTATGAGTTCCACTCATGCATCCAACTCCCTAAACCAAGTTATTCCAAAGTGTCCACCATACCTACCTACTAGCATATGCTATTCCAAGTATATTCATGCTTTTGTTTACCTTCCAAATTAAACTTGTTATGAGAAAACTAGTGATTAAAGCTCTCACGAACTTGATGGCACACTTTACTTTTTTGCATCTAATAAACTTGAACCACTGGGTCCTTCTTTGTTGCGTATATGCTTGCGCTTTATAAGTTGAAATTAGCAGAACCATGTACCATGGGGAACGCTTTCAACATTGCACTTGTACTTTGTACCCCGTTGATATCGTGTTCTTTTGCTTACGGATCCCGGCGGTGTGAAATAAAAGTGGAACTTGTAAGATCATGGAGTTTGTATGTGTGTTAGAGAAACGCCTGGGCCACTAGCCTAAGCCATGCCTAATCATGGTGGAAACTTGCAGCATCGCCATAATGAGCACTCTATGAAGCATCCTCAATAAAAACCTATGCAAATAGCAAATAAAAAGATCGCTGAGATGCTCATTGTCTGCTTGCCTTGTCATTTTGATTATGGGAAAGCTCCTGTATCATGTGCAAGGGGTACCCCGTTGGCGGTTCTGAATGATACACATGTACTTAGAATGACAAGAGCTTACTCGTGACTGAAGTTGAGTAGCATGAGGATTGGTCTTCGGAAGTAAGGGGCATGAGATTTCGGTTTATAACTTGTCAAGCATATCCTCTTAGTTGTGTCACTTTAACCTTAATCACCTTAAAGATGCTTATGATAGGGGAAATGAGATCTGAAAGCTAGTAAGTACCATAATTTTTGTAAGCTCTTTATGAAACTTGAATCTCTGCTTCCTTCTATGAAGGCCTTTCTTCCACTATATATATTGAGTCTCCACCTTCTATCTTTATGCACTTACTTTGAGAGCATAGTGGCCATTCTTAGTTCTATGTGCATTGTCCCAAGACTAGTTGATTGATGCATACTTTGATATTGCTTGTTTTAAACTATTGTATCTAGTCACTCTTATGAACTTTGAAGGTGTCCTATGCATTTATATTTGCTACTCTATTGAGGGACACGCTGAATACTAGTATGCTATGTTTTCTTTATGTGAAACAAACAAACGTCTTGCAAAGCATTGTTATTCATGAATATTTTGTTTGTGCCTTTTCATGTTGCAACATAGTTTCTTTGCTTATTGCTAGAACTTTGTCTTTCATGTTATGATTGAAGTACTATGATCCCAGCTTTGAATGTTTTACAAATACTTTGATCAAGTTTATGATGGTGCATGTCACCTCAAAAATTATTCTTTCTTTTTATCACTTACCTACTCGAGGACGAGCAGGAGTTAAGCTTGGGGATGTTGATACATTGCAAATGTATCTATAATTTTTTATGTTCCATGCTTGGTTTTATCTGCTTTCTTATGTTTTGTTCCAACTCTGGAGTACTTTTCATATGATTTCTTGGACTAACCTATTAACAAGAGCCACAGTGCCAGTTGCCTGTTTTCTACTGTTTTTGGTTCCAGAAAGTCAGAAAATGAATATTCTCGGAATTAGACGGGACAAAAGCCAAAGTTGATATTTTACCGGAAGACTCACGTAGCCAGAAGACGAGACGGAGAGGGGCCACAGGGCGGCCACACCATGTGGTGGCGCGGGCTAGCCCTGGTCGTGCCACCAGGTGCTGTGGGCCCCCTGGCCGCCCACCGACCTTGCCTCTTCGCCTATAAGAAGCCTCCCGAGGCATAAACCCTAAAAATGTGAAGCCTCCAGCCACGAAAAGTTCCGCAGCGCCGCCGCCACCGAAGGGGAGATTCGGGCGACAGAAAGTCTCTGTTTTGGCACCCTGCCAGGACGGGGAAGTGCCCCGGAGCCATCTCCATCAATCTCCACCGCCATCTCCATCACCATTGCTGATTCCCATGATGAGGAGGGAGTAGTTCTTCCTCGAGGCTAAGGGTTCTACCGGTAGCTATGTGTTCATCTCTCTCTATGCGTGATCTTATTGAGATCATGAGCTTGTAATCTGTAGATCTACCTTGCTACTCAAGTGCTTTAATAGATCTCTGCTCTCCCCATGTGTGTGAAAGTGACAGCGTGCACACCAGGGTGGCACTTAGGCTAGAGATAACAAATACTTGTTATGACTTATATTTTGAGTTGGATGTCTTTATGAAATTGTGGTGTTTGTTGGAACCATCTAGTGCTCAAGGTGACAGTGTGGGGGGTTTCTAGATGGGAAAGACCTACTTTGAGGTGTGATGTTATAGCCCTACCATGGATTAGAGTGTCCAACCAGAGAGTAGTTAAGAGTAGTATCATAAAGAGAAGATATTTATATGAGAGTGTTCACTAGTGAAAGTATGATCCCTAGGCCTTGTTTCTAAGCATTGATACACCGTTTGCAATTAGATCTGTTACATGTTTGGTTTCTTTCATCTTTATTTCAGTTTGCCTTTAGTCTCGCACCATTGTCTTATATCCATACCACTTGTATTTCACTATCTCTTCGCCGAACTAGTGCACCTATACACCTGACAAGTGTATTGGGTGTGTTGGGGACACAAGAGACTTCTTGTATCTTGATTGCAGGGTTGCTTGAGAGGGAATACCTTTGACCACTTCCTCCCTAAGTTCGATAAACCTTGGGTGATCCACTTAAGGGAAAACTTTCTGCTGTTCTACAAACCTCTGCACTTGGAGGCCCAACAACTGTCTACAAGAATAGAAGTGCGTAGACATCAGTTACTTCATCTCCTCGTGCTGTAGAAGATCTGGCTCACCACTCTGAGCCAGCGATCCTTGGCTTGCAAACCGACGTCAACATAGGTGATTCGGCAACTCACATGGGTGAACCCTCAAAGGGCAATGATCCCTCAGCAGAAGTTTCTGCGGATAATCTCCTAAGCAATCCGGGTATCGCCAAGATTGGCATTACTCGGAAAACTGCAGAAGAAATCCAGAGTTGGCTCAACAATGTTTGGACTGCCATAATATCAATGCTGAAGAAGAGGAACAAGAAGCCGAGGACATAAAACTCTTCGAGCTTCTTGACCAAGTTCGTCTCTATGACGACAAGCTAAAGGCCAATGTGGCTCCGCCACCACCAGTGATCCCTCTGACTCTCGCTGAGAAAGTTTCTTTTGAGGTGAACTTGAGTCTGAACAAGCTAACCCACGAACATTATATAATCCAAAATTCGACTCTCTCTTTTACTTTATTTCATATCATATCTCCTAGGCCCCAAGCATGAAGTTGGATATGAAATCTACATTTATGCTTTCATAGGATGCTAAAAGAACATTTCATGTTTTCCTGTGTTTTGTGTGTTAGATAACAATACTGTGGAGATTACTCATGTGCGCTAAGTGTGTAGGAAGTTTTGGGGGGCCGGATTATCCGCCCCACCAAGGGCCGGATAATCCGGCCTACTTCATTGTTGAAAGGCTACCAAGGCGCGTCGCTCGGAGTCCGGTTGGATTTTCTCCCGAAAAATCCGAACTCGGGCGGTTTTTCTTCCCCAGGCCGGATAATCTGGCTGTCGCATGGGCCGGATAATCCGGCCCCCAGAATTTGAGCAAAGCATGCCAAGGCGTGTCGCTCGGAGTCTGGTCGGATTTTCTCCTGGAAAATCCGAACTGCGGTTTTTCCTCCCCAGGCCGGATAATCCGGCCTTCACATCGGACCGGAAAATCCGGCCCCCAGAAAATGATCAAGGGCAAGCTCGGCGCGACGATCTGATAGGGGGGCGGACTATTTGCTGGATATTCCGAGTCTGGGGCGGAGTTTTCTCCAGGCCTGATAATCCGGCCCTCATTTGGGCCGGATAATCTGCCCCCCAAAGTCACCAACGGCTTGGTTTTGGAAGGGGGTATAAATACCCCTTCTTCCCCAACGTTCAGAACTCTTGATTCACTCGAAATTGTTCAGACACTATGCAAGAGCTCCCATTCTAGATCTCCCACATGAACCACCCGAAGGCTTCGATCTTTAGGGGAATTGAAGGAGGAGAGAATCGTCATCGTCATCACGAATCAAGCATATCAACTCCTCTCCATTCATTTGCAGAAATCCCTGATCTAGTATTCTTGTCAATATCTAGATCTTGTTCTTTGTTATTGATAACTTGTTCATGTGGTAGCTTGTTGTCATTACGGGAGCCTCCAAGTTGATTGTAGAGTTGTGCCCCGCTAGTTGTGTAAAGGCACCAGTACCCACCTCGAAGGGTCCCTATAGTGGAATGGTGGATAAGGCCTTTGGTGGCGGGATCCATCAGAGAACAAGGTGAGGCCTATTGTGGCATGGTGGTCTTAGTACCGCCCACCCCTCCAACATAGACGTACTTCCCTTAACAAGGAAGGAACTGCGGTCAAACAAATCCCGTGTCTCCGCGTGGTTCACTACGGTTAACCCATTCCTCTTCCACTTGCTCTTTACTCGCTAGTAGATAGGTTTGCATATAGGGAAATTCCACCTAATAGTTTATCTAGAGAATTAACCCTTTGTGCTAAGCCTAAAATTGAAAAAGCATTAAAATTTGAAGTAGCACCTATTCACCCCCCCCTCTAGGTGCCCATACGATCCATTTCAATTGGTATTAGAGCCCTGGCTCTATATTCGGTCTTAACCACCTAAGAGTAGTATGGGTACCAAGGTAGATGGTAATGAGGCTGTGGATAAGGTCATAATGGATGGCCTCAAGAAATTGTAAACAACCTTGTTGAAATCCTTTGAGGCCAAGATGGAGGAGATGAATCAAATGATTGCTCGTCTCACATCATCCATAGCCCCATCTCCATCCTCCTCTGAGGCAGCCACACCATCATCTAAGGAAAGGACTAACACCGGATCCAAGGATGATGATGCGGAAGGTGAAAAACTTAATGGTTCCACCTCCAAGAAGGGAAGTGGTAAGGAGGAATATAGTGAGGTTCGTCACGTATATTCCCCCAACCCACCTATCCCTCATCCTCATATAAACAATAGGGGTGATCCAGCCAAGCTCACTGCATCCTCTTTCAATCAATGGAAATTCTTAATGAAGTCTCATGTTTGCAGCTCCTCTATTGAACTTTGGAGGATTATTGAAGAGGGTCTTCATATTGGAGATCAAACCAACCCGACAAGAAGAGAAGTTGTGGACAGCCAATTGAATGCCACTGCTCTCCACATGATACAACTCAGTGTGGGTCCCAAGGACATGCCCCACATTGAACATCTCAACACATCTAAGAAGCTTGGGATGCCCTCACTGATCTCTTTGTTGGGAATGAAAGCATGAGAAGGAATAGGTATGGTGCCCTTAGTAATGAAGTTGAGGGATTCAACATGTTGGATGGTGAAAACCATGAAGACATGTATAGAAGACTCAAGGGCATCGCAACAACATTTAGAAAGCATGGAGCCACTCACATTGATGATGTGTGGATAAAAAGAAAATATGTGAGTGCCTTAATGCCTTTCGAGCCAATGGACTTGAAGAGCCTGCAAGGTAGACACAACTACCATCAAATGACATCCAATGAGGTCATGCAAGAAATGGCATCATTCAAAGTGGCTACAAAGAATGCTGAATATGCCCGTGCTCGTGCCATTGGAATGCAAAAGGGTGTCAATGTTGCTCTAAAAGCTAATGTTGTTGAGCAAGAGGAGGATAAAAGAGCATTTGAAGGGGCCTCCATGGACTGCCCTGATGAAGTAAAATGTGCTCATGGTGAGTACATGACATTTTACACAAGGAACTTTTGGAAGGATCATGCCAAGGCCAAGTCGGAACTCGAGCGCAAGAATGGGTCGAGTGGAAGAAGAGAAAGTGGCCCAAAACTGAGAACATGCTACAACTGTGGAGATAGGCTGCACTTTGTAGCCGAGTTTCCTTATCAAAATAGAGAAGACAATGGTGGCAGGCTCATTCTTAAAGAAAAATCCAAAGCACCTAAGAAGAAGCCATTTATTAAGAAGAATGGCCCCTATAAGAAGCAACCCAAGATCGTCTTAGTGGCACAAGAAGAATACTCCTCTGCAAGTGAAGATGTAGAGGATGAAGATAGTTTTCACGAGGTGGCTGCTATAGCCAACACATCGACTCCATCATCTCTCTTCGACTCGCCAAACGAGAACGTCATCAATAACAACGCCACTTGCCTAATGTCAAGAGGGTCCGAGGTATCAAGTTCTAGGTCTTCATTTCCTAAGACTAACATATTTTTGGATATGGATGATCATGATAGTCTTAAAATGAAAGAAGAAGTTATTGCTTTGGACAACTTTTTCACTAACCTGCAAGGTGAGCACAAACTCCATTTGATACTCTTATCAGTCAACTTGCTCAAACCGAAGATCTTCTTGAAGAAAAGGGCAGAATGGAAAGAGAAGATGCCTTGGAGATAGCTTCTTTGAAGAATGCCTTGGAAGAAGAAGAGGAAGCTCGAGTATCTTTGGAAGAGAGACTCGAATCCATTGAGGAGTCACATGAATAAGCTGTGGCTCAGCTCATCAAAGAACGTGACAATGCTCTTGCCAAGGTAAAGAAACTAAAGAAAGAAAAGGTTGAATTTGGGGCTGTTCATGCTAGACTCTCGGAGAAGTTTGATAATCTTGAAAGTGCTCACAAGGCATTGAAGAGTGATCATTCTAGTCTAAATGAGTCTCATGATCAGATCCAAACTCAATTGAAGTTGTATGATGTGCCATGTACCTCCACATCATCTTATGGAAAAGAAGATATTGCAAGAGGTTCTCAACACAAAGGTAAAGAGGTTCTTGATGAGATACTGAGCAAGCAAAGGACAAACAATAGAAAAGAAGGTCTTGGTTACATTCCCAAGACAAAGAGCAAGAAAAACAAGAAGAAGAAGAAGAAGAAGAAGAGCAAGATTGCTCAACCAAAGAGTAGCAACATTACCAATGACAAGTCTAATTATGATGGTTTTGCAATGGCTAACATTCCTAACTTGAATTATATTGTGATTATTATGGTGATGTTTATGCTAGTTATGTAGGCTCTTATGATTGTTACATTTCTTGGTTTATTTGGGTCCCCAAGACCCTTGTCACTAACATGAGAGGACCCATTGAAAAATGGGTACCTAAAACCAAGAAGTAACTTTCTTGCAGGGCTATGCTTCCGGTGGTTCTAAATGGGTACTCGATAGCGGTTGCACGAGTCATATGACCGGAAGCAAGGAGATCATCACGGAGATGCGGCCTAATCATGATCATATAACCATCTCCTATGGTGACAAGTCAAAATCTGGGGTATTGGGTCTCGGCAAAGTTGTGGTGGTTCACGATATCTCACTCGTGGACGTCATGCTTGTTGAGACCCTGGGGTACAACTTACTTTTAGTTCGCGCCCTTGGTAAGATGGGCTTTGCAGTTTATATTGATGCTGATTTGGTGGTACTCTTGTGGAGCAAGTCTCTAAAAGTCGCTTTCGTGGGATATGTCGAAAATGACCTGTACGTGGTGGACTTTTCGGGGAAAACCACTACAGGCTTTTGCTAGACCGTGGCTTCGAAGTTGGGAAAATCGGTCCCACTCTTTTTACTAAGAAGGTTAAGGGGGAGCTCTTTGTATGCCAACTATATGTAGACGATATCATCTTTGGTTCTACTAATAAATCTTTTAATGATGAATTTTCAAAGCTTATGACTGACAGGTTCGAGATGTCTATGATGGGGAAATTATGGTTCTTTCTTGGATTGGAGATCAAACAACTTAGCGAAGGAACCTTCATCAATCAAGCAAAGTACATCCAAGACATGCTCAAGAGATTCAAGACGACGGATCTTAATGGTGTTGCCACTCCGATGCAAACAAAATGTCATCTTGAACTTAACCCACATGGTAAAGATGTGGATCAAAAGGTACACCGGTCCATGATCGGCTCTCTTCTTTACCTCTGCGCATCTAGACATGATATTGTGTTGAGTGTGGGTGTGTGTGCAAGGTATCAAGCAGCTCCTAAAGACAGCCACTTAGTGGCGGTCAAGAGGATCTTTCGATATTTGGTTCATTCCCCTAACTTTGGTCTATGGTATCCCAAGGGCTCCATTTTCTCTCTATGTGGTTATACTGATTCAGATTGGGCTGGTGATAAGGATGATCGGAAATCCACTTCTGGAGTTTGTCAATTCTTGGGAAGATCTCTAGTGTGTTGGTCATCTTTAAAGCAGTATTATATAAATCTCTCCACCGCCGAAGCTGAATATGTTCCTGCTGCTAGCGCTTGCACTCAGTTATTGTGGATGAGGCAAACTTTAAAGGAATATGGTGTCAATTGTGACAAAGTGCCTCTTTTATGTGATAATGAAAGTGCAATCAAAATTGCGTACCATCCGGTACAACACACAAGGACAAAGCATATTGAGATTCGAAATCATTTCATTCGAGACCATGTTGCTCGAGGCGATATTAATCTATCTTTTGTGAGCACGGAGAACGAACTTGCTGACATTTTTACGAAGCCACTCGATGAAGCAAGATTCTGCTACTTGAGGAATGAGCTAAATATCATTGATTATAGGAGTTTGTCTTGATTACCCATGCACTCACTTGTACATCTATGTCTTACTTGGTCTAGATGTGGGCATGGATATAGGGGGAGTGTGGTCCTAATCAATTGGGCTAACCCTCCCCCCATAATGCCAAAAGCAAGATAAATCATTTCTCTTAATATCATTTTGTGATATGTGAGCTTATTGATGAGTATTGGTCGTGAACCCAAGATATATCTTCGCGGTGTCACACCACACACTCCAACAAGGTGGCTTCAGCCACCGCCCTCTCCCTTGAGGAGAATTGTATTTTTATGGGTCTTTGTGGTTGTTTTCGTTCATCTCGTGTTCTTATGGGAATCACACTCAATCTTGGCTCTTATTTGATTTGGTTCTTTCAATTTTGAGTGTCTAGTACCATCTCAGTTTGGCTCTCTTAATCCTAAGCCTTTCCCTATCCCTAAGCCATCTATTCTTGCACACAAGTCCCTTGTACACCTTGTGGGGGTGTTGTTTGGGGACGCGCGGGCCTAAATCTGTGTTCAACAGAAATTCAGAGTTGAGGCCGGATAATCCGGCCCAAGTGTAGGCCGGATAATCCGGCCCTGGCGGATTTCGTCTTAAAGGGCAGGGATCGGGGGTAAGGGCTCATAACGAGCAACACTTCTCCCCCAACCCTCTCCTCCTCCTCAGCCACTACCTGCTGTCCCTCACCCTCCCCGGAGCCTCTTCGGCCACCGGATTTTCCGAGCCTCCCCGGATCTTCTTCTCCGCGCCTCGGGGTACCTTCTCCTCCGCGTTCTTCCTCCAATGAGTGAGGGTAACTCCCTCTCTCCCCATCTTTGGCTAGATGTGTTATTTGTTGGGTGGAACGTTGTCTAGAAGGATGTTGTTTCGCATAGAAATCATAGTCATGCAGTTTCTAGGCCCGATCTACTTTTTTGCATTCAATCTAGGTGAAATCGAAAATTTCTGCCAGGGCCGGATTATCCGCCCCTGGCCAGGCTAGAAAATCCGGCCTGACAAATTCAACTCTGGTTCAGTTTCACCATAGTGTGTGCATTCAGTAGATTTGTCTTATGTACTTTTTGACTACTTTTTCCATGCGCTCTCCTGGACTTGTGTGTATACTTATCCCCATGCTATCACCCTTGTTCTCCTCACAGGTGGTTCTATTGTTCCCATGATCTACAAGTGCCGTCCTCGTGGGAAATACTTTCGGGACGACGGACAAGGTAACTTAGTGGATGAGGTTGAGTTGAGGAGAAGAAAGAATGAAGAGAAGTGCATGGCTAAACAAGCAAATAGGACTAGAAAGGGGGTGTCTAAAAGGAAGGGGAAGGAGCCCAAGATCAACTACAAGGCTTTGGATCTAGTCACCTATTCCTCCATCCGTCACCGTGATTTGTTTTTAGAGTTGCCTCGTGATGATTAGCTGGGGGATGCTCGTTTTTGGTGTGCTGAACAAAATGGTATTCTTGAAGATGTGTATGCCAGGCTGAAGATTAGGCATGTGCACCCACTGGTTCTTGCTGAGGATTTGGAGAAGGCCCACCTTGTGGATGCAATGTATGTGGCTGAGCGGATGGGGCTGCACCATCTCATGTCTCTCTAGTGCTCTTATGACTATGATGTGGTGAAGCAGTTCTTTTCCACTTTGGTTATTTGTGGAGATGAGCGTCGCACTATGAAGTGGATGACTCATGACAGGCCTCTGTCTACTGATTTGCATGTGTTTGCTGAGGTTCTTGGATACTCTTTCCGTAGCAGGGATAGAGCTAGTGGCCACCGCATCATCACCCAACTGAAGCCGAACAAAGATGCAGCTCTCTCTCCTTGCACAGTGGACAATGGCATTGCGGGCACTCTTGCTGGTCTTGCTCCTATCTATGCTGCCTTAGTGGGCCTCTTCCGTGACTCCATCACTCTGAGTGGAGGCAACAATGATAGCATCCGTGGTCACCTTGTCCAGCTCCTTCAATTCTCTCATGAGGTTGCCTCGTGCGAGGATGAGTCTGTGTAGTACAGGCTGGATGTCATGGACTTCATCTACCATGAATTGACTGATGCTATGTTCAACCGTATGTCCATCCCCTATGCACCCTACATTATGATGCTCATCAGGCACCTGCTTCCTTCTGAAGAGTTCAATATTGATACTGTGCATAAGCCCAAGAAGATCTACACCAAGGTTCGGAAGACCACTCACCCATCCTCTGCTCCTAAGGGTCTCATGAGGGATGCTCGCAGGCCTCCAGGCCTCCCGTTGCTCGTGAGATCAAGCAGCTGAACTGGTTCTAGCGACACATCCTTTGCATGGGCGTGGACACACGCAAGGGTCAGTACGAGGCATACAAGCAGCGCCATGAGTTGGCTCACTCTCAGCAGCTCATCCTTCACCATGTGTCAGGTGCTTCGGGTGACCCACTAGCTCCTACACCCCCCCACACCATATGCTCGGTGGAACTCTTCTTCCGGGTTGAACTATGGAGAGCTGGAGCGTCACTTGTTCCCTTCTGCGCCCACTACTGATGATGAGGATGATGACACCGAGGAGCTTGAATATGAGGACGAGGATGGAAACAAGGACGAGGACGAGGATGAGGACTACGAGTGATCCTTTGGGGTGCTAGCATCGCTCCTCTTCCTTTTTGGCTTCTCGATGCCAAAGGGGGAGAAGTAGTTCTATTAGGTCTTTGAGGATTTGCATGGGTCAGGCATAAGCATTTATATTTTTCCTATTCGTCGTTTTCTCGCTTATGCCCATTTAGCATTGAACTTTAAATTGGTGATTTGTGGTTTGTTTGAGACTCTATGACAGTGGTTCTCTGGATTTATCTCATGGATTATGCTTATGGATTCATCTATTCATATCCTATTATGTTGGGATTCTTTATCAAGGAAGGCACTTATATTGGTTATCACGTCGATAATTGTGGCTAGTACAAGGATGCCTCTCTTCTATCTCGGTGGTATGATTATGTTGTTCATTTGTCTATGGAATAGATTCACCTATTTGTGTGCATTTGTATTCAAATGCAAAATTCTAATATGCAAACATTGAGGGGGAGTCTCTTCCATGGTTTTTGCTGGTAGTCTTTTGATCCTTTCTATAAATCCTAGTATTTTCATCTAACACCAAAAAGGGGGAGATTGAAAGAACATTTCATGTTTTCCTGTGTTTTGTGTGTTAGATAACAATATTGTGGAGATTACTCCTATGCGCTAAGTGTGCAGGAAGTTTTGCGGGGGCGGATTATTCGCCCCACCAAGGGCCGGATAATTTGGCCTACTTCATTGTTCAAAGGCTGCCAAGGCTCGTCGATCGGAGTCCGGTCGCATTTTCTCCCGAAAAATCCGAACTGGGGCGGTTTTTCTTCCCTAGGCCGGATAATCCGGCTGTCGCATGGGCCGGATAATCCGGCCCCCAGAATTTGAGCAAAGCATGCCAAGGCACGTCGCTCGGAGTCTGGTCGGATTTTCTCCCAGAAAATCCGAAGTGGGGCGGTTTTTCCTCCCCAGGCCGGATAATCCGGCCTTCACATAGGACCGGATAATCCGGCCCCCAGAAGATGATCAAGGGCAAGCTCGGCGCGACGCTCTGATAGGAGGGCAGACTATCTGCCGGATATTCCGAGTCTAGGGCAGATTTTTCCCCAGGCCGGATAATCCGGCCCCCCAAGTCACCAACGGCTTGGTTTTCGAAGGGGTATAAATACCCCTTCTTCCCCAACATTCAGAACTCTTGATTCACTTGAAATTATTCAGACACTGTGCAAGAGATCCCATTCTAGATCTCCCACTTCAACCACCCGAAGGCTTCGATCTTTGGCGGAATTGAAGGAGGAGAGAATCGCCATCATCATCACGAATCAAGCGCATCAACTCCTCTCCATTCATTTGGAGAAATCCTTGATCTAGTATTCTTGTCAATATCTAGATCTTGTTCTTTGTTATTGATAACTTGTTCTTGTGGCAGCTTGTTGTCACTACGGGAGCCTCAAAGTTGATTGTGGAGTTGTTCCCCGCTAGTTTTGTAAAGGCACCGGTACCTGCCTCGAAGGGTCCCTATAGTGGAAAGGTGCATCAGGCCTTTGGTGGCGGGATCCATCGGAGAAGCGGGTGAGGCCTATTGTGGCGTGGTGGTCTTAGTACCGCCCACCCCTCCAACGCAGACGTACTTCCCTTAACAAGGAAGGAACTGCGGTCAAACAAATCCTGTGTCTCCGCGTTCTTCACTACGGTTAACCCGTCCCTCTTTCAGTTGCTCTTTACTCGCTAGTAGATAGGTTTGCATATAGGGAAATTCCACCTAATAGTTTATCTAGATAATTTAACCTTTGTGCTAAGCCTAAAATTGAAAAAGCATTAAAATTTGAAGTAGCACCTATTCACCCCCCCTCTAGGTGCCCATACGATCCATTTCAGATGCCAAAGAACGAACTAGTATAGCCTCCAAGGCTGATATTTAACTTAGTTAAAATATTAGCCCGAGTCTTTAGTAGACTTGCAGAAGAATATCTGCAATAAATGGATAGAGATGAGAGCTCTCCGTCTAGAGAATTCTTAATTGAAAATTTCCAAGGATGAAGCTGAAGGTAATCATTTCAGTTCTCATACTTGTGCTTTTCTTTTTCATTTTCATAGTCGAATATTTATTCGACTATTATCTTCTTTTTACATAACTGGTCCAATAGTCATGCAAAATGATTCAAGATGCTGAGAATTTCAAAACCCTGGAGGTGGAGAATGTCGATTTGAGGCGAGAGCTGAATAAGCTTAAGGAAGATCATGAGCACAGTATGAACAGCGTTCTTGAATCATCCAACATGGCCAGCGAAGAACGTGATCGCAGGATCGCTATCCAGGACAAGAAAATCTCAGATCTAACAGATAGTTTGGACATGGAAAAGGAAATCACCCAAGCTCTCCGGGATGAACTTCAGAGTCTTCGAGCAGAGAAAATCAAAGTTGACGATGTCATCTTTGGTAGGTTTTCCTGTCTCTGATCTTTCTTTCTTCTAACTCTAGGAGTTTGGATATATTTTTTACTTTGCTTTATATATGTAGGTCCATTGAATTTTCTGGATTCTTCCTCATCTGAGTCTCGCACCAGCTGGCTTACTTCATTCGAAGATTTGCTTCACGATTTCCGCCAGTCACTGAAGGACATTGGTGAAGCCTTAAAGGTTTCCGACATAAACAAAATGTCTGCCTTTGAGGTGCGGGACAAGGCAAAGGAGATGCCCCAACTTGTGCAAGATTGGAACGTTTCTTATGCACAAACTCCAGCATAGAATGCCCTAAGAATGATTATGATCCACCATGGAAGCATGGAAATATGGCAAGTAACCAAGTGTTATTCAACTATTGATGAAGATGGCAAGGAGCAAAACATCAAGGACATCATGGATGCCTGTGCCTGCTATGGATGTCGTATAGCTGAGCTGACCAGTTACGACACTCCATTCTTCACTCTGGTTGAAGTACCACCACCCCCCAAAGGAGCAACTTTTGAAGTTTCCAAAGACGATGAGTAGACCGAGTCTGACTTACTTGTCTCGGAAAGATATCGGGGTGATCTGGGTGATGTGTCCAGCGAGCCGGCAGATCCTGCCCCTTCTCCTGCATCATAATGTACCAGAAAACAATGTGCTATCGTGAAAGAATCTCATTGTAATAAGTAGTATATTATGTTGCTAGTGCTAAGCTTGTAAGAACTGATGCTTTTTACTTCCTTTAAGCACTTTTTGGCTTTATTTTGACGTGCGTGAAATTTTACATAAGCACTTTTTGTTTTGCCTATACTTATCGTTTATCTGGCTTTCCGCCTAGTCCCTTTCATGAGCCGACAAACCTTCAGCACGGAAACTTTGCCGACCAACAGAGCTCAATTGCTAAACCAGTTTAAACTCAGAAACAAAGCTGGCTTCCAGTAGCAAAAATTCACTACTTGGAAAATACTCACATCTAGCAATCAGAGAAAAACCAAAGTATAAACTAGAAAATTTAGATTTATACCCAAAGGTAACATTTTTTGAATCGGAAATCTAACCAGAACAAACGTGAGCATGAAGTACTTTCAAGTATTCTGGGATTTTCGACTGTGACATCATTTTCGAAAATAAGATGGTAATATAAAACTTCTCAGAAAATATTTAGGAAACCAATACTTTATTTCACTTTGAACGTGTACACATATATGATTACAAAGAAAGAAATTTTAAGAATAAAAGGGACCTAGCTGTGCAATATTCCACGGTCTGTCTAATTCTTCCGGGTTTGTACTGCATCTAGCTCTCTTTCTATTCTTAGTGGTAGGTCTTTCTTTGACTGGACGCATATTAGTTAGATAGTAAGAACCGTTGTGCAATACTCAGCTAACCAAAAAGGGCCCTTCCCAAACTGGGAATGTTTTTGCTTTCTTTTTTGCACAAGCCGGAGGACCAAGTCGCTTTTATTGAAAGACCGGTTCCTGACTCTCTGGCTATGATACTTGCTTAACTTTTAATGATAGGATGTTGATCTCTGCTCAGCAACGACTCGAACTTCTTCCATTAAATCAAGATCATCTTGTCGATAAATTTCGGCATCCTCTTCGATATACACAGCAACTCAAGGAGAAATATGGATCAAATAACTAGGAAGAACTGCTTCTGCGCCATAGACCAAGAAGAAAGGTGTGTACCCTATTGACCTATTTAGAGTTGTTCTCAAGATCCATATCACAGACGACAATTCATCCGCCCAAGCCCCCACAGGACGGTGAAGTGGTGCTTCGAGTCTTGGTTTGAGGCCTTGAAGGATTAAACCATTTGCTCTTTCGACTTGTCCGTTGGCTTGTGGATGTGCGTCTGATGCAATATCAAGCCAGATTTTTTGATCGCTGCCGAATTTGGCAAGTTCTCCCATAGAAAATGTCTCCCGTTGTCTGTAATAATAATGTGCGGATAACCGTATCGGATTATGATGTTGAGCACAACTTGTGACGAGTTTATCCTCAATCCATTTTGTGAAGTTATCCACCATCACTAAGAGGTGAGTAAATCCACTTGGAGCTCGTTTTAACGTTCCTACCATGTGAAGCCCCTAGACCGCGAAGGGCCATGTTATCGGGATTCTTCGCAGCTAATCAGCCAGAACATGATCTTGTTTGGTGTATTTTTTGGCAGCCTTTGCACGTCTTGACAAGCCGTTCGGCATCAGCCTTGGCTATAAGCCAGAAAAATCCATGTCTAAAAGCTTTTGCCACTAAAGATCTGGATGCATCATGATGGCCACATTCACCCTTGTGGATCTCCCTTAGGATTTCCACTCCTTCTTCCGGAGATACACAGCGCTGAAAGACCCCAAATACACTCCAAAAAACTAACAGAGCTCACCATTTATTATTGTATAGGTTTTTGCTCGTCGGACAATCTACCGGCTCAAAACCTCGTCTTCGGGTAATTTTTCATCTACCAAGAAATCAAGGTAGGGTTTTGTCCAGCTGGGAATCACTTCCAAAACTGCTATTCAAGTTGAGTCAGATTTTGTCAGATACTCCTCGTCAACTCCTGTGATGGAGGGAACTTTAAGGTGCTCTAGAAAAGCACCGCCCGGGACCTTTTTCCATGCAGAGCCTATTTGATATAATCCATCTGCTTCCTCATTTCCTGTTCGACAGATGTGTTGAACTTCAAACCCTTCAAATGATTTAGATAATTCATCCATGACTGCCATGTATGCTGCCATGTGCTTATTTGTGTTACAGTGGTCCGACACTTGTTGAGCAACAAGATCCGAGTCTCCATAACACATAAGTCGCCGGATGCCAATATCCTTAGCAATCCAGATTCCATGCGGCAGTGCTTCATATTCGGCAATGTTGTTTGTTGCTGTGAAGTGGATCTGCAACACATAGAAAAGCTTATCTCCTTGGGGTGACTTGAGCACCACACTAGCCCTCGAGCCTTGAGCGCTTTAGACCCATCAAAGTGCAAGGTCCTATATTCCGACACTGGCGGGGTCATGTTATCCATTGTCTCTGTCCAATCAGCAACAAAGTCAGCGAGGATTTGAGTTTGATTGTTGTATGAGGTTTATACTCAATCTGGAAAGTTGAAAGCTCTATTACCCACTTTGTGACACGTCTTGTAGCATCTCTATTGTTATGTCTCTCATGGGAGATGTGCTCACCACGGTAATTTGTGCTCCTAAAAATAAAGCGCAAGGAAAGAGCAATAGGCCAGACCATCCTACAAAAACAAAGTGGTCCCTTTGTAACCAGTCATCCATAGTATCAAATAGATCATTTTATTATTTAATAGCTCCCTTGATGCGAAGAACACACCATAGGCCATATTTTGATAGTGCGGATACCGCTGCTTACATTTAGTTAGGATTTCGCTAAGGTAGTATGTCGGACGCTTCATGAGGTGTTCCTGATTTTCCTCTAGCCTTTCCACCACCATGACAATGTTGCCGACCCTGTTTGTCGCAGCTAGATAAAGCAACATCAGTTCCTGAGGTTCCGGTGCAGCAAAGATAGGAGCGGACAAGAGTACCCCTTTCAGGTCTTGTAGTGCAGCTTTAGCTTCATCAGTCTAGATGATTTTTTTGGTCTTTTTCAGGAGCTTGTAAAGTGGTGCGGCTCTCCCACTGAGCCGTCTTACGAACCGACTGACTGCAGCAATGCAACCAGTTAGTCTTTTTACGTCCTTCAGGTGAGTTGGCCTGGAAATATTGAGTATAGCCTTAATGTTGTCCTGGTTCACCTCTATGCCCCTTTGGGACACAATGAAACCTAACAATTTTCTAGCTGGTATTCCAAAGAAACACTTCTTTGGATTAAGCATTATGTTGTATTTGTGTAGATTGGCGAATGTTTCCTCAAAGTCAAAAATTAGAGTTTCCTTCTTTTTGGACATCAACGCTATGTCATCCACATATGCATGCACATTGTGTCCGATTAGATCGTGGAGGCAACACTGCATAGTGCGTTGGTACGTAGCTCCTGCGTTCTTGAGCCCAGAAGGCATCGTAACAAAATAGAAGGTTACGAAGGGGTTATAAATGAAGTTTTTTACTTTGTCTGATTCATTCATCCGGATTTGGTGATAACCAGAATATGCGTCGAGAAAACATAGGAGTTTCGACCCTGCCGTAGAGTCGATTACTTGGTCAATTCTAGGCAAAGCGAACAGTTCTTTGGGACAAGCCTTGTTCAAGGTGGTATAATCAACACACATCCTTAAATCAGTGGTGTCCTTTTTAGGGACCATTACAGGGTTGGCCGACCAATCAGTATGGATGACCTCTTCTATGAATCCGCCTAATTCGAGCCGGTCTAGTTCAAAGCTATCACTTTTTGCTTTTCATCACCAAACCATCGTCAGGACTGTTTGAAGGGTTTAGCATTTTGGTGTACATATAGAGAGTGCTCGGCAAGTTCGCTAGGTACCCTGTTCATGTCAAATGGCTACCATGCTAAGATAACTTGATTGGCTTGGAGAAACTTGACGAGTGCGCTATCCTATGCATGGTCTAAACCTAAACCTATCTGGCTCACCTTGGAGGGATCATCATCCTTCAACGGCGTCGTCTTCATCTCTTCCGATGCCTTGAACTCTTGAGTCAGCTTTGTCACCTCCTTCTTCATCGTGGGCATTGGGTTGATGGTCTTCTTGATCTCCTGGGACTCCTGGGCGTGTAGTACGACTTTAGCAAAGGTGTCATTTCCGTCCTTGCATTCTTGTGCTTTCTTTGGGTCCCCCTTACGGTGATCACGCCCTTGGGACCTATAATTTTCATCATATTGTAAATGTAACATGGATGAGCCATAAATGCCCAATAAGTTGGTCGTCCGAAGATAGCATGGTATGTGCTCTTGACTGGGACCACTTCGAAGGAAGATGCTACCGTCCGATAATTCTTTGGAGTTCCAAATGTAACGCCCAAAGTGATCTCTCCCAGGGAATTTTCCTGTCTTCCGGGTACAACTCCGTGGAAAATCACAGAGCTATGATTCAGTTGTGTTTCCGAGATCCTCATCCGATTGAGCATTTCGACGGTAGAGGATGTTGATGCCGCTGCCGCCGTCCATGAGGGTCTTGGAGAAACCATAGCGATCAATAAGTGTATTGACGAGTAGAGCGTACTTTACTCGCCTATGCAACTTAGGCGGATGATCAGCACGGTCAAAGGTGATTGTTACTTCTGACCAGTCCAAAAACTAAGGGACAGCCGGAACAATTGCGTTGAGCTCGTGCATTACTGCCTTCTTGAACTTAGCTCGTTGAGACCCAAGTGTCTTTCTTCGTTGGGAAGGTCATCTTTCCATTCGACTTGGGATTTGAAGATTCTGCTTCCTCCATGTCAGAATCTTCCTTGGTCTCTTTTTCTTTGTCTTAATTTTTCTTTCCTTCTTGTCGCTTGGCCCTATAGCCAGCGGATTCATCTTTGTCGATGTCGTCATTGAAAATACATTGAGCATTTGTGTGGGACGAGCCCCCGTTGGCATCCAAGTGATGCACACACGGATTGTTGGCAATGTTAGCCCAAGAGTAGGTTTTGCCAGGTTGCTGGTCTCCTCTACCTTGGACTCTAGATGTTCCATGAGCACGTCCACCCCCGTGCCCTCCTCGTCCTCTATACCCGAAAGTAGCATTGACTACTGCTATTTCCGCGATAGGTTTTTCTTCTGAGTAGTTTTTGCACTTTTGGGTTTGCTGCTTCGGCTGTTTTGCCGAGTGTGGCACAACCAGGACATTCAGTAGTCCCTCTACATCATTGTCGGCATCTGCATACTTTCTTGCAATCTCTATCATCTCTCCTAGATCGGTGACTTTGTTGCACTTCAAGCGGTGATGCAGCAGACCAAAAGGAAGTGCCACAATAAAAGCTTCAATTGTGGTCTGATCGTTTACTCCTTCACAGGAGTTCTTGGTGTTGATCCATCATCCGAGATAATCTCGGCAAGTTTCTCCGGTCTTCTGGGTGCGATGCTTTAGGTCTCCTACCATACAGGGCCTCCGATATGTTCCTTCGAAATTCCGAAAGAACACGCTCTACATGTCATATTAGTTGTGGATGGTGTTTTCTGGAAGTTCCTTGAGCCAAGATCATGTTGTCTTCCTCAGCATAAGCAGGAGATACCAGGTCGCGACTAGACTGTTTCCTCCTTTGGCGATGCAGCAAGCCTAGAAAAAATCCTTGAGCCAAGTGTCTGGCATAGCTACACCATCGTAGGGCTGGATGTGCCTTGAGATAGCAAATGCTTTTGGAAAGTTTGTTTGTCGAATGCAAGGTTCGAAGCATTTTGGACCCACATAGATTTTGTCCAATTCATAGCGTCGCGCCTCTATGTTAGAGTTGATCCGGTGCCTCGCATCACTTGGTGACAGAGAACGCCGTCGTGGTTGTTCGATATGGCTGTGGTGCCTTGGAGCCGGACTTCTACTTCCGCTACCACCTCCTCCGTCATGACGCCCTCCATGGCTCACTCGAGAGCCGCTATGATGGCTACTTGGTGGAGAGAGTGGTGCAGGTGGATTATTTCTGGCTAAGCGCTGGCCTCCGTGCAGAGCGTAGTTATTCTGGTTTCGGGGAGGTTCTTGGTTGCGACAAGCTCCCTGTCAACTTGTCTCGGCATGGTGTCCATCATTGCTTCGTCCATCGTTTCTGCCATTGTGGCAAGGTTCAGTCGGACGGCTTGTATGTCTAGCAGGTGGCATCCTTTGGCCGTCCTCCTCCTGAGGTCGCTCTTCTTCATCTTCTCTGTGATTGTTCGACTGTCGCTGGTGAGGCTTCCTCAGAACCAGTGCTTCAAATGTGTCTCACTCTACAGCTGGAGCAATGTTACTCTAGTCACATACAGCTCTATGCCATTGCCCTGAAGATCCGATTCTTGAGTAATTGTCTTCCCGGTGGTCGGGACAATAGTGTTATTCCAGATCCTGCCAGGGCCTTATGTCATGCCAAGCCGGATCCATGCGACATTGGTCAGATTTAGACACCAGTTTTCCGCTTCTAGATTTCACGGCCTTCTGCCGCTCCAGGCCCTTGGTAAGTAGCTTTATACCCAACCAGATTTGGTCTAGGTTTGGATTATTTGCCAGGATATCTCGGGTTACGGCAGTGTTTTCCACTAGTGTCCCATACACCAGATCTCCCTTACTATCAAGCCAAGGTTCTCCTTTGATGGCGTCATCTCCCTCAAAGAGGGTATTGTGGACTTCCAAATTTTTCTTAGCATGCACAGGGCCATTCCGGGTCTTCTGATGTTGCAGGGAGTTGTACTGCCCTGTGGATGCAATGAAGTTTTTCTCCTCGAGGATATTGTTAGCTTCATCTAGGAGTACTTGGTGATACGCTTCTAGGGCATGAGCCCTGTCTTCTAACTCTACAGGTGTAAGATCGGCAACAGCAGGGATGGGCGTACTTAGCGCGTATCCGAGGATTTTACGGGCACCAAAGGTAACCACGTGTCCATCCACCAGAGTGTCATTTGGCTTGTCCAAGATTATATCTCCGTCCGAGCCTTCTTCGTATTCTTTGGCGATTGCCTCCTTAGCCGGAGGGTCCTTCACCGGAGTCTTCTTCTTCTTCTTTGCCCTCTTGGCAGCGCCAGTAGCAAAGACGGCTTTGGGTCCGTTTCCTAGAGTCAAGCTCTAATTAGTACTTTTGGACATCTGGACATCGGGATTTTCTCTGATATCCATGTCATCCTACGCTTTAGGAGAGTTTTCTCTAGATCCTTCATCCATGGCTTCTCCTTCTTCTGTAGGCTTGGAGTTGAACTCCTCTTCATATTCTGCGGAGAACTTTTGGAAATCTGCCGACGTCATCGAATCATCCAAAGATGCCGGTAAGTCGGTGTTTGTCCCGATCACCTCCAACACCGAGTCTTCGTTGTCTCCAGCATCGGCAAAGCCGGATCCGGATCAAACATATCCGACAAAGTGCGATGCATGCGTCCTGAGGTAGTTGTAGCTTTATTCGTGGGCTTCGTTGAAGCGCTCAATGGTCTTGATAATCTCATCCATGCTAGTGTTATGCAGCATCATGCGCCTCAACCTGTACCTCAGGAATGGTTGTCCTGCTCTGGCGTTGGCAGAGCCGGCACTAGAGTTGTTGTTGCTTTGTTCCTCTTGAGTTCAATCTTGCTAGGAAGATCGTCCAGGGATTCGACCTAGCTAGGGAGATCCACTCAGACTCGACGTTCACAAGAAGATCTACTTCAGGCTCAGTTTTCTCCACTATCTCCGCATCAGGTGCGGGCTGGGTGGGATTAGGATTTTCCGGGATCCGGAACACGGCCGCCTCCACGGACAAAGTGGACCCAGAAACTTCTTATGCCTCTATCATCACCGCTGGGGTGGGTGGGGCAAGTTCAGCGGAACCGGGGTAGACATCGATCTCACCGAAAGACATGATCGTGTAGCTAGTCATGACCTCCCTAGACGGAATCCAGGTCTCGTCAAGAAGAACGAGACGGACGTCGCTGGCATAGAGGATGCGCCTAACGGTGATTGTCTCACCGATTCTAATCCTTACAGATTCCGCTCGGAACGCAGATCCTAAGCTCACTTGCCCCACGGTTGGCCCCAACTGTCGTCGGATTGAGGACAAGTACGCCATGAGGGGGTCCTCAAGGTGTGTGGAAGAGAGGGGTGTGAGTCGTATGGTGTTCCGGGACGGTGAGAACACAAGTTTACCCAGGTTCGGATCTGCCGACGGTGGACGGATCCTACTCCTGCTAGCAATCTAGTAATACGGCAGAGCCGGAATATGGGTTAAAAGGGTTTCTCCTGTGCGAGTTGAGATTGTAGACTATTATGGGGTGCCCTAAAGGATGGTCCCTAGGATGGCTTAAATAGATATCCGGCCTAGGGTTTACAGGAGAGACCTATCCAGCTACGACTAAGAGTCGGTTAAGAGTACATCATGGAGTACAAGTAACTACACAGGCATATGTCGGTAAGTCTTCTAGGCCTTCCCGTAGCTGGACTGGACTTTGTCTCTTCTCTCTGACTGGGACGCCCATGGAGCAAAGCTCTAATCCGAAGTGGGCCACCCTAGTCAGCGAGGCAAAGTGAGTATACCAGGAAAGTATATCCCCAACAGGGAGCACGCGGTATTGCCAGTCTGTCCAGAGAAAGCGGACTTTGCAACGTGACAACAACAAGCTGATGCGAGTTATTATTATCTGTTGGATAAGTAAACTCGTCAAACTATTATGGAGTAATAAAAAACTGTATTTGGGATACATTCGCACAACAAGTATGCTCTCCACACCAGAGTAGCAACATAAGTACTACAACTCCCTATCGGTCTTCTTGATACAAACGTAGAAATGCATCTTCTTTTATGGTCTAGCACCAGCAAGGTACAAATATTACAAACATAGGACCGACCACAGGTCCGCAAACTCCACCTCGCGCGACATCGGGCAGCTCGGCGCCTCGGTTATTACATGCATGCTATCAGACAATGGCGAATGGACGTGCGTCCACATGCACACCATGTACAGGATCCATGCGCTCAAGACCGACCTGACGCATACCACACACGTGAAGGTGGTCCCATCTTTCGTTCCCGGTACACCGGTGGTGTGGGTCAGGACGAATATAGAGTTATCCTCCCCATTACAAATGAGTCGGCGGCGTGCGGAGTCAGGGAACGGCTCCTCCTCTTGGAGAAGTTGGGCGTGGCCGTACGAGATCCTAATCACTTCAATCAAGTGATCCTCAGCAAGGTGGACCACGAGCTCTGCCGAGGGGCCGGTCTAGTTGCAGCCTAGCTTCGTGCAGGCGCACACATCGTGTGGGCACGCGAGCTCGTGGCCGGGGAGCTCGTAGTAGGAGTAACAGCAAAATCATCCTGGGTGGGAGCACATGAGTGGGTATGTCGCGAGGATGTTGCGCACAATTATCTCCAGATTCTTGGGCAGTAGCAGCTCGCACTCCTCCTTTGGCGGCTCCCTCATCTGAAGTTCATCAAGAAATAGGATAAAAGATCCACAGCTAGTTAAGCCAATAGTAGGAATATGTAAGATAAATTGAAAAGCTAGTTAAATTATTTCCTACCTAAAGGTAGCGACCCGAAAGTCAGCAACTGTCATCCGAGAACAGCACACGAAAGCCGGTGGCATCGTCCGGGCACAGGTAGTGGGGTGGAGGAGGGGGTTGTGGAGGAGACGTGCTCACTCACGAACTCTATGAATACTACTAGTAGTATACTAGAGGGGTGTGGAAAAATAATAATATAAGTGAAAAGTAAGTGAGGCCAATCATGTCACAGAACAGCCAACTCATGGATCTCTTTTACGAAGAACCATCCTAATCATGCACGCGCCCCGATTGAACGGTCTGTAACAATCAGGACAGACAATAAGTTCTTCATGGGGGCAGGCCTTCTAGAAGACTCAATCTAATGGCCACCATTGGAGGCTCCCCAGTCGAACCGTCTGTAACAATCAGGACAGACAACATGTGTATTTTTGGTTTGACACTGGATCACCTATAGTGCATTTTGTGATGCAACTGCTGCCTCACTAGTGCAACATACAATGTGGAAGCTGCTCTTCCTATGTGCTTTTGGTCTCTGTGACCATGGTTTGACACATGGATCCACTATGGACATTGCATATGTTCTTTTCCTAAACCACATTGATGCACTAATGTCATTGCATGTGTTGTTTTCCTAGACCACATTGATCCACATTACCACACACACTCTAGTGCATTATGTGATGCAACTTCTGCCTCACTGGTGCAACATGCAATGTGGAAGCGGCTCTTCCTATGTGCTTTTGGTCTCTATGACCATGGATTAACACATGAATCCACTATAGACATTGCATGTGTTCTGTTCCTAAGCCACATTAATCCACTAGTGTCATTGATCCATATGACCACATTGCATGTGTTCTTTTCCTAAACCACAAAACCACAAATCACATACACTCCAGTGGATTAGGTGATGCATTCTTCTACCTCCCTAGAGCAACATGCAATGTGGAAGCACATCGATCCACATGACCACGCACACTCGATTGGATTATGTTATGCAACTTCTGCCACACTGGTACAACATGCATAAATATCTATGTAAGATCATAGTTCTTTATGAAATATATATACCCCATGATACATCATGATTCATATTTTCACGTGATATCTATATAGTATCATAGTTCTTTATAGTTATTTCAATTGCAGATATCTATATCGGCCAGTATGTATTCAATTGTGAAAAACACACATTTACAATCCTTAAAACTGTTTCTATTTTCTATTTGAATTGATCCTTTAGTCTGTTTTTTCCTTGGTTTCTTGATTCTTCTCAGTTTGGCCCTCTATCATAGTCACAAACTCTCATAAAAGCACAAACGTGTGCTCACTTTGCTTGCTACGTGCTGAGGTTGACATAGTTGTCATGCGGATCATTTGCGCCTACTATTGATCCTCTCTTATCCAACACGGATCGTTGCACGATGTTGTGCCATTCACACTACATCGTGAGAACACACAGAAATCTGCTTGCTATCTGGCCCTCTATTTTACCCATTGGGTTTTTAAGGGGTGTGTCTCTCTCAGCTACACTTCTACAAGAAGGAAGACTAAGACGTACATTAAATAATTTGACGAGTCATCATGTCACGTTTAATATCGTCTGAAAAGCCTATAACTCCACAATACGACAACGGGTGATCCATGGGCTATCCCATTTTTACGTAGCACGACTGCAATCTCACTTCCAACAGGCCCCCACCACATGAACCTTCCACGCATCAGTCGTAACCCAAAGAGCTGCCTACCGGGGCCCTCGAGGAGACCTAAACATCCCCGCATTAAAAACCTAGCTATCTGCATCGGGTCCTCTCCTCGCACTCACCCACTCCTTCCTCTGCCCGATCTAGACAAAACCCTACAATCCTCACCGTACAGGCACCAATCTTCTCCATGGAGCTAGTGCGTGGGGGTGAGTCTGTGCGCATTGCCGCCAGGGTGGTTGATCCTACTACGCGTGATGAGGTTCTTCCTTCGGCAGAGCTGGAGGAGTAGCATGCTGCCTAGGGCGAGGAAGACGTCCAGTTCAACCCCTATGGGCACTATGTGCTTGCCGGTGTAGACGACTTTGGAGCCCCAGATGAGGGCGAGGAGTTCGACGAACACGCTCCACTCGTGTACCCGGAGGTACATCTATTTCTCTATGTTTCATATTTTCTACTCGGGCTATAAATGTACCTTTTAATATGTTGATGTACTACATAATTTGTTCATGTGGTACTTAATATAGTCCTAATGATTGGATGTACCATATAAACCGGTGCATGGAGAGATTTAGTCTGTTCTGAATGAATCCACATTATTTATTTATTATTGAGTTATCAAGAACACAAACAATCTTAATTTAGGTGCGAGCTAGCCAGACATCCATAATGCACTGCTGAACCTGTATAAATATGTTATTATTTTCAAAGTAACTTGGAATGGTTATTCGAATATCTACTCATTATTTTGCTCATTTCTGTTTACATTTTATACATTACAGTTAGATTCTAGTGAGATAATCCCTTTCTGCACTTGACTTGGGGAGCTCAGGTGCCTTTTCTATAAGAAAGGAGTCAACCCGAGGATTGGCAGCTTGATTCCGCATGCGGTTGGCATCGGTAAAAGCCTAAGGCTAAGCATGATGCTTATGGCAAATTCCTGAGGGAGTATGTCAAGACCAAGGCTAAGCATGATGCTTATGGCAAATTCCTGAGGGAGTATGTCAAGACCGGCCTTGTGCACCCTTGCCTAGGACTCGGCAACTTCTAGCCGAGGAACCTGTGACTGTGTTGCCTAGGACACTAATAATGTTTAATTCTCTTACCGTTTTCTAGACCCTGAAACTATTTGGTGTGTTGAGAACCTGATGCTATGCTACTGACATGTGTGTTGCAAAGTTTCTTGATCGTGGATGCTTACACCTGTGGTGGACCCAGAAACTTCTAGAAGCCTGGGCAAACGAGTTTATGTTGCCAAATTATGAACAAAATCACTATAAAAATAAATTGCAAGCTTTGCGCAATCGGCAGGCCTGGGTGGCTACCTGGGGTGTAGGGATGCTAGGCCCATCTATGCTTTACACGTCCCTTAAATTTGTTGGGCATAATGATCACAAATAGCTGTCCACTTCCTTCTGTACTATCACGTTACGTCGTGTCAGCATTGCGCACCCGCTATAGAGCGGAAACGGGACGTTGGTCGTCCCCGTGACCGGTCTCCGCCATGCCATAGCCACGTCGCACACCCGTCCCATCACCTACCGGGCACGACCTCTCAATTTAAGCGCTAGGATTGGAAACCAATGGTTCTCGCCTGGTCACACATGCTTCCGAGTGGGTATGACCAGAGTAATGTTAAATGCAATTTACGATGCCCAACTCCCCTTTTACGCATTGCCTCCTGTCCCCGTAGCACAACACTGTGCAAAAATCCCCAACTCCTTCCATCGCAGCCACCGCCAGAACCATCGACGCCACCACAACCACCGCCACCGTTGTGCCATACCACCGCAACAGATCTCTCCACCACAACACCTAGTCCAAGCCACCGCCACCGACGCTAGGCCACCGCCGTTGATGACCCACACATATAAGGGGTGTATTGCAGTATTTTTGATAAGTAAGTGTGTCGAACCCAACGAGGAGCAGAAGGTGTTGACGAGTGGCTTGGAGTAGGAATTCTCTGTAAATACTTAGCAAATAGATTTTTAGGGTTTTTTGATAATGCGGATAAATAAAGTGCGGGTAAATAAAACACAATAATAATAAATGCAGCAAGTGCCCCAATCCTTTCTTTAGAAAAGGACACGACAGCTGTATTACTTAAGATGACCAAACGTTCTTGAGGACACACAGGAATATCGTCAAGTGCTTTTGCTTCATATAGTTGAATAATATTCTTTAGTTTGATAAGTGTTGTGTGGGTGAACTTGTGCTAATGTACCGACCTTCCTAGGACTAATACATACATGTGATTATACCCCTTGCAAACATCCGCAAGTACAAGAAAATAATTAAGATAGAAACATAACCACAACTTTAAACTCTAAGATCCTGACATCCCTTTTGCAAAGGTTTCCTAACGGGGGTTCAGGTTTCTGTCACTCCAGCAACCCCTACGATTAGTAGCCAAATACACAATGCATTACCATAGGCCCATATAGGTGAAGTGTCATGTAGTCGACGTTCACATGACACCACTAGAAGAATAACACCACAACTTAAATAACAAACTATTGAATCTTTTTCAACACAATTCCACTACTAACAACATGACTTCTCCCATGTCCTCAAGAACTAAACGAACTACTCACAAGACATCATATGGATCAAGATCAGAGATGATATAATGATAATTAACAATCTGAACATAACAATAATTCAATGGTTCCACTCAATAGCATCAACTACAACAAGTAATCAACACCAGGAAAGTTCCCCTAAGAACTATGCAAGATTCAACCCAATTGTTACAGCGGTATGAAGTGGTGATGATGGTGTTAGTGGAGATGATGATTGAGATGATGATGATCCCGATGAAGTCTAGCTTGATGGTGGTGTTGATGGCGATGATATCCCCTCTACAGGAAGGAATTCCCCCGGCAGAATGCTGTCTGCCGAAGAGATCTTTCTCTTTTTGTAGTTTCCTGCCCCACAGAGGCGGCGGAATCTTTCTCCAGTCGCCCCCAGGTATTAGGGTTTCGTGGGAATAATATACGCCAAAGGGGAGAGCCAAGAGTGGGCCAGGGTGACCACACCACCTGGTGGCGTGGCCAAGGGTGGCCCACGCCAGGGGTGGTGTGGGCCCCCCTATGGCCCATCTCCACTCCCCCTTCTGACATCCTTCGTCTTCTAAAAAAATAGAATTTTCCATGTATTTTCCTAGATTTTCTTATCTTCGTGAATTTCACCTCCAAACAACACCTTTTCCATCAGAATCCTGACTGCAGCGGTCCATGCTCCAAAAGTCATCAACTATGCAAAAACAGATGAAATAACATAAGTATCATCTCTTAATATGAAATATATCAATGAATAATAGTAAATTATGATATAGAATAGTGATGCAAAATGGACGTATCAACTCCCCCCAAGCTTAGACTTCGCTTGTCCCCAAGCGAAAACTAAGCTCAATAAACATGACCTCGGGTTTATGGAGTGAAGAGTCGATAAAAGAATACGGACAAGAAGCATCACATTCATCAATACACAAATCATAATAGAAGACAACTCACCATTATATAACTTAAGTTGCAATAGGTAAAGGAAACAAATAAAGATACACAAAGTAAATCATAATTGGTAATGGCAAACTTAGCTCTTGGTCGAAGAATAGTTGACAATTTGTAGGAGTTCACACATAATTGGTTTTCAATGATAGCTTTCAAAGTAACAAACACTAAGATAAGAGCAACATGCAAAACAAGGAACATAACAAACATGATTGAATAAATCATCATATGAATGAATGAAGCACAACAACTCAAAATACTTGCTGAGATAGAAGGGAATAGGTTTACTGACTCAACTCAAAAGTAAAAGATAGGCCCTTCGTAGAGGGAAGCAGGGATTTCAAGTTTCATAAAGAGCTTCCAAAAATTATGGTACTTATTAGATTTCAGCTCTCATTGCCCCTATCATAGGCATCTTTAGGTGATTAAGGTTAAAGTGATCAAATATGAGGATATGCTTGACAAGTTGTAAGTTGAAACTCTCATGTCCCTTGAATATGAGGGACGCTCCTCATGCTACTCATGTTTAGTTATCGGTAAGTTCTTGTCATAGTAAGTATATGTGTATCATAGAGAACCTCCAATGGGGTACCCCTTGCCTAATGATATGGAAGAATCCCCATATCAAAATGACAAGGCAAGCAGACAGCGAGCATCTCAGCAATCTTCTTATTTACCATGGGAAAATGGTGCTTTTTTCTCTCTTTCCTCTTTTCTCATCCTTTTTTCTCTTTTTATATTTTTCTCAATCTCTATCTCTTTTTTAAGAAGAATGCTTCATAGATTGCTCATTATGGTTACGCTGCAGGTTTCCACCATGATTATGCATGGATTAGACCAGCGGCCCAGGCGTTTCTCTAACACACATACATAACTCCATGGACTACAAGCTCCCCTTTCATTTCACACCGATGACATCCATAAACAAAAGAGCATGATAACAACTAAATAAAGTGCAACGTTGAAAGCATTCCCCATGACAACATGGTTCTGTTAATTCACAACTTACAAAGCGTAAGCATATACACAACATAGATGGGCACAATCGTTCAAGTTTATCAAGTGCAAGAAAGTAAAGTGTGCCATCAAGTTCGTGAGAGCTTTAATCACTAATTTTAGCATAAAAAGTTTAATTCGGAAGGTAGATAAAAACATGAATATACTTGGAATAGCAATAGTGCTAATAGGTAGATATGGTGGACACAAATGGCATAGGTTTTGGTTTAAAGATTGGATGCACGAGAAGCATTCCCTCTCAGTACAGGTTTTTGGCTAGCAAGGCTGGGTAGCAAGCATAAGAGTTGAAGGAAACAAATAAACATACAAGTGATAAAAAACAAACATGCATTCTTCCATGGAAGCACAAAAGATCTTAACTAGAAAATACTAAGCTTATGAGCAAATCAAGAAAGAAAGATAATGAAATTATATTTCTTTAAGAGTACTTTTATCTTTTCATTCAATTCTCAAAATAGTGTTGCTACTGACGGAGCCAGGTTTTCCAAAACCAAATAAATTTACTCAATGATCCCAAAGTGATACCAATACTAATAACAAGATCAATCATATAACATAAATTGAAAACTAATATAAGATATGCAAAAGAGTAAATGATAGAACTTCTCATTAATATTCCATAACGGCAACTCACACCAAGGGATACATAGATATCTAACTAGAGGGGGGACACTTACGTAATGAAAACCATCCTAAATGATAACTTCTCTATTCATGATATGACTCTACTAAAAAGGTAAAAAGATAGAAGATAGTGATGTGATACCGCGGCACTCCCCCAAGCTTGGAACAAACCAAGGGGATGCCAAAACCTGATGACGAATTACTCCTTCGGTGGTGGTGGTGTTCTCTCGATTGGCGTGAGGAAATCTTCTAGTATCTTGCGAACCCTGTTATTATCCTCTTGAAGCATATCCACCTTCCTCCTCAAGACTCGGTACTTCTCGCAGAATTCATCAGTTACTCGTAGAGCTTCCACTGCTGCAGGGCGGGAACTGATATCTAGAGTTGGAGGCATCAGCCCCTTCATTCCTGCTGTCATGTCCTTTACTTCCTCCCCGACGTTCCGATCCATGTCTTTGCACCTAGTTGATATCATTTCTTGTTTCACCCATCCCACGAGAGTCTCCTGCTCAAGATTGTGATGGAGCTTGCGACAACGTTGCAGCTCATAATCCTTTGAAGATGAACCCCTGAATGACATCTGAATAAAATAGATTGAGACGAAAACCACGATGAGAACACGATATACGAACCTCGGGGGATCTGCGGGATTATATATTATGAATTTTTAAACAAAAGGAAGGTATTGGGAGAAAGCGGGTCGGAGACGGACTCCGGGGTGGCCACACCACCTGCTGGTGCGGCCAGGGGGGCGCGCCAGGGGGTGGTGTGAGCCATCCTGGCTCCGTTTCCGTCCCTCATTCTCTTTGTTGCTTTCCTTGTTAGATAAAAACTTCAAAAATATAACTGGACAAATTTTTCGCGGACTTTTTCTTACCAGAACTGTTAACTATTCGAAAACGGACTCTGCAGGTATGTGAAATAGGTCTTTGATATATTTTTCTGGAGTTACCACTTTAATAACATCAATATCTTCATCTTCATACACATATTTCTCGAGTCATGAAACCTTTCACTTTCTTATTACACCATATTCTCCACTAACCTGGAAATTTCTTTCACACAAAACTTCACACAATTCTCATTAGCAACATTAGTATAAGCGAGGTAATAAACCTTTTAAGTTCAATTTCAACTGAAATCCATCAAAACATAAGCTACTGAAAACAACTCCTTCCGAAATCCCAAAAGAATTCAAAAAGGAAATCGATTTAAGAGGCAAATGCAAGAGTGGCAAAAAAACCTGTCAAAACAGACCAGTTGGTAAAGATCAATTTTTTCGAAAACATTATGTTGCTCAACTCAAAAAGTGCAAAACTAATGATAGTTAAATAACAACCTGGGGCAGAAGCAAAAAAAAATTACAGCTCAATCCGACATACAAAGATTTTTCACGAATTTTTACAGGGAAGCACAAAAATCTGTTTTGGGAGAGCAACTTCCCCAAATATTACTTCTCTCTCATTAGAGGTTGATCTTGACACAAAAACCCAACAAAAAGGATAAGGAGAGGTTATTACCGAAGTAATAACTTCCAAGACTCAAATAAGCAAAAACAAACTGAAAGCGAAATAATATATTGGGTTGTCTCGCAAAAAGCTCTTTCTTTATAGCCATTAAGATGGGCATGATAATTTCCATGATGCTCGCATAAGAATATGAATTGAAGTAAAAGAGGGCATCGTGAAGAAAAAATACACATATTTAAGTCTAACCCGCTTCCTATGCAAGGGAATTTGGTAAGAAAACAAGTTGCTGAAACCAGGGACTGCTACCATAGGAAGGCAAGACAAGTGCAACATAAAGACTTTAAGCATAAAACGAGGAAACTTGATATTATTGAGATGTATAAGAACATTTTTCCCTCTCTCATAATAACTTTCAGTATCATGTATAAATTTAACGATAGAACTGTCATAAGAACCATTGTAGCAATGATCACTTATCCTAACATAAAACATAGGGATACTAGCTCTCATAACACTACTTTGTGAAACAATATTAGGGATATCCTTATAGAGGATAGTGTGTCCATCTTATACATATTTAGTGACAAAATCTTTCACATTTGCTACTACAAGCTCAACATCCACTTGTTCATCAGGTTCAATAGCTTTATTCATACTTTCATTAACCATACTAGCTATCATAGAATGTTCCTTTATCCTAACTGGGAAAGGAATTTTCTCAATGTAAGGTTCAAGTAAAACATGATTAGCAGTATAAACTTTAGTATTTTTTGCAGGAACACAATTAGCAATATCTTTATATGGCTCATGATTCTTATTCCATTTCTTTTTAGGAATTTTAATATAGGAAGCAAAGGCCTTAAAATAAGTTGCAATAGCTTGAGAGTCTAGACCATAAGCATTTTTAATATTTTGAAAATCATCAGTTCCCATAAAAGATTCAATGCATTCATAATCATAATTTATACCTGACTTTCTTCCTTTATTTTTCTCCCATGCTTCAACATTGTCTTGAATACGGTCTAGAAGATTCCATTTAGCTCCTTATTTCATGCGTGTAAATGATCTAGCACAAGAAGCATCCAATAAATCCTTATCATGAAGAGAAAGCCTTGCATAAAAGTTATTGATAATAATATTGTTGGGGAGCTCATGAATAGGACATTTGAGCATTACTAACTTCAATCTCCCCCAATCTTGAGCCGTACTCTCTCCATCAAGAGGCCAAAAGTTGTATATTTGATTCCGGTCTTTATGAATCTCACTAGGAGGATAAAATTTTGAATAAAAGAGAGGCACTATTTCCTCCCATTCAAGAGATTGGCCATTCTTGAACATCTTATGCCATTCCTCAGCTCTTCCTTTTAGCGATAATGAGAATAACTTATTCTTGACTTGATCTACCGTAATACCTGCACACTTGAATAACCCACATAATTCGTGTATAAAGAGCAAATGATCACCGGGATGGACAATTCCATCTCCAAAATAGTAGTTATCCATAACACGATCAATATTCCAGTAGGTATTTTAAAAGTATCATTCTCAGCAGGTGGTGGTTCATCTACTACCTTAGTAGTGGTAGTAGCATTACGAAATAAGAAACTAAGTGAATTATCCATATTGAAATAAATTAACTAACCGAAGTAAACAATACTCATCGTAGAAGTTTTCTTTGCCAGTTCCACTCTCCAATAGCGCTTCACTCCCCCACAACGGCACCTGAAAAAAGTCTTGATGACCCACAAGTATAGGGGGTGTATCGCAGTATTTTGGATAAGTAAGAGTGTCGAACCCAACGAGGAGCAGAAGGTGTTAAATAAAGTGTCGAACCCAACGAGGAGAAGGCTTGGAGCAGGAATTCTCTATAAATACTTAGCAAATGGATTTTTAGGATTTTTTGATAATGCGGATAAATAAAGTGCGAGTAAATAAAAGAAAATAATAATAATGTAGCAAGTGGCCCAATCCTTTCTCTAGCAAAGGACAAGCCGGTTGTATTACTTAAGATGACCAAACATTCTCGAGGACACACGGGAATATCGTCAAGTGCTTTCGCTTCACATAGTTGATTAATCTTCTTTAGTTTGGTCATTTTTGTGTGGGTGAACCTGTGCTAATGTACCGACCTTCCTAGGAATAATACATACCTATGATTATACCCCTTGCAAGCATCCGCAAGTACAAGAAAATAATTAACATAGAAACCTAACCACAACTTTAAACTCTAATATCCTGACATCCCTTGTGCAAAGGTTTCCTAACGGGGGTTCAGGTTTCTGTCACTCCGGCAACCCCTACGATTAGTAGCCAAATACATAATGCATTTCCCTAGGCCCATATAGGTGAAGTGTCATGTAGTCGACGTTCACATGACACCACTAGAAGAATAACACCAGAACTTAAATAACAAACTATTGAATCTTTCTCAACACAATTCCACTACTAACAACATGACTTCTCCCATGTCCTCAAGAACTAAACGAACTACTCATAAGACATCATATGGATCAAGATCAGAAATGATATAATGATAGTAACAATCTGAACATAACAATAAATCAATGGTTCCACTCAATACCATCAACTACAACAAGTAATCAACACCGGGAAAGATTCCCCTAAGAACTATGCAAGATTCAACCCAATTGTTACATCGGCATGAAGTGGTGATGATGGTGCTGGTGGTGATGATGATGGAGATGATGATGATGATCCCGATGAAGTCCAGCTTGATGGTGGTGTTGATGGCGCCGATCTCCCCTCTCCGGGAAGGAATTCCCCCGGCAGAATTGTGTCTGCTGGAGAGATCTTTCTCTCTCTGTAGTTTTCCGCCCCGGAGAGGTGGCAGAATCTTTCTGTGGTCGCCCCCAGGTATTAGGGTTTCATGGGGATAATATACGCCAAAGCGGAGAGCCAGGAGTGGGCCAGGGTGGCCACACCACCTGTTGGCGCGGCCAAGGGTGGCCCTCCCCAGGGGGTAGTGTGGGACCCCTGTGGCCCATCTCCACTCCCCCTTCTAGCATCCTTCATCTTCTGGAAAAATAGATTTTTCCATGTATTTTCCCGGATTTTCTGATCTTCACGAATTTCGCCTCCAAACAACACCTTTTCCATCAGAATCCGATAAGCACCGATAAGCACAGCGTCATCGCCCATGGCACCACCGAGCTGACGGTCGTCCACACCAATGCATTAGCGGAGGTGGCCAAGGTCATCGCAATGTATGAGCGGTGCCTACAGGAGCCGATGGACAAGTACAAGATCGTCGGCCTAGACCTGGTGTATATCGGCGATAGTAAGAGGGTGGCCCTTTTGAAGATGTCCATGCGCAATAGTACCACTGCCTCATATACCACGTATGCAGAGCGAAATAGTTATGCGTAGAGCTTCATGAGTTCCTGCGAAGGAGGGATATCTACTTTGCTAGCGTTGACATCAGGAACGACACATCGAAGCTAGAGCGGGATCTCCTTGTTGATGTCATCAATCACGTAGAACTCCATCGTGTGTGGAGGTACCTAGACAACGATACGGGGAAAGCCGGTATGGCTAGACTCGTTGCCATCATCATCGATTGTGAGTATGCCGGCATGAAGGTCGAGTTCCTGAAGCACCTACACAAGCGATCAAAGTGGAGGTACCTGAATTATGATGCGATCCGGTACGTAGTCACGGACGTGTATGTATGCTACGAGATGCTCAACAGAATCTGGCGGATGAGTGAGTGTGATGTTTACCACTACTAGTTTTGCATTTTGTTCCTAGTTCATATCGCCTGTATTTTCTAAGCATTCTGTGTGTCAAAACGGAGCCCGTATGATCCCTCTGCTATTAGGTAGTTAACCAGTATGAATTACATTTCTCCCTTTTGTATGCTTAACATTCGTACTTACAAGTTATGTTTGTGCCCTTTGCATACGGCAGAATCGAGAACTACCATGCAACGCCTGGGTTTATTACTGAACATAGCTACCTGTGATTGTGGTGGGATCCATAATCTCAGATGTTGTTGTCCACAAACGGGCACAATCTAAGGACACTTTTAATATAAGATGCTAGCAAACTCTACACATCATGCTTGGCTGTAGTGGTACAGACAAAATTTCTGTTATAGCGAAGGATACAGTCATAAACAAACCCAGATTATACTTCGAAAAGGTAATACACATCAGTTTGAAAGTGCTCACACATAGCTATCACACATATCTATCACACATAGTACTTGTAAAATAACATATTTTCATAAACATAACAAGCCCCATACAAACACAACAATCATGTGCTAAAACAGGACATCCCAGCCTGTTGGAATGATTGGTGGAGAAGTCGACCGACCCTAGGATGTCTTGGGCGCTTGCCCTAGCTTGTAGATTCCTCTGCACTCTGGTATCTAGGGCAAACTACTTGCCTTGGGGGTGGTTCCATGGTGCGATGCCTGGAATGAAACAATTCGATCTGGTGGTACAGTTCGTGGCTGACATACCCGTCAATTGCAGTGTACTTTACGTTAGGTTCAGAAAGCGGCTTATCCTTCCAGAAATCATGCCCTAAATGCCTCCACCAATAGTTCAGTAATTTATCCTTCATGTCAGCGTACCACAGGTCGATGACTTTGGTGGCAAGATCATCCATCCTAGTCCTGCTGCCCTTTGTCCCTGGGATCTAGTAAATATGCTAGATGTCCACTATGTACTCTGTTGGGATGCTAATTCCGATAGTCTTGCTTTTAAGCAGGCGATTGTCACTCCTAGTGTCAACACTAGTAAATTTTATCTGGTGGTTCACAAGAAATTCATTAAAGAGCGACGTAATCCTTTTTCCCACCTACATGAAAATGATTTTAAACAAATAATATAGCTAGAACTTTTGCAAACGGATGGTTCAGGAACAAAATGACCGCAACGTGTACCTATTGCCATCAACCCCTTCTCGCAAAAAGGCTGGTATACGAGGGCGTGCCTCCTCATGGAGAGCTGCACCACGACGATCCTGCGCTGATCACGGCTGTACTTTAGGTCGAGACGGACGAACCTGCTTTCCTCGAACCATAGCCAATTCTTGTACTGGTCCAGAGTGTGCTTAACCGTCTCAGGGTTGGTGGTGTAGAAGACATTGATCTTCTTACTACCATGAACTTCTATGTCGAAGTACGCAATCGCTTTCATGCTGTCATTTTGCACATCTCGCCAGTCCATGACTACAGGCAAGATGGTAAGGACAAGGAGGAAGAGGGTGCTGCCATGGAGGAGGACATGGATGAGGCCGTGGAGGATGAAAGGAGACGAGGTCGTGGAGGAGGAAAGAAGATGGAGAAGTGAAATTACTTACTGCAAGATTGCAACTGCCCTTCATAATATCTGAAATGGTGCACGACTGCTTGTTGTAGGGTGGAGGTGGAGAAAAATGGCGGTTTTACACGACAACGCTAGTGCTGCCTTAAATTGGTTCTGTGCCACTTGCATACAGTGGAATCGATGTCTTCCATGCACGATCTAAGTCAAACGTAGTCATGTTTGCGCGTGCCGAGCTTCACTCGCTGACAGGTGGGATCCTACATTTTTTATCTTACGGTAAATTTTTCACTTCCTCTAGATGGTTCCAGTGCCCACCCTCACTAATTACGGCCCCCTTGCTTGTCTTCCATGCATATGAGACCGGTGGCGGCGGTTCCTCACTGCTCACTCCCTACTCGAACAATAGCCCCCTCCTTGATTCCATCCCCTCCCAAATCCATCCACCTCCGGATCACACCACCTCCATTAATCTTCCGGTTTCACGACTCCATTTTCCGCTATGGGTAAAGCTTGGGGTAGCATCAGGCTGAAGAGTAAGGAAGACAATGACGACAACGCGGTTGGCCATGGTGACCACCACCACATGGATTGGGGATGGCTGAAACCCAGCGTTGCGAACGTGCACAAGATCTCCACGGGGATGGACATCATCTCTGATGGCCACGTCCCTCACTGCATCCCTAGCTACCACGTCCTGATCTGAGAAATGGACGAACTCCCGTTCGGCATGCTAGGCCTTCTTTACCCCGATACCAATGAATGGCCAAACGACCGTGACAGCCACATGAGTTCCAGTATCTTGCTAATTTATTCAGTCATATCGTTGATTCATATATGCTGGACTTTCATTGGAATCCTATGTTCCTTCTGTCGAACGTGTTGTGTGCACGCACAGTTCGAACCCCGTGGTGATACAGTCTTAATTTAGGCGATAGCCACCTAAGACTATTATGTACAGTAGAAGCTCTACTCGTACTTGATATTCTAGTATTTTCATAGTGATACAGTTTTAATTTAGACGATAGTTGAGATGTCAATTTGGATTTGCAATGGAATGCCTGGTAGGTGATATTCTGTTTCTAAAAAAAATAAACAAATTAGACAATTTAATACTATTATGTCCCTAGTTGTTTATGATCACCGTTAGGAGTTTGTTCCGGGGAAGCCTTGCTCCTACTTGATATTTTGGGTATTTTCGTAGTGACACAGGCACGACTTAGGCGAGAGGTGAGGATACCGTAATAAATATTACTTTAATTTGAAGGTCTAGTTGTCAAATTGTATTTGCAATGGAATCCATGCTAGGTCATTCTACCAACTGACAACCAACTTTGAAGAATATTCATGCAAAATTGATTTTGCTGGATAAGTGGTCGCAATCAGTAGTGGTGAATATCAAGGAGGAAGACGAGATGGAATCGGAGATGACCAAAACTGGGTGGGTGGCAATGGCAAGTGGCTAGTCCTTTTAACCTAGGGCAGGAGTACTTGGTCTATCAAAAATTCCTAAAGATCATTAAGATTTACATTGCCATATTTGGAGGGTGTCGGCATTACTGTATTCAACGACGGGTTGCCGCCGCCCCGCTAGAAATTCGCTTACAGGTTCAACATGGCAGAACTTGAGCTCCTGAAGGTAGAACTCTCAGAGAGACCTCGACAAGGGTGGCAGAATTGGGAGTACGACCTCTTAAAAGTGTTCGACAAGGCAATCACATTCATTAGATGCCCACATGACAAGGAATGGACAGTCTTGCACGACGACTTCCTACGGCCGGAGAAGTATGTCGATGTTGTCTTAACCTCTAGCTCCTATTCCAACAAACCGCAACACATTTATGCGGTCACTGAATCTAGCGGCGACGTGCGTGTGTGGGAGCCGTTCACTTGGGGTGAGTCATGGTTTCATATAGAATGTAAAATCTCATTCAAAATTCTACTTACTGATTATAAGTAACAAACAGATACACACGCAGCCCCGCACGTCATTCCAGCTCTAGTGATCAAAGATGTAGTAGAAGATGCTGATCTTGGATCACAACACTAGTTCCTGGCACCTCTCGAAGGCAACACGAAACAGGATGTTAAACTCAATTGGATTCATATCAGTGGAGCACTAAACAACGTTGGTGAAACACTAGAGTATATGGGGACACAACTTTCTTCATACCCATCGCTGCGGTGTCACATTTTCTCGAGGTCCACATGTCCATCCAAAGACCCAGTAGAACAAATCTAGAGTAGAGTCGACAATTTGATGGGACAATATGTGTTTCTTGGGATCAACTACCATTTCTTTGTCGGAGCCCCCGGAGCTATTGATCCTATAATTACTTAGGCAGCCCCAGCTCCTGATGCTACTGCTGGTGGTGGTGGTGGAGCTGGCAAAGAACTAGCTGCTGCTACTCTTGGTCAAGATGACAAAATACTTTGTGATGCTACTGCTGGTGAAGCTGACGAAATACTTGCTAATCCTACTGCTGGTGAAGCTGACGAAATACTTGCTGAGGATACTGCCGGAGTCTAGAAACAACATGCTGGTGTGGTTGCTGAGGTGCCAACAATTCCAGTGTTGATAGCAGACTATGTGTTTGCTGCACACTCACACGCCTATTATGTTGACACTCCAGATCCGACCTGAAGCTAAATCCACGTCGAGGGGAGGGGGCCTACCATTGGCTCATCAGTGGGGTTGTACAATTTGATAGAGAATGAGAGATGGCAAAACGCGGCATTCTGGTTTGTTCCAACGATATCACCATCTCCAGGGACCTAGTGCTCAATTGGCAGATCCGATGAACCATTTATATTTACTTCCACCTAGTTCTACTAATTAAATGCTTCTTTAGTTAAGACTTAGTTACGCTTATTTGTGTAAGACTAAGTTAGGACTAAATGCATAATATTTAGTGAAGCCTAGCTTTCCCTTGCATGCCCACAACAGCAGAATTGCAGCATAGAACAGACAAAGGTAATGTGCATACTAGCCATTTTTCTCAGGATAACAACCACTTCAAGTTAATTGCAGTTTCAACATTACTAACCAGGAAAGTAAGGTGCCATGATCATACAAAATGAATATCTCATATAATCATCTAGCAACACTACTGATAATGTTATTGTTATGGGATAAATGGTGTATGTATTTGAACACCTCACTAGAATGTGCCACCTATTGATGATTGATGACATGGATCAAGATTCTCTACGCATATTTGCGTTGAATCGCTCATGGATTTGTTCTCATATTTTTTGATATGGCAAATGAACTCCACTCTCTTGGTAACATGCTCCGTTAATGAGCCCTTGTTGATGCAATGAAAATTACATACCATGGTATTCATCGTCATTCCATCTAGGTTCTCTCTGTTTCTTCATCATGAAGCTACTAATTTCAAATGCAAATCTAGTAAACAACATATTTGTACATGTTCTTCCAGCACAATCATAAGGAGAAAAATTGATGGAATTTCACCTTGTTGGTGTTGTGCCGAACAGAGCGGATGTGGCCTTGGGGTTCGGAGAGGAAGGTGCCATGGCTGTTGCGGGTGCGACCACAACAACGACGAGCTCGGATTTTGGTGGAGGACAATAGGACCAAGCATGGTCGGCATGGTGATAGATCTCACCCAGGAACCAATTCTTGTCCAAGTGTCATGCCATGAGTGCGGCCATGGTGAGGGAGAGCTCCGATTTGGGATGGGGAGGAGAGCAGGGCCAAGCAAGTTTGTCCACGTCCTGGATCTCACCACCGAACGAAATGGTGTCCCAGCTCCATGCCATGGCCGCGACCACAGATCGCCGCTGAGGGGAAAAAGAAGACGACGTAATGAGGAATAGATACAGGCGCCAGTGCTGCAAGATGGCAAGTGCCTTGACTTTACAAAAAAATTATAGGCCTTAACCCTTGGGACGGAGGGACTACATGGCAGCAACGACGCCTCCATGATGGCAGTGACATAACGGCCAAAACTGATAGGGGGCCACGGGTGTTAGCCTGATATTTTGTATTCAAACATTAAGTTGAATCCGTGTAGAAAAAGACCGTCTGATTACAAGCAAGTTGGGTACCGCTTTGCCTTGGTGTCTCAACTTTCGGGCCACAAAATTATTTCCTCCATACAAGGCACACATGCGTAGTCGCCAATCTGTGCACGAGGGAGAGATCAGCCTAGTCGGGGCACGCGGGAAGAGGGGAGGAAAGATGGTGATGGGAGGCAGTGAAGGAGAAAGAAAACACAATTTGTTTTACGTGCATATATAGTAAAGATCCTGAAATTTACCACGACTACTCATTGTACCCTATACCTCGTGTCAGTAGCCCATCATAGCTTTGCCCTGACATCACACTACCTTCCACTCCTCTTCCCTCCTCTCGCGATGCCTCCCGTTTATTTTCGCTCCTCTTTGTTTCCCCCTCCATTTAGTCTTCTCTTCTGAAGATTTGGGGTTAATTTTCTTGTACCCCTGGTTCAATAGAAGGTATGACGGAGTACTCAAGTTTCTAGGCATGAGTCCGCTTTGTGTGAAAAATGGGTTTGTGGCATTCACAACCATATTCTTTGTCCTTGCTTAATAGAAAAACATTCTCGCTACTACTAGGTGATATTATCGGAATGAGCCAACAATTTGCACACACATGTATATTCGTATATCTTGTTGTTTTGATAATTGGTTTAGGGTTTTGCCTGCACAAAAGCACATTTTTCATTTATAGATGTTGATGTTAGTTTTTTTGCGAATAGGACTATGGCATTAAAAGAAACATTGAACGGTACAAAGCAGCTTAGAAAAACCTAAAATTACATCAAAAATATCAGCAAAATGGGAAACCATCTCATGGCGTCATTTTATGTAACCTACGACCTAACACGGGTACATGAGTTTATCGGAAAAACCATTCTTAGAATTGAGCAACGAGGTACGAATATGGATGGCTTTTGACTCGCCTGATCTAGGTCATCGCCTTAACCATGGCATAGTTTGTCGGAATGAGGCCATCACTACTAGGAAACTACCTATAGGTAGACGGTTATTCGCATATTATAGGGCATATGCCATAGATTATATCCACTGGCTCATACAATCCTCATGCCCCACTGAAATTTCATCATTCTAGGGCGCATGCAAAAACCCATGCGCCACAAAAATATGGTGGGACCCACCACCAGGACTCGGCGACCAACTTTATGTGGTGCATATAACCACATCGCCATATAATTTTGTATTTCTGTGGCACATATGGCTATATACGCCACAAAAAGTGAAGAGGGTCCCACCATAGAATTTGGGTGACAACTTTCTGTGGCGCATATGTGGGTATGCGCCACAGAAATGTTTGTTTTCTATGGCGCATATCGCCATATGAGCCACAGAAAGTGGACGCGGGTCCCACCACAGAAAGTGTCGCCCCTTATTCTATGGCATATATAGCAGTATGCGCCACACAAATGTGAACTTCTGTGGCGCATATCTGTAATATGCGCCACAGAACTACGCTTTCACATCTATATATAAAAAGGTTGCAGCTTGCACCCCTCTATGTACCACCACCTATTTCACATCCTTCTCCCCTCCTCCACCCATCTCGTCTTCGTCCTCCCTCCCACAACATTTTTCCTATACTTTTTTCCATTTTTGTACTTAAACCTACTTTAGTTGAGAAATTGGTAAGGGTAATCCTCTCTAACTTGTAGATTGATACTTTCGATCCGGATTACGGATGTAGTATAGCTCTTTTTCCCTAGTAGACCTAGGTTATTGAATCCACGGGAAGTGAATGCATAGTGAAGTTACTTTAACGGGCCTTCGGGAGTTTTAGAATTCCTTTTGTATTTTTACTGGACCAGTAGCTTGCGTCTTTTTGTTGTTGTCGATGATTGAGAGAGAGGGCCTTGGGCGTTCTGTTTCACTTGTAGCTGTGCAAAAACATCTGACGAAAATAAAAGATAGAAATAAATTATGTGTGTACTTGTTAGAGCAAGATAAATTATATGTGGGTAGTGCATCCATAAATTCTAATGCCTCCGCAACCGCTTATAGCAATAGCCTACTAGTCTCATCCATAGAAGAAAGAGAACTAAAGATATGCATAGTGATGTCACCGTTAATCCCAAGAAATTCCCTCACAAACATCATACTACCCCTTCTGTCACTGGGTTTCCCAACATGCAGATCAGTCATTACTCATACTCCCTATACCTGGCTCAACCCTCCGAGTCTTGGGTACCTGACAAGTCCTTGGATTGAGGAAAGAGAGGATACAATAATCATCATGTCATACAAACTAATACACAATCCCATCTATGATAAATCACATGGACAATTCGTACATGGCTAGGCCGAAGCCCTTAACCCAAGGATAATTACTCACACATAGAGATGAGATCAACAATCACAAACATTGTAATGAAAATCATAAGATTGATAGCAATAGTCTTACAATGTCGCCAATCAGAGAAGATATCTACTATTACAAGTGGTGGAGTATGGCAATGGAGATGGAAAAGGATGTGGAGATCTGGAGGTATCTTTCTGGCGTGGTATGGCTTGTTAGAGGTCTGGGGAGCTAACGGTGGTGGCGCCAACTATATGACCGAAGCTATATGGTTGGAATTTTTGCTCCGGCCGTATAGTTGGTCATTACGGTGTATGCCTTCGTTGGACGGCTCCTGGTTTTTTCTGGTTGAAGGAAATATCATATCTTTGACTTTAATGTAGTGATTCCCTCCTTTAGACGACATTATCTGCACAGGAAAAATACAAGAACAAAGGATTGCATACCCCTCTGAATATTAGCATTAGTGGCAGGGTTTAGAGAGATATTTCATCAAAAATATGATTAATATCTAGTTTAAATGTGGACGTAGATGGCTATATTTCAGAGCCATCATAGATCTATTAAAACTATTTTCCGCTTGAACTTCTAGATCTATTTGTCTACACTCTCTCATTGTTGTCTCGGTATTGTATCTACTAGCTGAGTAGTTGGCCATAAATATGCATGTTTTGTAGGTGAAGCTTATCGCGCGAGAAGTGTGTGATGGCGAGACGATGTTTATACATGAAGCTTGTGTGGTGCATGAATGTTTGCATGGGAAGAAGTTTTTTGTTGTTTCTTGCCCCGGTGTGGTGTATGAATGTTTGCCAAAATGTTGATTCATTTCCATTTCGGCAAAATTTTGCACTACCCATATGTCCTACTTTTAGGAAAGGTCAAGCCGAATTTTTCTGGCCACCATGCATGTGTGTGTGTGCATATGGAGTGGTTCTAACATACTGCTTTTGCTCTATATGTGTATACTGCGCAAGCAACCATGGTCGTCATGATGAGAGAAGGTCGAGTTCCTAGGTACAAGGAGACGCGAAGGCGGACATGATTTGGAACAACAAGACCCAGATAAGATGTCCATGTCGAACATGCAAACTCCAGCGCTGGATCGATCCTGATTTTGGACAATTGGAGGGTCAGCTACTTCGGCGCGGTTTCATGCGTGACTTCAATGAGGCGACGACAACAAATGGTGGTCATGAAGACGAGGGCGGGCGAGAAGGCGAAGAGTCTCTTAGGCATGGTCATCATGATGAAGGATATGCCGACAAACATGATAATCATCAAGAAGGAGATGCTAGCGGACATGATCACCATGAAGAAGGAGATGCCGGCAGGCATGGTCATCATGAAGAAGGAGAAGACATGAACACCCATACACTGCTAACTTTGGCCTTGCAGGACCCTCATGTTCAAGAACTGCTCCTCAAGGAGACGAACAATGCCAAAGTTGCAGCCAGAGAGAAAACCAAGCTGGTGCAAATGGAGATAGACGAGATGACTCCATTGTATCCTGGGTGTCGGCCCGAGGATACATACTTGAGTGTAACTCTCAAGGCTCTAGAGATGAAGGCGGAACACAAATGGACCGACGTGAGCTTCAATGCTAACATGGAATTCTGGCGCGATTGTCTTCCTAAAGAGAACACATTGCCAACAAGTATCATGGAGTCTAAGAAAATCGTGTGCCCTCCCGACCTACCCAACGTTAAATACCATGCTTGCATCAATGATTACGCATCATTGGAACGAGTACACGGAGAGAACAACATGGCCGGTGTGCAGCCAAGGACAGTACAAGAGAGGGAACAAGAAAGTTCCTCAAAAAGTGGTATGGTACTTTCCTATCACTCCCTGTCTGCAGCGATATTTCGTAGATCCTAAGAAAGAAAAGCTCATGAAATGGCACGTAGAAAGGGAGAAACCCAAAGATGATACGGAGAAGGGCAAGATCCCGACACACCCTTGAGATGCTAGCAAGTGGAATGCATTGGACATCAATTTCAAAGAGTTTGGGGTGATGCAAGGAACATCAGGTTGGGTATGAGCACCGATGGACACAAATCCTTCTGGCAACCAGAGTAGCACGCATAACACATGGCCCCTGTTTGTATGGCCATACAACCTCTTCCCATTACTATGCATGAAGCAAAGGTATGTACACATGAGAATTCTTATTTAGGTGCCAAAACAACCAGGTATCGATATGCATTTGTATCTCGGGCTGTTGAAAGAGGAGTTAGCCATGTTGCAGGAGACGCCAGCCCGTACGTGGGATGCCTACACTAGAGAATATTTCCCTCTGAGAGCCGCGTTGCTCACAATGGTGTAGGACTATCCTGGTTATGCATATGTATTGGCCCAGCTGAACCACAGACATAATGCATATGTCAAGTGCATGGATGAGACCCCGCATCTCCAATTACCAAAGGATCTCGGGTCTTTGAAAACCGTGTTCCAAGGGACTTGAAAGTTGCTTCGCATGGATCACCCGTGGAAAACGTGGTGACCTATTCAATGGTAAAGACGAGCTCGAAAGAGCCCCACATCCAAGGAGCGGTGAACAAATCGACGACCTTTTGAATAATTGGCAAGAGTGCCCTACACCTGGAAACAAGCAACCGAGGACAAAGACACTGCTAGGTGTATGGAAAGTGAGGTATGTTTTCTAGGATCTATCATACTGGAAGGTCCCCCACATGCCCCATAGCATAGATGTAATGCACATCATGAAGAACGTTACTGAGAATCTGCTTGGCACTCTGCTCAACATGCCGGAGAGGACCAATGATGGGCCAAAAGCAAGAAACGACCAGAAATTGTTTGGCATCAAGAAAGATCTTCAGTATCCTGATAGTGATGATGATGATTTTCATACGGAAGGGACTCAAGGTCACCACAAAAGGGTTAATAAGAATGAGGTGGTGCTTCATGCTGCCTGCTTTACTCTGAGTCAGGGGAAGCTAAAGCAGTTTTTTAGGAGCATCCTAGGAGTGAAAGTTCCTCACGGATACTTGATATATTGCAAATGTATCTATAATTTTTGATGTTCCATGCTTGGTTTTATCTACTTTCTTGTGTTTTGTCCACACTTTGGAGTACTTTTCATATGATTTCTTGGACTAACCTATTAACAAGAGCCACAGTGCTAGTTGCCTATTTTCTGCCGTTTTTGGTTCTGGGAAAGTTAGAAAATCAATATTCTTGGACTGGACAAAAGACAAAGTTGATATTTTCCTGGAAGATTCACGGAGCCAGAAGGAGAGTCGGAGCCATCTCCATCTATCTCCACCACCATCTCCATCACCATTGCCGATTCCCATGATGAGGAGGGAGTAGTTCTCTCTCGAGGCTAAGGGTTCTATCGGTAGCTATGTGTTCATCTCTCTATCTATGCGTGATCATATTGTGATCATGAGTTTGTAATCAAGTAGATCTACCTTGCTACTCAAGTGCTTTAATGAATCTCTACTCTCCCCATGTGTGTAAAAGTGACAGCGTGCTCACCATGGTGGCACTTAGGCTAGATATTACATATACTTGTTATGAGTTATATTTGGAGTTGGATGTCTTTATGAAATAGTGGTGTTTGTTGGAACCATCTAGTGCTCAAGGTGACATTGTGCGGTTTTCTAGATGGGAAGACTTACTTTGAGGTGTGATGTTATAGCCCTACCATCGATTAGAGTGTTCAACCGGAGAGTAGTTAAGAGTAGTATCATAAATAGAAGATATTTATATGAGAGTGTTCACTAGTGAAAGTATGATCCCTAGGCATTGTTTCTAAACATTGATACACTGTTTGCAACTAGATCTATTACATGTTTGCTTGCTTCCATCTTTATTTCAGTTTGCCTTTAGTCTTTTCCATGCTATCAAGCTATTTTCTATCACCGTTACCACTTATAATTAGCTATACCACTTGTATTTCACTATCTCTTCGCCGAACTAGTGCACCTATACACCTGACAAATGTATTGGGTGTGTTGGGGACACAAGAGACTTCTTGTATCTTGATTGCAGGGTTGCTTGAACAACAACAAGTTTATAATTATCTAGATAGTTGTTGGGCGTCCAAGTGCAGAGGTTTGTAGAACAGTAGAAAATTTTACCTTAAGTGGATTACCCAAGGTTTATCGAACTCAGGGTGGAAGTGGTCAAAGGTATCCCTCTCAAGCAACCCGGTAAACAAGATACAAGAAGTCTTCTGTGTCCCCAACACACCCAATACACTTGCCAGGTGTATATGTGCACTAGTTCGGCGAAGAGATAGTGAAATACAAGTGGTATGGATAATTATAAGTGGTAATGGTGCCAGAAAATAGCTTGATAGCGTGTGGTTGACGCGGGAAGAGACTAAAGGCAATCTGAAATAAATATGGAAGCAAGCAAACATGTAACAAATCTAGTTGCAAACGGTGTTTCAATGCTTAGAAACAAGGCCTAGGGATCATACTTTCACTAGTGAACACTCTCATATAAATATCTTCTCTTTACGATACTACTCTGAACTACTCTCTAGTTGGACACTCTAATCCATGGTAGGGCTATAACAACACACCTCAAAGTAAGCCTTTCCCATCTTGATAACCCCACACTATCACCTTTAGAACTAGACGGTTCCAACAAACACCACAATTTCATAAAGACATCCAACTCCAAATATAACTCATAACAAGTATTTGTAATCTGTAGCCCAAGTGCCACCATGGTGTGCACGTTGTCACTTTCACACACATGGGGAGAGCAGAGATCTATTAAAGCACTTGAGTAGCAAGGTAGATCTACTTGATTACAAAGCACATGATCACAATATGATCATGCATAGAGAGAGATGAAGACATAGCTACCGGTAGAACCCTTAGCCTCGAGGAAGAACTACTCCCTCCTCATCATGGGAATTGGCAACGACAATGGAGATGGTGGTGGAGATCGATGGAGATGGCCCCGGAGGCACTTCCCCATGCCGGCAGGTACCGGAACAGAGGCTTTCTGTCCCCCGAATCTCCCCTTCGGTGGCGGCAGCGCTGTGGAACTTTTCGTGGCTAGAGGCTTGTCCATTTAGGGTTTTTGCATCGGGAGGCATCTTATAGGCGAAGAGGCAAGGTCGGTGGGCGGCCGGGCGACCCACAACACCTGGTGGCGTGGCCAGGGTGGACCCGCGCCACCACATGGTGTGGCCGCCCTGTGGCCCCTCTCCGTCTCGTCTTCTAGCTTCGCGAGTCTTCCGGTAAAATATTAACTTTGGCTTTTGTCCGGTCCAATTCTGAGAATATTCATTTTCTGACTTTCCTGGAACCAAAAACAGCAGAAAACAGGCAACTGGCACTGTGGCATCTTGTCAAAAGTTTAGTGCATGAAAGTGTGTAAAAATACTCCAAAGTGTGGACAAAACATAAGAAAGTAGATATAAAACAAGCATGGAACATCAAAAATTATAGATACGTTAGCAACGTATCAGTCGCCGATCCACGGGACAAACCGGAATTCGTTTTCATCCGTAACACACTTCAAAAGGCGGCCGGTGAGCAGTTAGCATCCCAAGTGGAATACCCTACTACAAAGAAGAAGCCCAGGAAGAGAAGTAAGAATAATAAGGCTGCGAGCCAGCCTCCTCCGAAGAGGATCCAGGCTCAGGACGACATCGTACTAGCCAGCCAACATGGCTTGCCCCGAGTGCATGTAGCTAGTGAACTGATATTGACTCTGGAGCTGCTCCGTGTCGCGCGTGGACCCCTGGTAACTTTGCATGAGGGTATCAAGACACTAGAGGGCCTCCTTCTTAAAGATAAAGATCTGAATTACCCGGTTTTCGCAGCTAAGAGGCAGTCGGATGTGGACTTTGTTCATGAAGCCCCGCGGATATGTTCTTCATAGCGTACGAGGACGTCTTCAAGTTGTTTCTCCTAAAACGGCTGGACTATAACTTGGTCTGCCTATACGCACTCAATCTAGCCATGAAGATCAAGAGAGAGAAAACTCTGTACATCACAATAGTGGATTCCTACTACATGCTTGATAGCCATTTGGTCGAAGATCAGAGACACGGACCAAGGCGATGGCGTGCCTCCAGAATTTCATGGTGGACAACAAGAGGAAGGACACATTTATTTTGCCTTTCTTTCCCGACTAAGTACACATCCCGCTCACCGCCGTAACTTATGACTTTCTTGTAGATTTATTCCTTTGCTCTTTTTCCAACATTCCATTCCAATTGTGTTGTGCAGAGACAAATATTGCACACTAATTATCATTGTCCCGAGGTATTCGCTAGCCACATATTTTGACTCGGGGAGTTTGACAAAGAATAAAGACTACACCAGAATAAGGGGTGTTCACAATGAGGCTCTCGAGGGCTACGCCAAAAAGGGATGCACCTTCGCCAATAAGGTGGATTGTTTTAGGGACGGAAAACACGTGTTCAAGCATGTGCTCGAGTTCCCCTGTGTCAAGAAGCCCGCTACTCATAGCGCCAAGGAGCCTTCTACGTCCTCCATCACCTTAAAGGGTATGTCCTGGATTGCTAGAACCTATCGCTGCCATGTAGTCTCCGAGGATGGGCTGAAAAGTTGGCGCAAATCGACGAGGATGATATTATAGAATATTTCCATCGCATCTAGATGAAGTTGTCGGAAATCATCATTGAAGATGTCAACACAAGGGGGGCCTACAACAAGCTAGAGGGTTGACAAAGAGGAGGATCGAAGAACACCTCGATAAGCAGGGTGACACTAGGACATGAATGAGGAAAGAGGGCTATCAAACGTTCCCGAAGCCGAGCGAGAAGAAGTCTTCATGATCGATGTGTGTCTAGCATGATTGAATGTGTGTATATTATCGATAGACACAAGTAGTGTGTGTCATAAACTTTACTATCTTCATGAGTTTGCGTATCGATGGACGTGTAGTGTGTCATAAACTTAACATGCCTAGCTCTAAATGGTAGTTGTTGTTGGACTTAACTATATTGTGGTAGTTGTCGTTGAACTTACTTCTATTATGATTGTGATGCTATCTTTTAGGTTTATGAATCATTTGCTTTAATTTTTATGAACATATATGCATGTGAATCCTTTAATTCTTTTTGTTGCATGATTTACTAATATGCCTTGTCTATAGAGATGGCGAAGTGGTACGTGGTGTACAAGGGTTTGGTTCTAGGAGTCTATAAGGACTGGGAGGACTATCAAAAACAAGTGAACAAGTTCAGCGGAAATAACTACAAAGGATACATGACTATAGAGGAGGAGGTAGCCAATTCTCTTACTCACCATCATTATAGTTGTATTCTATTTGATCCTAGTGTAGGCGGTGCCCACTTCATTTGTAATGTGAGATGATAAACTTTATACTCGACACTTGACACTATAAATGTATCTCAACCGGGCTGTAAGTAATGTGATTACATTATACTTATGTTTGTATTATATGTCCATTTTGATATACTATGTAAAATGTACTGTTTCTACTGATTTGTATAAATCCTATAATATACCTGATTATGTACTAGGACTACACTTTATTTCAAATACCTGAAAAAATAATATGTGGCACGTATAGTTAACATTTTATGGCACATAGAGGAAATTATGCCACTAAAAAGAATTATGTGGCGCATAGGAAGAAATGCAGCATAGAAATTTGAGAATTATGTGGCGCATATCAATGTGTGCCACAAAATTACAGTTTAGTGGCAAGGTAATAGTGATGTATCCCATATGCCCCACGAAATGTCAAAATACATGCTCCATAGATAAGGCTTTTCCTAGTAGTGCATATTTGGCAAACTCGTGTATCTTGGTTGAAAAACAATGTCGATGAAGTGTTTTTCTATGTTCTGTTTTTACAAAAAAACCCATTTTTCATATTTTGAATTCCTGCAGATTTCGCTTGAAACGATCTTGGTTTGCACTACAACTGTCGCATAGTTTGCTCCTGCTTTTTAAAATCATTTGTAGGTTCATCATTTGTCATTTCATCAGAGACTGATCTTGTAAACAATTCCCAAAAAAAGTATGCCAAGAAACCCTTTTTGGATGCACAAGGTGTTCTTTATGTGTTGGTGGGCCCTGATTGGCCGAGAACTACCTCACACTGATCGTCGCGGCCACCCGCCATTGGATCTGGGATTGATATCCATGTGCTCTGTCCCTATGTTTATTCTGTGGGTCGCTCTCTCTCTAAATTTGTTCATGTTTGGTGACCGAGCACCGGTTTTCCATAGAGGCGAACAAAAAACTATTAATAAAAGTTTGTCACCATGACCATAAAAAACTAGGCTTTTCTGTGTTGTTTTTTATAATTTGAAATTGGTGAGGCTTTTCGTGACGCTCCCCCTCTATAATTTTACATATTGAGGCTTTTATGATGCTTTTTATAATTAGGAGGTTGCGCGCCATGCCGATATATGAAGAGCGAGAAGGGACGAGCAGAGTTTAGAAAATCATCAAGAAATAGAGAGGAGCGAAATGAAGCCTTGGCTGTGTGGTTAAGTGGCACAGCTTTATCCAATCGCAAGGCATTGGGGTCCACCTAGGACATGTATCCGAGAACCTGTGTCTCTGGCGTGTCCTTCGGAACCATGTGATGGCAACTGCATGTGAGTAGTACAGTACTGAAGTACACTACTTAAGTCTCACTTCATAAATCAGTGAGCAAGAGTACTTGATTACTACTACTAGAACCTAGTAAAAAGCCATAAATAGCCACCACCGCCTCTCCCGTAGATGCCTACCTACTAGAGTATATAAAGAAGATATATATTACTCCCTCCGTTCCTTAATACAAGGTGTATAGTTTTTTGTGAAAAAATTCCAAATATAAGGTGTACGAGAATTTTGGGATTTGTTTCTCTTATTTAGGAGGCAATTAATCCGATTAGGATAGAGAGGATACCCAGATTTCGTATATTCCCTCTATATCACGCCAATCATCTAGGGTATTCACGTACTAAAGCAATGATTTTTCCTCCTAGCCTGTGCGCTGATATTCGTGCAAGAAAACTATACACCTTATATTAAGGAACAGATGGAGTACTGGAGTACTAGTACTAGTCGAGTACTACTAGTATTCGAGTATAAAAATACATGTATTACTGGAATACTAGTACAACTGTACTACTAGTACTTGAGTTTTTACTTACTTCGTGGAGTTTCCAAAATCTGGACCTATTTTTTCTAGTGCTGCTACTCCTCCGATCCAAATTAATCCTAGTACTCTGTATCTAGATAAGCCTTAACCACAAAAAAGAAATGGAGAAGAGGAACCAGTCTGCCATGCCGAGAAACGAAAGAACCAGAAAAGACAAGCAGATAGAATAAAATGCAAATGGTGTTGAAGACATGCATGTAGTCCTTGATCTCTCCCCTGCAACATTGTACACTTTGCGCCAAGCCCTAGGTTTCTATGTCTCTCTCTAGGTGTAGATCTTCTTACTTCTCATGCGGGTAGAATCTATTTGTCTGATATTGTACATCATGATACCTGATTTACTCTCACCTGTCGACTTTCTTCAACCTTGTTTTGACCGAGCAGTCTGAAGCATGGTGTTGAAGTGGGCTTCACTAAAATCTTGCGTTGTACATGGACAACCTCAGCCAATCAGCCGCCACCGGTGCGGCGACACCTACTACTTACTCCATTTTATGCAGTAGAATGGCTCTAGGATGGATCAAGGGACCCCATATTCAATTCCCTCAATGCTACATAACACTTCTTGACTGCGGGCACTACATCGATGTGTCGAGCTTCTAGGGAACCACTCTAATGTCGGGCGCGTTGATGGATTTCACCAAGAGCTATCCGCCGATGGAAAAAGATGAGCTAGCGCCGATAACTGTTCGATGCCCTCACGACGGCTGCCTCGCCATGGTCGCCTACCACGAGCTCGACGACCACAAGACCGTGTGCCCATACAGCCCACGCGGCTACACGGAGTTCGGCTGCATGTGCACCGCCTTGCCGATCACACCACTTTCCACCTCAACAACATCTACAAGGTATAAGTTCATAGGCTATTGTAGAGCCATCCCATGGAGTGTACAGTAACGATGTCATTATTGTCCTTTCCACCATCCATGGTCATCGTCTACGGTGATGATGCTAGCATGTTCAGCCTCGTCGTCGGCGAGCTCGGCTAGGCCATCGCCGTTTCATCGGTGTGCATCAGGGAGTCCATGTGCTTGTGTCCCCGGTATAGGGTGAAGTTGTGCGCAACAGGCCCGCACCGGCGGACTTCTCGACGAACACCCTTAATGGGATAATTGAGCTGACGAGCTGCGCGTCACCCGACAGTGTCGTCCTCGAATATCTGACGTTCCTCACTGTGCCGCCACGGTACATTACCGCGGCTACTAGATAGTATGAGATGATGAAGGTATTGTCTTTCTGTGTTTGCATCGACAAGAAGAATTGATCTTAATCTTCGTCTAGTGATCCTAACGTGGTGCTAATGATGTATTACTAGTTAATTTAGTTATAGAGTACCACTGGTTTACTAGTTACTGAAGTATTAGTCAGAGGAAGGGTATGTTTTGGCACTAGGAAGGGTGTGATTTTGGCTATAAACTTACTTTGCTGCTAATGTTTCAATTTTGGATTTTGAGTGTTTTCTGAAATTGTTCAACTACTACGATATGTGCCCACTGCTAGGACATGGATGTGATCTAGTATACGTGTCGAGATGGTCAAGCTTTTCCTCTAAATGGTCTTGTATTTTGTATCTAGTTCTTCTACTGCTATAGTAGTACTTCATCCATTCACAATTACCTTGCGTCCTAGATTTTTTAAAGTCAAACTTTGTAAACTTTGACTATATATATAAGAAAAATACTAACATCTATAATGTAAAGTCCATTGCATTTGAATTGTCATGAACTATATTTTCATATTATATGAATTTTGAATCATGAATGTTGACTTTTTTTTGTATTCTTGGTCGAACTTTGCAAACTTTGACTCTAAAAAATTCAAAACATGAGATAATTGTGAATAGAGGGAATATTCAGTTCTGAAAGATATATCGCAAATTTGTCTAAATTTGAATGAATCTATATAGTTCATTCTAACTATAATTTGGATGAAAACTGAAGATATAAAAATAAATCATGTGATGAGACAATACTCAAGGCAGCGAGCTAGTCTAGCCAGAATCTTCTTTATCATTTCTCTAGAGCATGTTGAGTTTTAGGTAGCTAAGAGGTTGATTTCTACATGATACAAAGTACAAGAACCAAATATACACCTAATACTTTATCGATGTGGTGAACAAGGAGCGGGACCCGACTATTTTTCCTTGCCTGATTTCAGGGTCCTTTGTGCTAAATGATGAACTTTGATATAATTTTATCCTTTTCGATGTCCTTGGTGTAACATATATGTACACATCTGTCGACCGTGTTAATTGAAGCATCTCGCTCCCTAGGGACACCCTAGTCAAACAAATAAAGTGCCACCACCCGGTTTTCTAAAAAAGTGGACGATGTTTTCTTAAAACTCCAATAGGCTTACCACATTTCAAGCTTCCCTAGCTAACCGCTCCCATTTAAATGAATTTACCTCGATTTAAAGAAATTAAGTCAAAATTGAACTACAAGTAAGCGCGATATACTTCTCTAGAATTTTCCTAATGTCGACTCAAGGTAACCCATGATGTCAATATGCAACTAACTTTGTGCGAAATATCTGCATGTCCACAAATTCGATCATGTTTTGAAACCATTCAAATAAAATAAATAAATAAAAAATACTTCCCCGTGGCGTCCTCTTATGTATACTACTTCCCTTAAAAATGAGAAACATGTGTTTTGACAGCTTTGAATAGAAAAACAATGTTTTGGCTGCTTCACAATATATTGTCCTATGGTGTATGAACATTTCTGGTTTCGACCCGAATGGTCAAGATCATGACCATATCAACATCATATATAGTTTATGACACAGTTCCCACATCTTGTAGATTCGTGCATCTTCTTCAACGAGATCTGTCGAAAGTGAGCACTACGCTGTTTTCTTTTGTTAAGCAGGCACTAGTCTTATCATTAGAACTATATAGTGTATGAATAATATTGAATCTTGACCCTTAGATCAAGACTCATAAATCCCAACATCGCCAACCATTGGATCTTCTTTTCCATTCTAGCATCTATAAGATTATATTGATAGTCTTTAGCACAATTAGCGCTATATATGCAGAAACCTCAAATCACACTTATCCATCATTTTACAATTTTCTCTGTCATTTTGCTAGACCATTGTACGAGAATTTTCACGTATCAGGCAGCTAATAAACATTTATTTCTACATGATGATATAAAGTGCAAGAACTAAATATACACTATACTTTATAGATGTGGCTCGGTGTTCTAATTATTTTGAGCTTTATCTATAATTTTATATAGTGATGATATGGCATACTTCTATATATTAGGTGAGTATCATGTGCAAGGAACGTGCAACTTACTGGTACTACTAGGAAGAACATGGCTTAGCTACGCGGTGGAGAAGGAGCAGGACCTAGCTACTTCTTATTGCTTGATTTCAGGGACCTTTGTGCTAAATGTATGGACTTTGATATAATTTTGTTTTTTTGAGGTTTTTGGTGTAACATGTACATATCCACTGACCGTGTTAATTAATTGAAAAATCTCTCTCCCTGAGGACATACCCTAGTCAAAAAATGTCACCACCTAGTTTTCAGAAAAAGTGGGGACCATCTTTTCTTACAATGCTCTAATCTCTAGCACATTTCAAGATTTCCTAGCTAACTGTGCCCACTTAAATGACTTTAAGCCGATTTAAAGAAATTAGGTCAAATTTAAACCACAAGTAAGCGCTGTATATTCCTCTTGAATTTTCTAAATGTCGTACGAAAGTACCTACGATATCTATATATCAAGCACCACATAGATGTTTTAAAAATGCAATTAACTTCATGCTAAGAATCGACATGCCGACGAATTCGAACCTGTTTTGCAAACATTCAAATATAATAAATAAATAAAAAATACTTCCCCATGAATTGCTCTTATGTGTAGTACTTGCCTTGAAAAATGAGAAGTATGTGTTTTGACAACTTTGAATAGAAAATACTAATTTGGCTGCTTTAGAATTTTGCCCTATGGTGTATGAACATTTTTGTGTTTCGACCCGAACAGCCAAGTTCATGACCATATCGATATCATAGTTTATGACACAATTCCCACATCTGTTAGAGGGTGTAACTTCTTGTACTAGTACTCCCTCAGTCCCAGAGTTTTTTTTAAAAGTCAAGCTATGGAAAGTTTGATCATACTTTAAAAAAATGTTATCAAGAGCTATGATATTATATAGATATCATGTAAAAATATGTTTTATGATGTATCAAAGGGTATGAATTTCGTATTATAAAAATTAATATTTTTCTCTAAAACTTGATCAAACTTTACGTACTTTGACTTTTTTTTAAAATACTAGTATAAGCCTTAAGCTCCGGGACGAAATACTAAATAGTAGTACCTCCGTTCCAAGGCTTACGACCTATTTTTTTATGAAAATTTAAACTATATAAAGTTTGACCAAGTTTATAGAAAAAAATATTAATATTTACAATATGAAATATATACCTTTTGAGACGTCATGAAACATATATTCAGACATGTAATTTATTACTATAGCATGTACGAAACGATCCATTACTCCAGATTAAGATGTTGTTTTTGATGAAATAGGTATTTTTTATTCAGTTTCCAAACCATGACCGGCCAAATTCTAGATTCCTCTATTTTTTCCACCACTCCCATTACCCAGGACGCATCCTCTTCCTCCACCATGCCTCATATTTGCAAGCTCCTTGTTCGTCCACACTCTTCAGATCAGCAAGAACACATTACACAATAAAACTTGAGATTATCCCGAGAATTTCAATAAGGTGCGTACATTGCATATAATTATGTAACAATTCCCTAGACACAACACGTTGAGGTAATTTATTAACATATCCATACACAAAACTAGAATTTGAAAAGCTTACAAAATTTATACTTCCTCCGATCCAAATTAATATTCTCACATTTGTCTAGATTCGGATGTATCTAGTCATGTTTTAGTACTAGATACATCTGAATCTAGCGAAATCTGAGAACACTAATTTGGATCGGAGGAAGTACTTTGAATGATTGTAAAAAAGAATATGTAAAGAAAGGCGAGATGGAGCATAACAAACCTTCACCACGTTTCAGCATTTGGCCACAGAAACCAAATCGATGTTATTGCCGCAGGGGAAAAGTAGAGTCTTCCTTTCGATTCGTCCGCTCATATCGGCAAGCAAAACATCCACTCCACGATAGGCAGGATGTAACACTAGTTCGACACAAACTCCACACGATTAGATGTGCGCTCTGCAACCAAATCTACCACTTAGATCGACGCTGGTCGCAGATAAAGCGGACACCAGTAGAAACAAGGGCTGAGTCCTGGTCCGTAAAAGCCACTAGTCTCGGTTTCGCACCTAGTGTTATTAAATTAGGACTGAAGAACGTTATCTCTAGTTCACGTGGCAGCGGCAGCGGCAGCGCAGCTGGGTTAGAGGATCTCTAGTTCGGGCCGTAACACGACCGGGACTAAAGATTTCTTGTCGCTATAGAAAATCGTGTGTTCGTCTGCCACGGGACGTTTTTTTGTTTTCCTTTTTATTTTGTTTTTTCCATTTCGTTCCTTTTTCAATTTGTGTTTTATTATAATTTCAAACATGTTTTCGTACACATATTCTACGCTACTACATGCACATCTACGCTACTACATGCACAGTACTCGTTGATGCAAATATAATTAATATTCGATTCTTGCGAGCCGTCATCGCAATAAAAACTCGTTGACGCTTTGTCATCGCAATAAAAACTTGTTGACGCTTTGTTTCTTTGTTGTATCTCCATTCTTTCACCGAACACACTCGAAAACTGTGAGCCATCTTCGGCTCCATCGTCTCCACCCTAATATGCCCCACCGTGCTCGACTCCACCGACGGGGTTTCGTATTCCATATCCTCCTCATCTTCTCTGCCGTTGAAGTCCGTTGATTCACTAATACAGAAGATAAAACAGTACTAATGAAACAATAAGAAAAGTTATTACATCTCGAATAATCCGGTTAATGCAATAATAATATCATATCCCTGAAAAAACAATAAGTAAATTAATATATCTCGAATAAGATATAACTAATACATATCTATATTGGATGTCGATTTCCAGGTCCTGAGCCGCGGGCGGAGAACACCCAAAAACAAGGAACCATAACATGACCATAGCTCGGGTGAGATCCCCGAAGAATTTGTCAGGTATTGGAGACCCTGACGTCCAATGTAGTCACGTAGCGACGAACGTGCTCGTCCTCCTCTCTGATACGATGTTGTACCACTTCCTCGGAGGCCGGCTGCCTCTGCAACGCTAGTAGAACATGCGAACGCCACCAAAGAAGCTCCGGATCGACGACGAAACCTAGATTTCTCACCAAGTTACACCATCCCGGAAGGTAGCATCTCTCAGTGCCAACCCGGCGGAGCCCAGTCTCGAACATTCTCGACAGAGCCCAGTATTCTGTCCTTGCCGCCGAGTCGACGACGGGGATGCGAGATGGGCATCACCGCCGATAACAAAATTTCTATCGAAATAAAATCAAATTTGTACTAAATAATCAATAAAGTAAGAAAAAAATAAGTACAATAACTAAGTAAACAACTAAATAACTAAGTAACTAAAATAATTAAGTAACTAAAATAACCAAACAACTAAATAACTAAAATAACTAAACTAAGAAAATAACTAAACAACTACTTAAGAAAATAACTAATTAAACATATGAAAGAAAATAACTAAATAAACAAAGAAAATAACTCACCTATACTTTCTTATGTATACATACATTTTGTTATATATACTTACACTTTCTTATGTATACACGCACTACAATACATATACTTTCATAATAATCATTTCTTTTGTTCATACACAAAAATATATATACATTTGTTAAATTAATAAATATGCCTAGTAAGTACGTACCACTATTAATATTACATATACGACTTCTAATATGACTATAATACTACTACTAATATTACTACTAGTACTACCAATATTCCTACTACTATTAGTAATATTACTACCACTAATACTACTATACCACTATGAATATACTAATACTACTTTTTAGGGGATATACTAATACTACTAACCTAGACTAATTACCTAACTATTTAGCTAGCTAATTGTCTATCTAATACAACTATTAACCATGGGTGTGGGAGATCGAGGGCACCTACCTGCTGGGGCCGGCGGCGACGGTGGTGACGGTGGCGGTGGGGTGGCGCGGTGGTCGAGAACGAGGACGGCACAATGACGGAGAGGAGAACGACACCGTGGAGTTGGGCAGCCTGCCGGCATCGATCGATCTTCGGGGGTGCCTCCTGCGCGTGCGAAATTGAGATATAGGGGTAGGAAAAGAGAAGCATGGCACACGCGCAGGGCCAGGACCTTTAGTCCCGGGTCGTGGAATAACCCGGGACTAAAGGTCATGTAGTCCGGGTCATGTCGTAAACCTATACTAAAGGTTTTTGGTAGCAGCCTATGGCGCCAAAACCGCCCCCGCCCCCTTTTGTCCCGGTTCCTGGAATGAACCAGGACTAAAAGTCCTTTTGGAAAAAAATGAATTTTTTCTTCTACAAACTATATATATATATATGGTTCCCGCATTATATACAATGTTAAATAAAATAAAATAAAAGATATCAAAATATAAATATCATATCAAAAAAATTATAAAAAATATCTATCTAATAAAATTATTATTTAAGGGTTTTGTAGGTTTAATTTGGGAGTAATTTTTGCAATAATAAGATGAGATGAACATGTATTAATTTGGATTCTATCTATCTTGTACTAATGTGATAAAATCCAAGCACAATATCATTTTCAATATATGTGAATTCTATCTATATCTTGTTTTGGCACATTAAAAATGTGGATTTTATCTATCTAACTATTAAACTTAACTAACATGCCATTTTAAATTAAAATGCATTAAATCATATATTTTTCCTAATTTCGAATATGATAAAACTTTCAACATAAAAGCTACTTGCATCTACACTAACATTGAAACAAAAATAAGAACTAAGTAGGATGCCCAATATGTCATTCTGCATATCACAAGGCTCGCTCACACCGCCCCAGGATCACATCCGACATGAAGGAACACATGTATAGTGGTGCCCTAGAATTTTAATCATCGGCTTTTGCAACAAGCAAGCACCAAAAACATGAATACTCTAGGGAGCTAACTAATTTCACATATTAGGGAGTTCCTCTATGGCGAGATCCTCGAGGATGTCTGAGAACGGGATCCTAAAACATATACGAGAAGCTTTGTCGTAGTAGTGTCCCTTCTCTCGCGCACTATCTTGTAGTTTATAACTTCTCTAGCTAGATCAATATGCCGGGAAGCTGACTAATTTCACATATTAGGGATTGCCTCTATTGCGAGATCCTCGAAGATGTCTGAGGACAGGATCCTAAGAAATCTTCGAGAAGCTCTGATAACCCACAAGTATAGGGGGTGTATCTCAGTATTTTCAATAAGTAAGAGTGTCGAATCCAACGAGGAGAAAAAGGTGCTGGCGAGTGGCTAGGAGCAGGAATTCTCTGTAAATACTTAGCAAACGGTTTTTAGGGGTTTTTGATAATGTAGGTAAATAAAGTACGAGTAAATAAAAGACAATAAGAATAAATGCAGCAAGTGGCCCAATCCTTTCTTTAGCAAAGGACAAGCCAGTTGTATTACTTAAGATGACCAAACATTCTCGAGGACACACGGGAATATCGTCAAGTGCTTTCGCTTCATGTAGTTGATTAATGTTCTTTAGTTTGCTAAGTGTCGTGTGGGTGAACCTGTGCTAATGTACCGACCTTCCTAGGACTAATACATACTTGTGATTATACCCCTTGCAAGCATCCGCAAGTACAAGAAAGTAATTAAGGTAGAAACCTAACCATAGCTTTAAAGTCTAAGACCCTGACGTCCCTTATGCAAAGGTTTCCTAACGGGGGTTCATGTTTCTGTCACTCCGGCAACCCCTACGATTAGTAGCCCAATACAGAATGCATTCCCCTAGGCCTATATAGGTGAAGTATCATGTAGCCGACGTTCACATGATACCACTAGAAGAAGTACACCATAACTTACATATCAAACCATTGAATCTTTCTCAACACAATTCTACTACTAACGACATGACTTCTCCCATGTCCTCAAGAACGAAACGAACTACTCACAAGACATCTTTTGCATCATGATCAGAGAAGAAATAATGATATGTAACAATCTGAACATAAACGATAATTCAATGGTTCACTCAATAGCATCAACTACAAGGAGTAATCTACACCGGGAAAGTTTCCCCTACAAACTACGCAAGATTCAACCGAATTGTTATAGCGGTATGAAGTGGTGATGATGGTGTTGGTGGAGATGATGGTGGTGATGATGATGATGATCCCGATGAAGTCCAGCTTGATGGTGGTGTTGATGGCGATGATCTCCCCTCTTCGGGAAGGAATTCCCCTGGAAGAATTCTGTCTGCCGGAGAGATCTTTCTCTCTCGGTGTTTTCCGCCCCATTGAGGTGGAGGAATCTTTCTGTGGTCACTCCCCAAGTCTTAGGATTTCAGGAGGATAACATACGCTAGAGGGGAGAGTCAAGAGTGGACTAGGGCGGCCACACCACTTGGTGGTGCGGCCTGGGGTGGCCCGTGCCAGGGGTGGTGTGGGCCCCCTGTGGCCCATCTCCACTTCCCTTTCTGACAATCTTCGCCTTCTGGAAAAATAGAATTTTCCATGTATTTTCCCGGATTTTATGATCTTCGTGAATTTCGCCTCCAAACAGCACGTTTTCCATCATAATCCTGACTGCAGCCGTCCATGCTCCAAAAGTCATCAACCATGCAAAAACAGATGAAATTATATAAGTATCATCTCTTAATATGAAATATATCAATGAATAACAGTAAATTATGATATAGAATAGTGATGCAAAATGGACGTATCGACTCCCCCCAAGCTGAGACTTTGTTTGTCCCCAAGCAAAAACTAAGCTCAATAAAGATGACCTTAGGTTTATGGAGTGAAGAGTCCATAAAAGAATACAGATAAGAAGCATCACATTCATCAATACATAAATCAGAATACAAGACAACTCACTATTATATAACTTAACTTGCAATAAGTAAAGGAAACACAATAAATATACATAAAGTAAATCATAATTGATAATGGAAAACTTAGCTCTTGGTCGAAGGATAGTTGACAAGTTGCAGGAGTTTACAAATAACTAGTTTTCAATGATAGCTTTCAAAGTAGTAGACACTAAGATAAGAGCAAATGTGCAAAACAAAGAACATAAGAAACATGATTGAATAAGTCATCATATTAATAAATGAAACACAACAACTCAAAATACTTGCTGAGGTAGAAGGGAATAGGTTTACTGACTCAACTAAAAAAGTAAAAGAAAGTCCCTTCGCAGAGGGAAACAGGGATTCCAAGTTTCATAAAGAGCTTCCAAAAATTATGGTACTTATTAGCTTTTAGCTCTCATTGCCCCTATCATAGGCATCTTTAGGTGATTAAGGTTAAAGTGATCAAATATGAGGATATGCTTGACAATTTGTAAGTTGAAAATCTCATGTCCCTTGAATACGAGGGCCGCTCCTCACGCTACTCAAGTTTAGTCACCGGTAAGTTCTTGTCATAGTAAGTACATGCGTATCATAGAGAACCGCCAACGGGGTACCCCTTGCCCGATGATACGGAAGAATCACCATATCAAAATGACAAGGCAAGCAGACAACAAGCATCTCAGCAATCTTCTTATTTACCATGGGAATATGGTGATTTTTTTATCTCTTTTCTCTTTTCTCATCTCTTTTTTTTCTCTTTTTCTCAATCTCTATCTCTTTATTATAAGAAGAATGCTTCATAGATGCTTATTATGGTTACGCTGCAGGTTTCCACCATGATTAGGCATGGATTAAACCGGTGGCCCGTGCGTTTCTCTAACACACATACATAACTCCATGGACTTACAAGCTCCCCTTTCATTTCACACCAACGACATCCATAGACAAAAGAACATGATATCAACTAGGTACAAAGTACCAGTGCAATGTTGAAAGTGTTCCCCATGACAGCATGGTTCTGCTAATTCACAACTTACAAAGCGCAAGCATATACTCAACATAGATGGGCACAATGGTTCAAGTTTATTAAATGCAAGAAAGTAAAGTGTGCCATCAAGTTCGTGAGAGCTTTAATCACTAATTTTCACATAACAAGTTTAATTCGGAAGGTGGATAAAAACATGAATTTACTTGGAATAGCAATAATGCTAATAGGTAGGTATGGTGGACACAAATAGCATAGGTTTTGGTTTAAGGATTAGATGCACGAGAAGCATTCCCTCTCAGTACAGGTTTTTGGCTAGCAAGGCTGGGTAGCAAGCATAAGAGTTGAAGGAAACAAAAAAACATACAACTGATTAAGACAATCATGAAATCTTCCTTGGAAGCATAAATGATCTTAACTAGAGATACTAAACTTATGAGCAAATCAAGAAAGAAAGATGATGAAATTGTATTTCTTTAAGAGTACTTTTATCTTTCTCATTCAATTCTCAAAATAGTGTTGCTACTGACCGAGCCAGGTTTGCCAAAACCAACTAAATTCACTCAATGATCCCAAAGTGATACCAATACTAACGACAATATCAATCATATAGCAGGAATTGAAAACTAATATAAGATATGCAAAAGAGTAAATGATAGAACTTCTCATTAATATTCCATAATGGCAACTCACAATAAGGGATACATAGATATCTAACGAGAGGGGGGCCACTTCCATAATTCAAACCATCCTACACGATAACTTCCCTATTCATGATATGACTCTTACTAAAAAGGTAAAAAGATAGAAGATAGTGATGTGATACCGCGGCAGTCCCCCAAGCTTGAAACAAACCAAGGGGGTGCCAAAACCTAATGATGAATTACTCTTTCGGTGGTGGTGGTATACTCTCGATGAGCTTTTTGATTAGTTTCCCCAAGTCCTCAATCTCGAAGGTGAGAGGATGAATCAACTCCGAGTTTTGCTCAATGCGTCTCATGATCATGTGGGGTTGTGAATTCCAGCTCTTGCTGTTCTTTCCCCACTCTTCCTCCTTGAAGTCTTCTTTTCCTGCATGGTTAGAACGAGGCATATCCCAATTGGAGGGTAGTTTCTCCTTGGGAATATTCTGGTATTGATGCTCATGGATAAGGGTATGGAAGGGATTCTTGGTGCATGGAGGAAGTGATCGTGGAGCCAAACAATGACGTGAACGCTTCCCTCCAGTTGACATCCGTGCAGTCCTTCTGATCCTGGCAGGGTTTCCCACCACTCCAATGCTTGCAATGGTAGTGCCCGTGCGCGGATGCTTTGCCTCCTCTTCATCTTTACTCTCCATCTCCTTCTCCTGCCCAGGGTCTTGGAGATCTTCCTCCATAGGCTCCTTTCCCTTATCCTTGGCGGACACCATTGTGTTTCTAAACTTTCAAGAATAGTTCCTGGCAGAAATAGATCGAAACGAAAACACGTCGAGAACATGATATACGAACCGCGGGGGATCCGGGGGATTATATATTACGATGTTTTAGAACAAAAGGAAAGGTACTGGGAGAACACGGGTCGGAGATGGAGTCCGGGGCGGCCACACCACCTGGTGGCGCGACCAGGGGTGGGCCCGCGCCACAGGGTGGTGTGAGCCACCTAGGCTCCGCTTCCGTCCCTCTTTCGCTTCGTTGCTTTCCTTGTTGGATAAAAACTGCAAAAATATAACTGGACAGAATTTTCACGGAACTTTTCTTACCAGAACTGTTACCTATTCGAAAACGGACTCTGCAGGTATCTGAATTTGCTCTTTAGTAGATTCTTCTGGAGTTACCGCTTGAATAGCATCAATATCTTCAACTTTATACACATATTGCTTGAGTCATAAAACCTTTCACTTTCTTATTACACAAATTTTCTCCACTTACCTAGAAATTTCTTTCACACAAAACTTCACACAATTCTCATTAGCAACATTAGTATGCAAGAGTGGCAAAAAACCCAAAAAGAATTCAAAAAGAAAATCGATTTAAGAAGCATATGCAAGAGTGGCAAAATCTTTCAAAACAAACCAGAAGGTAAAGATCAATTTTTTCAGAAACCTTCTGTTGCTCAAATCAAAAAGTGCGAAACTAACGAATGTTTAGTAACAACCTGGGGCAGAAGCACGAAAACTTACAGCTCAATCCGACGCACATAAATCTCTCACAAATTTTTACGGTGAAGCACAAAAATCTGCTTCAAGACAGCAACTTCCCCAAATCTTACTTCTCTCTCATTAGAGGTTGATATTGACACAAAAACCAAACAAAAAGGATAGGGAGAGGTTATTACCAAAGTAATAACTTCCAAGACTAAAAGAAATGAAAACAAATTGAACGCAAGAATATATTGGGTTATCTCCCAAAAAGCTCTTTCTTTATAGCCATTAAGATGGGCATGATAATTTCAATGATGCTCACATAAGAATATGAATTGAAGTGAAAGATAGCATTAAGAAGAAAAAATATACATGTTTAAGTCTAACCCACTTCCTATGCTAGGGAATTTTGTAAGCAAACAAATTGTTCAAACCAGAAGCTACTAACATAGGAAGGCAAAAGAAGTGCAACATAAAAACTTTTAGCATAAAACGAGAAAACTGGATGTTATTGAGATACATAAGGACAATCTCCCCTCTCTCATAATAACTTTCAGTATCATGCATAAATTTAATGATATAACTATCACAAGAACCATTGTAGCAATGATCACTTATCCTAACAGAAAACACAGGGACACTAGCTCTCATAACACAACTTTGTGAAACAATATCAGAAGTATCCTTACAAAGGATAGTGTGTCCATCTTCTACATATTTAGTGACAAAATCTTTCACATTTGCTATTATAGGTTCATCATCCATTTGTTTATCAGGTTCAACAGCTTTATTTGTACTTTCATTAACCATACTAGCTATCATAGAATGTTCCTTTATCTTAACTGGTAAAGGCATTTTCTCAATATAAGGTTCAGGTAAAGCATGACTAGCGGTATAAACTTTAGTATTTCTTGCAGGAACACAACTAACAATGTCTTTATAAGGTGCATGATACTTATTCCACTTCTTTTTAGGAACTTCAATATAGGAAGGAAAAGCCTTAAAATAAGTTGCAATAGCTTAAGAGTCAAGACCATAAGCATTTTTAATATTTTGAAAGTCATCAGTTCCCATAAAAGATTCAATGTATTCATAATCATAATTTATACCTGAGTTTCTTCCTTTGTCATTCTCCCATGCTTCAGCATTGTCTTGTATACGGTCTAGAAGATCCCATTTAGCTTCTTGTTCCATGTGTGTAAATGATCCAGCATAAGAAGCATCCAATAAATCCCTATCATGAAGAGAGAGCCTTGCATAAAAGTTGTTGATAATAATATTGTGAGGGAGCTCATTAATAGGACATTTGAGCATTAGTAACTTCAATATCCCCCAAGCTTGAGCTGTACTCTCTCCATCAAGAGGCCAAAAGTTGTATATTTGATTCCGATCTTTATGAATTTCACTAGGAGGATAAAACTTTGAATAAAAGAGAGTTACTATTTCCTCCCATTCAAGAGCTTGACCATTCTTTAGCTTCTTATACCATTCTTCAGCTCTTCCTTTCAGTGATAATAAGAATAACTTCTTTTTGACTTGATCTGTTGTAATACCTACACACTTGAACAACCCGCATAATTCGTGTATAAAGAGCAAATGATCACCGAGATGGACAGTTCCATCTCCAACATAATAGTTAACCATAACACGATCAATAATTCTTGTAGGTATTTTAAAAGTACCATTCTCAACAGGTGGTGGTTCATCTACTATCTTAGCAGTGGTAGTAGCATTACGAAATAAGAAACTCAGTGAATTATCCATATTGAAAATAAAGCAACTAACAGAAATAAACAATACCCACAGTAGAAGTTTCCTTTACCAGTTCCACTCTCCAATAGCGCTTCACTCCCTGACAATGGCTCCAGAAAATAGTCTTGATAACCCACAAGTATAGGGGGGGTATCGCAATATTTTCGATAAGTAAGAGTGTCAAACCCAACAAGGAGAAGAAGGTGTTGGCTAGTGGCTAGGAGCAGGAATTCTCTACCAATACTTAGCAAACGGATTTTTAGGGTTTTTTGATAATGCAAGTAAATAAAGTACGAGTAAATAAAAGACAATAAGAATAAATGCAGTAAGTGGCCCAATCCTTTCTTTAGCAAAGGACAAGCTGGTTGTATTACTTAAGATGACCAAACATTCTCGAGGATAGACAGGAATATCGTAAAGTGCTTTCGCTTCATGTAGTTTATTAATATTCTTTAGTTTGCTAAGTGTTGTGTGGGTGAACCTGTGCTAATGTACCGACCTTCCTAGGACTAATACATACTTGTGATTATATCCCTTGCAAGCATCCGCAAGTACAAGAAAGTAATTAAGTTAGAAACCTAACCATAGCTATAAACTCTAAGACCCTGACGTCCCTTGTGCAAAGGTTTCCTAACGGGGGTTCAGGTTACTGTCACTCCGACAACCCCTACGATTAGTAGCAAAATACACAATGCATTCCCCTAGGCCCATATAGGTGAAGTGTCATGTAGTCGACGTTCACATGACACCACTAGAAGAAGTACACCACAACTTAAATATCAAACCATTGAATCTATCTCAACACAATTCCACTAACATGACTTCTCCGATGTCCTCAAGACCAAAACGAACTACTCACAAGACGTCATATGGATCATGATCAGAGATGAAATAATGATATGTAACAACCTGAACATAAACGATAATTCACTGGTTCACTCAATAGCATCAACTACAAGGAGTAATCAACACCGTGAAAGTTTCCCTGAAGAACTACGCAAGATTCAACCCAATTTTATAGTGGTATGAAGTGCTGATGATGGTGCTGGTGGATATGATGGTGGTGTTGATGATGATGATCCCGATGAAGTCCAGCTTGATGGTGGTGTTGATGGCGACGATCTCCCCTCTCCGCGAAGGAATTCCCCTGGCAGAATTCTGTCTGCCAGAGAGATCTTTCTCTCTCGGTGTTTTCCGTCCCACAGAGGCGGCGGAATCTTTCTGTGGTCACTCCCCGAGTCTTAGGCTTTCGGGAGGATAATACACGCTAGAGGGGAGAGTCAGGAGTGGACAAGGGCGGCCATACCACCTGGTGGCACGGCCTGGGGTGGCTCGTGCCAGGGGTGGTGTGGGGCCCCTGTGGCCCATCTCCACTTCCACTTCTGGCAATATTCGTCTTTTGGAAAAATAGAATTTTCCATGTATTTTCTTGGATTTTCTGATCTTCGTGAATTTCTCTTCCAAACATCACCTTTTCCATCAGAATCCTGACTGTTTTTCAGCGGTCCATGCTCCAAAAGTCATCAACCATGCAAAAACAGAAAATATTACATAAGTATCATCTCTTAATATGAAATATATCAATTAATGATAGTAAATTATGATATAGAATAGTGATGCAAAATGGACGTATCAAGCTCCACCGTAGAGGTGTCCCTGCTCTCGCAACCCATCTATCTTGCAGTTGGTAACTTCATAATGATGCCTATTTATTGTCAACACCCGGATTTTTAATCCTAGATGCCCGTTATGTCATTCATCGCAATCCCAGGATTACCATTTTTGCAAGACATAACAGATTGGATATCACAGTAGATCATCCATTACAAATCATACATAAGGTCTTACACAAATAAGGATCTCATGATCCAGTCTTAATACAACAAGCAACGGAAATAAAAGATAAGCGTAGCGGTGGGGTCCATCTTTAGGGGCACAGGCAATGCTGACACAGGCAGATAGTCCTAGTTATCATAGCCGTCCTGCTAGCTATCATCTTGGTAGTCTCCTTCATAGTCTGGCCATGAGAATAGCCAGGGACAAAAGCCATGAGTACTTTTTAAGTACTCGCAAACTACCACTAACAAGTAGGATAGTTCCAAAGTAAAGTGCTCAATCTAAGATTAACTATAATGTTAAGTTTGAAACCTAAGCTGAGTTCAGAAGCAAAGAAATATAAAATAAAGTTCTAGAATCACTTAAGTTGGGAAGCTATTGTCATAATCAAAACCCTGTTGTGGTCAAGTCAAGATTCATCATTCATTTCATAAGTTATTTTGAAAACATCTGACAACGAAACAGTATGGCCATTCCAACTTTCCATAACCGTGGACGCGACCATTCGAATAGTTTGACACTCTGCAGAGGTGGTACACTTTCACCACAAGATTCGATACATCTGTCAGGGACAACCCTGAATCATCATACTTAGTATGCAGAAAATCAAACATAACCTTTCCTTTACACACCCTAGTATAAGCACCTCTCCTATGAGCATGGCCTCCCAACCATGACCATCTGTCATCTTGGGCACTGCATAGGTGGACAACATTGAGAGGTAGCCTCAGCTCAAACCTCTCCCGCAAGGGAACTAATACTAATGCATATAAACTTCCGGCTAAGCCTTACCCAATTTAGGTAATGTGGTTGTACGGTAAATTTGGAATGGTATCGCATCCGAATCCAACCATCAGTTTTGTAAAAGAGTTAAGGCTCATGCCTCAACATGTTCATCATCATCAACCATTTGTGTTTCTCAACACATGTCAAAACATCTCAATAGAATGACTCATCATTCTAAGGTTTTCATAATTCATTTTCACCAAGGGTTCCCATCTAAAGTGACTCAAGTTTTTATCTACTCTGAACCACTAAGTTAAGAGTGTTCACTAAGGTGGAAATGATGGGTTCAACCTCATGCCATAGAATGACATCTAAAGGGTTCTATATAGGTCAAGTTTTATACTCTTTATGCTACCTTCAAAACAAGTAAAGAACTTTGTGAAAAGTAAAGGAAGTAAAGCTTTGGAAATTAATACTTGGGGTAAATACTAGTCAAGGGGGTATAACTCAAGCATGCCTAAAGCATCTTTGCTAAACCATCTAGTTTAATCCTAGCTTGATAAGCATTATACTTGCAAGTGTTAGCTTGCATTGTTAATGGTGGCTTGCCTTGGTTGGTGTAGTGGTTCAAGTTTTCTTCTTCTTCTTCTTGGTAGAACTCCTCCTCCTCGAAAGCTTGGTCGATACTATCGTCTATAAATACATACGGAGTACACAATCACCAAAAAATACTCAACTAGTCTAATTAGCACTCTAAGGCATATAGTTGATGATCTATTATCATCACAAACATCACAAGTTTTATTAACTAGTTTCCTTCTTTTTATTTTAGAAAAGTAATTTCTACTCAATGAAAATTAACTAAGATTTAATATTCACCACTTAAAATATGGGATCATGTGGACACATGTCATCACCACATATTCTAACATGTGAGAATGTGATTTAAGGGTTGGATCATAATTACTTTGGTTTAAGTTCCTTATTTAATGATTTAAAGTAACTAGAAATGCCTATATAGCATTATTTTGGTACTAGTCCAAAGTCACTGCATGTAAACCCTAATATTATTACATATTTAGATAGGTATGGTGAAATGTTATTTTTGAGAGTTGGAATCAACTCAACAGCTATCATGGTTGATTTTATAAAAATGTTACAAGGTGGAAATGCTTCTGTTTTGTTATTTTTACTAGGCGAGATCGCTAACTCTAATTGAATTAAATCCAATGGGCTTGGGTAGATATTTTTAGTAGCTTTCCAAAAAAATTGGAATCACTCCATTTGGATTTGTAAATCTCTCTGGATTGAATTTCAAACTAGGGGACAGAACTAGGTTTAACTAAAATAGAAAAAATCTAATTCAAACTAACTGGGTTGCGCGGGAACGCTAACGGGCCGGCCTAGTGACACTCCACGGCACGGGGCTTAGCTGACAGTCCACCGGTCAGAGGCTCATAACGCGCGAAGCGGTACGGGGCGATGTGGGTCGTTGGATTATAACGGGGATCAATGGCTGGGGATCGTCGTCGACGACGAACTGGTCTCCAACCCTAGCAGCTCGGTGGGGGTGCTCAGGGGGCGTACCAGGACTCCAACGACAACAGCGAGGCCGAAAAATGGACTAGTAGACGACGGCAAGCTCAGGGACGGTCGAGGCAGCTCCGGGGGTGGTCGCAATCAGCAGCGCCCTTCTCCTCCACAGGCGGCCTGCTCCGGTGCAATTCCGTCGAACGTCTACTCGCCTTGCTCCGGCTAGAGGTGGGGAACGGTCAGTGAGGTGAGGGGAGGTGAGTGGTGTGCCGAATGGGACCGGGGATAGCCTCTATTTATAGGACGATGACGCGACCGAGAGGCATGGGCGGGCGGCTCCGGCGAGGGCTGCACAGCGTGCTAGCGGCGTGGCTCGAGGTAGGGGACGGTCGCTGGTCTCCTGGCGGTGCTCTATGGAGTAAATGCGGGCGAAGGGACGGTGGCATTTGGTCGGGTGGTGCGCGCGCTCTGAGCGGCAGAGGCAGCGGTCTGATACATTGCAAATGTATCTATAATTTTTTATGTTCCATGCTTGGTTTTATCCACTTTCTTGTGTTTTGCCCACACTTTGGAGTACTTTTTATACACTTCCTTGGATTAACCTATTAACAAGATGCCACAGTGCCAGTTGCCTGTTTTCTGCTGTTTTTGGTTCCAGGAAGTCAGAAAATGAATATTGTCGGAATTGGACGGGACAAAAGCCAAAGTTACTATTTTCCCGGAAGACCCACGGAGCCAGAAGGAGAGTCAGAGAGGGGCCATAGGGTGGCCACACCACCCCATGGCGTGGGTTGCCCTAGGCCATGCCAGGGCATGGTATGGGCCCCCTGGCCGCCCACCGACCTTGCCTCTTCGCCTATAAGATGCCCTCCGATGCGAAAACCCTAAATCGTCAAGCCTCCAGCCATGAAAAGTTTCGCAGCACCGCCGCCACCGAAATGGAGATTCGGGGGACAGAAATCTCTATTTCGGCACACTTCCGGGATGGGGAAGTGCCCCCGGAGCCATCTCCATCAATCTCCACCACCATCTCCATCACCGTTGCTGATTCCCACGATGAGGAGGGAGTAGTTCTCTCTCGAGGCTAAGGGTTCTACCGGTAGCTATGTGTTCATCTCTCTATCTATGCGTGATCATATTGTGATCATGAGTTTGTAATCAAGTAGATCTACCTTGCTACTCAGGTGATTTAATGAATCTCTGCTCTTCCCATGTGTGTGAAAGTGACAGCGTGCTCACCATGGTGGCACTTAGGCTAGAGATTACATATACTTGTTATGAGTTATATTTGGAGCTGGATGTCTTTATGAAATTGTGGTGTTTGTTGGAACCATCTAGTTCTCAAGGTGACAGTGTGGGGTTTTCTAGATGGGAAAGGCTTACTTTAAGGTGTGATGTTATAGCCATACCATCGATCAGAGTGTTCAACCGGAGAGTAGTTAAGAGTAGTATCATAAAGAGATGATATTTATATGAGAGTGTTCACTAGTGAAAGTATGATCCCTAGGCCTTGTTTCTAAACATTGAAACACCGGTTGCAATTAGATCTGTTACATGTTTGCTTGTTTCCATCTTTATTTCAGTTTTCCTTTAGTCTCTTCCACGCAATCAAAGTATTTTCTAGCACCGTTATCTTATATCCATACCACTTGTATTTCACTATCTCTTCGTCGAACTAGTGCACCTATACACCTGACAAGTGTATTGGGTGTGTTGGGGACACAAGAGACTTCTTGTATCTTGATTGCATGGTTGCTTGAGAGGTGATACCTTTGACCACTTCCTCCCTGAGTTCGATAAACTTTGGGTGATCCACTTAAGGGAAAACTTGTTGCTGTTCTACAAACCTCTGCACTTGGAGGCCCAACAACTGTCTACAAGAATAGAAGTGCGTAGACATCAAGCTATTTTCTGGCATCGTTGCCGGGGAGGTAAGGTAAAAGGTACTCACATCCTCCGGTGTGAGTGCTCGAAGTTATTTCCTTTAGATTCTGCAATTTTGTCTTTTTGTTTCTTGTTTTCACTAGTTAGGCTTAATGGAAAACAACAAAAAGTTTAGAGATCTTTATAGTATTTATCTTGAGTTAGGACATGAAGTGTTTGAAGAGAAAATTAAAAAACCTATGGAACTTTATTTGCATGCTAATAGCAATGTTGTTAGTATGAATTCTTTGGACACCATTATTGCTAATGCTATGGAAAAGCCTAAGCTTGGGGAAGCTAGTTTTGATGAGCATGATGTTTTTAGTCCCCCAAGCATGCAGGAGAAAAATTACTTTGATGATACGATGCCTCCAATATATGATGATTACAATGATGAATATGATATTGTCAGTCCACCTACTATTGAGGAGAAAATTAATTATGATTACAATATGCCTCCTATATTTGATGATTATGGTCATGAGAATAATAATGATAGCTATTTTGTTGAATTTGCTCCCACCACAATTAATAAGAATGACTATGTTTATGTGGAGAGTATTAATTCTTTTATGCATGTGGATCATGATAAGATTGTTTTATGTCATAGTTATCTTGTTAATTTTATTCATGATGCTACTAAAAGTTATTATGAGAGAGGGAAACATGGTTTTATGCATCTCAACAATATTAAGTTTCCCATATTTATGTTGAAAGTCTTGAAGTTGCACTTGTTTTGCTTTACTATGCTTGTTGCTTTGTGCTTTCATGACTTGTTTCTTTACAAGATTCCTATGCATAGGAAGTGGGTTAGACTTAAATGTGCTTTTAATTTGCTTCTTGATGCTCTCTTTTACTTAAATTCATATTTCTTATGTGAGCATCTTCTCAAACTATCATGCCTAACTTAAAGGCATTAAAGAAAAGTACTTATTGGGAGATAACCCAAAAGTTTTAGTTGAGTCTTGGAAGTTATTACATCTATAATAACCGCTCCTTATCCTTTTTATTTGCTTTTTGTGCCAAGAGTAACGTCTAATGAGAGAGAAGTAATTATTGGGAAAGATGCTGTCCCGAAACAGATTTATGTGCTTCACTGTAAAACTTCGTGTAAAATCTCTGTACGTCGTTTTGAGGCGTGAATTTTTGTGCTTCTGCCCCAGGTTGTTATCTAACTGTCGTTAGTTCAACCCTTTTTTATTTGAGCAACATAACGTCTTCGAAAAACTTCGTCTTTCCTGCTAGCCTGTTTTGACAGATTTCTGCCATTATTTGCATTTGCTTCTTGTTGGTTCCTTTTTGAGTTCTTTTGGGGAATTGAGATTTTTGAGGGAAGTGCTACAGTAGCTAGTATTTTAATGGAAGTTTATTTGCTGTTAGAACTGAACCTTAAGACTTATTATCTTGAGTGCACTAATGTTGCTAATAAAGATTGTGTGAAGTTTTGTATGAATGAAAAATTTTAGGCGTATGGAAGGAATGAGTAATGAGATGAAGAATGGACTAAAGCTCAAGCTTGGGGATGCCACGCGTGTCACCCCAAGAAACATCCAAGAAGTACAAGCATCAAAGCTTGGGGATGCCCAAGGCATCCCCTTCTTCATCAATAAAAATCCCAGGTTTCTTCCAAACGCTTCATTTTTATTGTTTCAAGCAGAGTTGTGTTGTTCTTGGAGCGTCTTCTTTTTCGTTTCCATTTTGGTTTTTCGTTTGCTTAGTTTGCTGAATAAATTGGTTGGATCCCCTCTTTCATGCATCGATTTTCAAATAGTTTGGTTTGGTTTGGAAAAGAGTAGGAAAGCTCATGCTTAAGTGGTAAAAAGAGCTTGTTTTTGACTGTGGCCTATGCTTTGTCATGTCATGCTTGATATTGTTTTGGATTTATGCTTAGTATTCTTTGCTGTAGCATGACTTGTTATAAACAATTGAGATTGCTTAATGTGGCTTGGATGAATCATGTGTTGTTTTAGCATATTAAAGCATAGTATAGTGGTATTCTCCTTTGATGCTTTATTTGGGTTGACTTGGCACATGCCCACACCATGTTATGACTATATCAAGTCACCATAGCCTTTATGATCCTTTAGTTTTCAACTTGTAGTATCACTTTATGCTTTGATCAATGGTGTTTTGTCGCTCTGCATGATTATGGCCATTATTGCTCTCTTAGTTTATTGCTCCCAGTCTTTTGCTAGCCTCCACAACCAAGTATGAGTTCCACTCATGCATCCAAATCCCTAAACCAAGTTATTCCAAAGAGTCCACCATACCTACCTACTAGCTTATGCTATTCCGAGTATATTCAAGCTTTTTTTTACCTTCCAAATTAAACTTGTTATGAGAAAACTAGTGTTTAAAGCTCTCACGAACTTGATGGCACACTTTACTTTTTTGCATCTAATAAACTTGAACCATTGGGTCCTTCTTTGTTGCGTATATGCTTGCGCTTTATAAGTTGAAATTAGCAGAACCATGTATCATGGGGAACGCTTTCAACATTGCACTTGTACTTTGTACCCCGTTTGATATGGGGTGGCCTGATCTTCTCAGTAAGCGAATGGCGGTGATGATGGTGGATGATAGATAACTAGCCTGTAGCTATGAACTCTCCCGCTCGAACCCTGATGCCAATGCAACAGCTCTCGAACCTTGTGGGATATTCACAACACCACGCTCTTGCGCACGCAGCCGTGACCACGAACGGTAGTATGCAATCTACTAATTCCCAATGGAACAACAGATCACACTCAATTATAGTTGGTAGATTCGAACACAGGGTAATTCCAGAGGTTCTATGAAAGAAACAACTCCAAAATATTTTAACGTGGTCTAAAACCTAACTAGGGGTCGTCCCAGGGCTTATAAGGGCAGCTGGGGCAGCCAGAAAACGAAACGACACGCAAACGACTCAAACTGATACAAACCGACTCGATCCAGATTCGGTCGGCGGGCGGACACTCCGGTTGAAATCGGCCGGACAGTCTGGTCAGGCCGGACACTCCGGGTGGAGTGTGCCGTATAGTCCGGTCTGGCCGGAAACTTCAAAGTTTCCAGAGGGTGTCCGCGTAGTGTCCGATTTGATATTCTGATTGTCCACGCCAGTTCGCCTCTCGACCAGGCCGGACAATCCGGGTGGATCCGACCGGACACTCCGGTCGTGGCAGATCTTCTTGCCTCCGTCTTGATGATCTTCTCTTGCACCTTCCTCCCGCTCCTCCCTCGCGCATCCTTGGGCGATCATCATGTTGGGCTTCTCTTGTAGCCCTTCTCCTCCTCGCGCCATGCTTGTTTCTCCAACGAACCTGATCATACATAAATGCATAGACTTAGGCAGTATAAAGTTCTCATCAATCAAAGTACCAGATTCGTTTAGGAGTAAATTCACCTGTTGTTCTAGTAGCTTAGCACGAGTTCTTGTAATAGGTCCAATTCTAATCTCATTGGACTGATCCTTTCTTGCAACAGTTGTAGCATCTTCAGTAGTCATTGGGGTAGGTGTAATTGTAGGGATGTCCTCATCATCTCCCCCCTTGAAAAGGCGTCGACCTCGACGCTCCAAGGTCTTCTCCAGCATATGGTGACAAATCAACAACGTTGAAGCTGTTGCTAACTCCACCAAACTCCTCAATAGGTATATCAACCGAGTAGGCGTTATCATTAATCTTGGCTAACACCTTGTAAGGACCAGCACCACGTGGCTTCAATTTGGACTTTCGAAGTAGTAGAAACCTATACTTGCGTAGATGCACCCAAACCATATCTCCAGGCTCGCACAACACTTCTTTCCTTGCTTGATTCCTTGCAGCAGCAATGTTCTTGCCTTTCTTCTCAATAGCCTCTCGAGTTTTCTCATGTATTTTCTTCACATAATCAGCACGTTTTGATGCCTCCATATCAACTCTCTCATGTAATGGCAGAGGCAACATATCAAGTGGCGTCAATGGCTTGAAACCATACACCACCTCAAAAGGACAAAGCTGAGTAGTTGAATACACAGCCCTGTTGTAAGAAAACTCAACATGTGGCAAACACTCTTCCCACTCCCGCAGATTCTTTTCAATCATGGTCCTTAGCAGCTGTGACAATGTTCGGTTCACCACCTCCGTTTGACCATCTGTTTGGGGATGACATGTAGTAATGAACAGCAGCTTCGTTCCTAGCTTCCCCCATAAGGTCTTCCAAAAGTAGCTCATGAACTTCACATCACGGTCAGAAACAATCGTCTTTGGTACTCCATGTAATCTCACGATGTCCCTGAAAAACAGGTTAGCAACATGCGACACATCGTCGCTTTTGTGGCAGGCAATAAAATGAGCCATCTTAGAGAACCTATCCACTAACACAAATATAGAATCATGACCTCTCTGAGTTTTAGGTAGACCTAGCACAAAATCCATACTAATGTCTTCCCATGGAGTAGTAGGTGCAGAGAGAGGTGTATACAAACCGTGAGGCTTCAGCTTAGATTTCGACTTGTGGCATGTAATACATCAGCTCACAAATCTGTATACATCACGCCTCATCTTGGGCCAATAAAAGTAATCAGCAAGCATGAGGAACGTCTTCTCACGCCCAAAGTGACCCATCAAACCACCAGCATGTGATTCCTGCACTAAGAACAAACGCAACGAAGATTCTGGAATACATAGGTTGTTAGCTCGAAACAAATATCCATCATGTATATGATACTTATCCCATGCGTTTCTAAGAGCACACAAACGATATGGTTCAGCAAAATCATGGTCAGTTGCATAAAGTGCACAAATAGCTTCTAATCCAGGAATTTTAACATCAAGATTGGTTAATAGCATGTTCTTCCTAGATAGAGCATCAGCAACAACGTTCTCTTTTCCCTTCTTATAGTTAATGATGTAAGGAAAAGACTCAATGAACTCAACCCATTTAGCTAATCTTCTATGCAAGTTTGATTGAGCTTTCAAGTATTTCAATGCTTCATGATCAGAATGTATGATGAATTCCTTTGGCCACAAATAATGTTGCCAAACTTCAAGTACTCGCACAAGTGCATACAATTCTTTATCATAGATTGAATAATTCAAACGAGCACCAGTCAATTTCTCAGAAAAATAAGCTATAGGCCAACCCTCTTGCATCAAAATGCCACCTATGCCTATACCACTAGCATCACATTCAACTTCAAATTGCTTCGAAAAATCAGGTAATGCAAGTAATGGTGCAGAAGTAAGCAAACATTTTAATGTATCAAAAGCAAAGTCTTGGGCCACGCCCCAAACAAAAGGAAGACCTTTCTTTGTCAAATCATTTAAAGGTGCAGCAATGGTGCTAAAATCTTTCACAAAGGGCCTATAGAAACCAGCGAGACTGTGGAAACTACGCACTTAACTAACATTCATTGGAGTAGGCCAATTCTGAATTGATTCAATTTTAGATTGATCTACCTCTACTCCATGCTTAGAAACAACAAATCCTAAGAATATGACCTTATCTTTTGCAAATGTACACTTCTCAAGATTAGCATACAGTTTATTATCACATAACACTTGCAAAACTTGTCTAATATGAGTGCAATGTTCAGATTCAGTGTGGCTGTATATAAGTATATCATCAAAGACAACCACAAAACAACCAATAAACTCTCTCAAAACATGATTCATCAACCGCATGAAAGTACTAGGTGCATTAGTAAGACCAAACGACATGACTAACCACTCATACAAACCGAATTTAGTTTTGAAAGCAGTTTTCTATTCATCCCCTTCTTTCATCCTAATTTGATGATAACCACTACGCAAGTAAATTTTAGAGAAAATAGCAACACCACTCAATTCATCTAGCATATCCTCTAAGCATGGAATAGGATGACGATATCGAATAGTGATGTTATTAATCGCTCTACAATCAACACACATGCGCCAAGTACCATCTTTCTTAGGAACTAAAATAACAGGAACAACACAAGGGCTAAGAGAAACACGAACGTACCCTTTATCCAGCAACGCTTGTACTTGCTTCTGAATTTCCTTAGTTTCTTCGGGATTAGTCATGTAAAGTGCACGGTTGGGAAGTGTGGCGCCAGGAATCAGGTCCACTTGATGTTCTATACCACGCAATGGAGGTAAACCTGTGGGTACATATTCTAGAAACACAGCCCCAAAGTCCTGCAGAACAGAAGAGACACCAAGAGAAATAGGGGTCATGTCGTTAGAAACCAATACCTCGCCCTTATACATGAGCACAAGTGGCATGGTTGTAGGATCCTCACGAAACTCTCTCATATCCTCCTTGGTGGCTAATATCAATAACCTAGGCACTCTCTCACTTTTCGTTATATCACTCAATTTAGGCTCAATTACATCAGGAACAGTTGTTACACAGTCTCGCCGAGTGGTAGTATCTTCCTTCAAGTTCACCTCTATCTTCTGGCGAGAATCATTCACAATTTCTTGTGGTGTCATTGGCTGCATAGTAATCTTCTTCCCTTTCAATTCCAAGTGATATGTATTGGATCGGCCATTGTGTTGCACATGGCGATCATAGAGCCAAGGCCGACCCAATAATAGGTGACAAACAGTCATAGGAACCACATCAAAATCAATAGAATCTTTGTATGACCCTATTTGAAAATGCACACGTACCATATGATTTACCTTCATCTCACCATTGTTGCTCAACCATTGTATGTAGTATGGCTTGGGATGAGGTAAATATGTCAAATCCAGTTTGGCACATAGTTCCTTACTTGCAAGATTTCTGCAGCTACCTCCATCAATAATTACCTTGCAAGCTTTGTTTGGTCCAACTAGAGCTTTTGTTTGGAACAAGTTGCAACGCTGGGATTCCTCAACCGGTTGCACACTAAGTACACGTGAAGATACAACAATAGTGGGTGCACGCTCAGCATATGCATCAGCACCAACCTCGCCGTCATCAATATCATCATCAGAAACTTCATCTACACTTTCTACTTCACCTTGTTCATTAACAAACATAACCTTGCTGTTTGGACAATCTTTCTTGTAGTGACCTCTACCTCCACAAGTATGGCACACCACATCACGAGTACGTGCAGTAGACATGTTGGAAACCGAGCTAGCAGCAGGAGCAGCGGGTTTTCGAGCATTGGAACCAAACGAAGGTGTACTTGCTGGCTTGGTCGATGGTGTAAAGGGAGCAGCAACTGGTGGCGCGGCTATAGAAGGTGTAGACCTGGCCAAAAATCTGCTGGAGGATGGAAAACGAGCACGTGACTTCGCCTCTTCTGCCAACTGGGATTTGGCCTCTGTAGCATGATGCAACAACTCATTCATGGTCTCATACTTGTGATGACGAACAATGCTCTTGATCGGTAACTTCAAATTGTTTAGGAATCACTGCATGGTCATCTCAATGGACTCACGAATTCTCGCACGCTGCATAAGCATCTCCATCTCCATGTAGTACTCATCAACTGTCATGGTGCCTTGCTTCAGTTTCGTCAATTTATCAAAAACTGATCGCAAGTAGTTGGTTGGTACGAAACGAGCTTTCATGATTTGTTTCATCTCGCGCCAATCCCTCACAGGAAGTTCATTGTCCTCCCTCCTATGTTGCACAAGAGCACCCCACCAACATAAAACATAACCATCAAATTCAGATGCTGCAAGCTTGACCTTCTTATCTTCTGGATAGTCAAATAAGCACCAAAGTTTTTCAATCTTCAACTCCCAGGTGATGTAATCTTCAGGATCAATGGAACCATCAAACTTAGGAATTGAGAATTTTGGCTTGCCCAAACCATCATCAGCAGCTTGGTTGGGCACACGTGGACCACGCCCAAGATGGCCAAACCCACGACCATGAGCAGGTGCATGGACAGGGGGAATAGCACATCCCCTGCCAAAATGTGGAGCAGCATCAACAGCGCTACCCTCATCGAAATCATCAAAGGCATCATCATGTTGAGGATCTTCCCTTCTATGTAAGGCGGCTATCGAACCCTCAATGGATTGCTGCAAAGCGGTGACATTGACATTGAGCGTAGCCACTTGCGTTTGGATAGTATCAACCGTCCCAACATGCTGATCCAATCTCATATTCATATCTTGGAGATTCTTGTCAATGGCATCTGTCGTGTTAGTAAACACACGTGTCAAGTGGGATTTCAAAGCCTCATATTCACGCCAATTGACGAGCTCCTCATCCTTCTTTTTCTACAACACGACATCATCATCACTAGAAGACATGATTAGTAGGTTAGTGCAAAAATCAAAATCTGTATGGTGGAACTCTCACAGCTCACTCACAACTAATAAGAAAGGAGATCCTACCGTTCCAAAGTGAATAGAGATGCTCTACCAAACGAAATCAAAGACTGATGCACTTGATGTGATGAAGTGAATATCAAAGGTATAGAGAATGATCGCAGGGCACACAGGTTATGTAAAGGTGGAGCTATAGGTATGGTATCCTATCTACACCAAAAACAAGTCCTAGTGCTGATCGTACAAATACCCAAGTAACACACAAAGTGGAGATAAACGTGGCAAAGCAACTTATGAAAAGGAATATTGCAATGCACAAGAGAGACGCTAGTAATAGCTCAAATAGAACAGGCACACGATTGCTCAATCTACTAGTGCTATACACAACAAGGCCTCCAATATTGCACACTTCGATATCTCTTTTTGTTAGACTTGTAGCTCTTTTCGCTCTTTCTCTTCTTTTTTTTATACTGATTCTCTTTTTTTTCAACTATATTACTCAAATGCAAACGAGTACAGCAACTTATAACATAACTGGGCCGGATAGTCCGGTTGATATGCGCCGGAGACTCCGGTTGAGCCGGATAGTCCGGTGTGATTCGGCCGGATAGTCCGGTTTCGCCTGTCGAAAATTTCTGCACTTCAAAAACCTAATGAGCAGCCTGTCGGAGCAAAGAAACTAGTCTCGTGGGTACGTTCCTAGGCACAGATGCTGTAGATGGGCTGTGTCTATGGTATGCAAACAAAAGTACGCTATGTGGACTCGGAAAAACGATAAAGACTTGCGGAAACGGTAACGGTGGAAATAGCGGAAAACAAGATCAAACCCTAAACCTAGACATAAACGGAAACTAGACTCCTACGAGGAAAACCTGCAGATTGGATCTACAAGAAGATACAATCAGCAACTAAAACTCGAAAACGATGCAATCTAGTTTATGGAAAATCTTTTTGTAAGGCTTTTTCTGTATAGGACAAAAAACACTCTCTAATCTATGGATGGATTTGTAGATGCTTACCGAGGCAACACTGGAACTCTCCCGCTCGATCCTGGATGCCAATGCAACAGCTCTCTGGCCTTGTGGGGTATTCACAACACCACGCTCTTGCGCACGCAGTCGTGACCACGAACGGTAGTATGCAATCTACTAATTCCCAATGGAACAACAGATCACACTCAATTATAGTTGGTAGATTTGAACACAGGGTAATTCCAGAGGTTCTATGAAAGAAACAACTCCAAAATATTTTAATGTGGTCTAGAACCTAACTAGGGGTCGTCCCAGGGCTTATAAGGGCAGCTGGGGCGGCCAGAAAACGAAACGACACACAAACAACTCAAATTGATACAAACCGACTCGTACCAGATTCGGTCGGTGGGCGGACACTCTGGTTGAAATCGGCCGGACAGTCCGGTCAGGCCGGACACTCCGGGTGGAGCGTGCTGTACAGTCCGGTCTGGCCGAAAACTTCAAAGTTTCCGAGGGTGTCTGGGCAGTGTCCAATTTGATATTCTGATTGTCCACGCCAGTTCGCCTCTCGACTAGGCCGGATAGTCTGGGTGGATCTGACCGGACACTCCGGTCGTGGCAGATCTTCTTGCCTCCGTCTTGATGATCTTCTCTTGCGCCTTCCTCCTGCTCCTCCCTCGCGCATCCTTGGGCGATCATCATGTTGGGCTTCTCTTGTAGCCCTTCTCCTCCTCGCGCCATGCTTGTTTCTCCAACGAACCTGATCATACATAAATGCATAGACTTAGGCAGTATAAAGTTCTCATCAATCAAAGTACCAGATTCGTTTAGGAGTAAATTCACCTGTTTTTCTAGTAGCTTAGCACGAGCTCTTGTAATAGGTCCAATTCTAATCTCATTGGACTGATCCTTTCTTGCAACAGTTGTAGCATCTTCAGTAGTCATTGGGGTAGGTGTAATTGTAGGGATGTCCTCATCACTGTTGATATCATGTTCTTTTGCTTATGGATCCCGGCGGTGTGAAATAAAAGTGGAACTTGTAAGATCATGGAGTTTGTATGTGTGTTAGAGAAATGCCTGGGCCGCTAGCCTAAGCCATGCCTAATCATGGTGGAAACTTGCAGCATAACCATAATGAGCACTCTATGAAGCATCCTCAATAAAAACCTATGCCAATAGCAAATAAAAAGATCGCTGAGATGCTCATTGTCTGCTTGCCTTGTCATTTTGATTATGGGATAGCTCCTGTATCATGTGCAAGGGGTACCCCGTTGGCGGTTCTTTATGATACACATGTACTTACAATGACAAGAGCTTACTTGTGACTAAAGTTGAGTAGCATGAGGATCGGTCTTCATAAGTAAGGGGCATGAGATTTCGGTTTATAACTTGTCAAGCATATCCTCTTAGTTGTGTCACTTTAACCTTAATCACCTTAAAGATGCTTATGATAGGGGCAATGAGAGCTGAAAGCTATAAGTACCATAATTTTTGGAAGCTCTTTATGAGACTTGAATCCCTACTTCCTTTTACAAAGGCCTTTCTTCCACCATTACATTGAGTCTCCACCTTCTATCTTTATGCACCTACTTTGAGAGCATAGTGGCCATTCTTAGTTCTATGTGCATTGTCCCAAGACTAGTTGATTGATGCATAACTTGTTATTGCTTGTTTTAAACTATTGTATCTAGTCACTCTTATGAACTTTGAAGGTGTCCTATGCATTTATATTTGCTACTCTATTGAGGGAAAGGCTGAATACTATTATGCTATGTTTTCTTTATGTGAAACAAACAAACGTCTTGGAAATCATTGTTATTTATGAATCTTTTGTTTGTGCCTTTTCATGTTGCATCATAGTTTCTTTGTCTTATTGCTAGAACTTTGTCTTTCATGTTATGATTGAAGTACTATGATCCCAGCTTTGAATGTTTTACAAATACTTTGATCAAGTCTTTGATGGTGCATGTCACCTCAAAAATTATTCTTTCTTTTTATCACTTACCTACTCGAGGACAAGCAGGATTTAAGCTTGGGGATGTTGATACATTGCAAATGTATCTATAATATTTGATGTTCCATGCTTGGTTTTATCCACTTTCTTGTGTTTTGTCCACACTTTGGAGTAGTTTTCATACACTTTCTTGGACTAACCTATTAACAAGATGCCACAGTGCTAGTTGCCTGTTTTCTACTGTTTTTGGTTCCAGGAAGTCAGAAAATGAATATTGTCGGAATTGGACGGGAAAAAGCCAAAGTTACTATTTTCCCGGAAGACTCACGGAGCCGGAAGGAGAGTCGGAGAGGGGCCACAGGGTGGCCACACCACCCCAAGGCGCGGGTCCCCCTAGGCCTCGCCAGGGTATGGTGTGGGCCCCCTGGCCACCCACCGACCTTGCCTCTTCGCCTATAAGATGCCTCCTGATGCGAAAACCCTAAATCATCAAGCCTCAAGCCACCAAAAGTTCCGCAGTGCCACCACCACCAAAAAGGAGATTCGGGGGATAGAAAGTCTCTGTTCCGGCACCCTGCCGGGACAGGGAAGTGCCCCCGGAGCCATCTCCATCGATCTCCACCACCATCTCCATCACCGTTGCTAATTCCCATGATGAGGAGGGAGTAGTTCTCTCTTGAGGCTAAGGCTTCTACGGGTAGCTATGTGTTCATCTCTCTATCTATGCGTGATCATATTGTGATCATGAGTTTGTAATCAAGTAATCTACCTTGCTACTCAAGTGCTTTAAGAATCTCTGCTCTCCCCATGTGTGTGAAAGTGACAGCGTGCTCACCATGGTGGCACTTAGGCTAGAGATTACATATACTTGTTATGAGTTATATTTGGAGTTGGATATCTTTATGAAATTGTGGTGTTTGTTGGAACCATCTAGTGCTCAAGGTGACAGTGTGGGGTTTTCTAGATGGGAAAGGCTTACTTTGAGGTGTGTTGTTATAGCCCTACCATCGATTAGAGTGTTCAACCGGAGAGTAGTTAAGAGTAGTATCATAAAGAGATGATATTTATATGAGAGTGTTCACTAGTGAAAGTATGATCCCTAGGCCTTGTTTCTAAACATTGAAACACCGTTTGCAATTAGATCTGTTACATGTTTGCTTGTTTCCATCTTTATTTCAGTTTGCCTTTAGTCTCTTCCATGCCATCAAAGTATTTTCTAGCATCGTTATCTTATATCTATACCACTTGTATTTCACTATCTCTTCGCCGAACTAGTGCACCTATACACCTGACATGTGTATTGGGTGTGTTGGGGACACAAGAGACTTCTTGTATCTTGATTGCAGGGTTGCTTGAGAGGGGATACCTTTGACCACTTCCTCCCTGAGTTCGATAAACCTTGGGTGATCCACTTAAGGGAAAACTTGCTGCTGTTCTACAAACCTCTACACTTGGAGGCCCAACAACTGTCTACAAGAATAGAAGTGCGTAGACATCACGGTCTCGACGGCGAGCGGTGGCTCTGTTGTGTTGGCGGCGAATGGGCATTTCTGGCGTGCTCCTGGGGTCGTGGCGGAGTGGTGGACGCGGGCTGCGGTCGAGTGGCGGCTTGTGCACGCGTGTCAGGCGCGGCGCGTGCTCGGCATGGCACAGTCGGACTAGGTGCGGTGGTTCCTCAGTGGTTCACGCTCTGGCTTGGCTCAGCGAGGGGACAGAGAGTGGCGGTGAGGTGAGGGCTAGCTAGTGGACATGGTGAGAGAGAGGGAGATGGTCTGCTGCAACGGGGCAAGGTTTGGCCGGCAAGTTGGTGCTCGGCATGGCATGACAATGCCACTAGGGTGTAGGGGATGGGGTGATAATGGCATGGTTTGATCAATGGGGACATAGGGATTAAATGGGGATCATTTGGGGCAAAACCCTGTTGTAAACAGTGAGCTAATTACTAGGTGCAATTCATGCCTGCCAAGTGTTTGTAAAAATGGCCGCAAGAAAAATACTTTTGAATTTTGAAAAGATTTTTGGTGGGTGTGCTAGATATAAGCTTGAGACTCTGTGGGTGCTTGGGTTTTAAATTTTGAGTTCATTTGAATGGTTTCTGAAATAGTGGGATCTTCCCATATGAAATAGATTCAATTTTCAACTGCCATTTAAATTTAGTGTTTGAATGTTTTTGGCAGATCACAAGGTGAGCCTTGGTACAACATTATGTGTACTAGCAAGGGGTGCAAAGATCCGCATTTGTTCCTGTTAGGTTTTGAGTTCTAGGAATAGCCAAAGTAGGCATGGTAGTTAATTTGGCACAAATGACCATTTGCTTCATTTATTCATTTTGAGTTGTTTTTCTTTGGGATTTGTTTGGGAATGATTTATAAGATGTTTATTTCACCTAAGAATCATTTTACAAGCAATGGATCACTTAATCATGGCAATTCAATCCAACTCCTATTTTAAATGCACACACATATGAATGCCTTAATAATTTTATTTGGAAAAGTTTTTGTTGACCCTAATTTTGGTGCTTTGGATCTTAATAACCTTGGATTAAAGTTTTGGGATGTTACAAACCTTCCTTCCCTTAAACAAAATCTCGCCCCGAGATTTACAAAGAAAACTTGGAACTAAAGAGATCTGGAAACGCTGTCCTAATGTAATCTTCTCGCTCCCAAGTGGCTTCCTCCTCAGTATGGTTGCTCCACTGAACCTTGGGAAACTTGATACTCCTGGTCCTGGTGGTTCTGTAAGATTCCTCTAGGACATGGATGGGCACTTCACGATAGGTCAGGTCATTGTTGATCTCCATAGCTTTGTGATCGATGTTCTTGAAAACTTCAGTCTTCTCTGGCACTTCTAGGCATTTGTGAAGTAACGGGATATGGAACACATTGTGGATGGCTGACATCTCTTCAGGCAGGTCCAATTGATATGATACTTCTCCTCGACGGTTCAGAATTTTGAAGGGCCCGATATATCTGAGGCTAACTTTCCTTTCAAACTAAAGCGTCGGGTTCCCTTCAATGGCGAAACCTTGAGGTATACAAAATCTCTAACATTGAAAGTCAGGTCTCTCCTTCTTTTATTAGTGTAACTCTTCTGTCTAGATTGGGCGGTCTTGAGGTGCTCACGGACCTTGTGAACCTTCTCTTCTGCTTCTCGGAGAATGTCGGGTCCAAAGATCTGACTCTCTCCTACTTGTGACCAATTTAGAGGGGTACGACACTTCCTTACGTATAGGAACTCAAATGGTGCCATCTGCAAACTAGCTTGATAACTGTTGTTATATGAGAATTCTACGAAAGGCAGGCAGTCTTCCCATTTTGATCCATATTCCAACACACAAGCTCTCAACATATCCTCTAGGATCTGGTTGACTCTCTCAGTCTGTCCATTAGTTTGCGGGTCATAAGCAGTGCTAAAGTTCAACTTGGTTCCCAATCCTTCCCGAACTTTCTGCCAAAATCTCGAGGTAAACTGGGTTCCTCGATCTGATACTATGGTCTTGGGCGTTCCATGCAGACTAACAATCCTAGCTATATACAGTTCTGCTAGCTTCGAACTCTGGTAGGTAGTCTTGCCTAGGATAAAGTGAGCTACCTTGGACAGTCTATCAACTATGACCCAGATTGAGTCATTTCCCCTACTAGAATTAGGCAAACCGGTGATAAAGTCCATTCCGGCGGAATTCCATTTCCATTCCGGAATCTGCAATGGTTGCAACAGTCCTGCAGGTCTCTGATGCTCTGCTTTCACTCTTTGACAGATGTCACACTTGGCGATGTAGCTTCTGATTTCTCTCTTCGTCTTGTGCCACCAAAATTCCTCTTTCAAATCCTGATACATCTTCGTTCCTCCGGGGTGGATAGAATAAAGAGTATCATGAGCTTCCTGTATGATAACTTGCTTCAGCTACGAATCTGGTGGCACACAGATACGTCCTTTGTACCACATAACTCCTTCTTCATCTTCAGTGAATCCAAGTACCTTTCCTGTACCAATACGACGTTTGATGCCGTCGATACTTTCGTTCCCCTTCTAGGCTTCCTTGATTTGGCTAATCAAAGTGGGTTGAAGTTCAATGACAGCTAAGAATCCTTTGCTAACTAATTCAGTTCTGAACTGCTCCAACTCCTCATACAAACTTGGCTGCTTCTCCTTGATCATGGTGTTTAGCCTACACGGCAATCTGCTAAGAGCATCCGCTACCACATTGGCTTTGCCGGGGTGATAGTGAATGTCAAGGTCATAATCCTTGATCAACTCTATCCATCTCCTTTGCCTCATATTCAGCTCTTTTTGAGTGAAAATATACTTCAAGCTCTTGTGATCTGAGTAAATCTCACAGCGATTACCCATCAGATAATGACGCCATGTCTTCAAGGCCAAAACTACGGCTGCTAGTTCAAGATCATGGATCGGATAGTTCTGCTCATGCTGCTTCAGTTGTCGAGACAGATACGCGATGACCTTGCCTTCTTGCATCAATACACATTCGAGACCAATCTTGGATGCATCACAATATACATCAAATGACTTCTTGATATCTGGCATGATCAATATTGGGGCTGATATCAACCTCTTCTTCAACTCTTGAAAACTGGCTTCACATATGTTTGTCCATTCAAACTTCTTGTCCTTCTTCAACAATTGGGTCATGGGTCTGGCGATGCTCGATAATCCTTCTACGAACTTGCGGTAATATCCCGCTAATCCGAGAAATGCACGGACTTCGGTTTGAGTGGTTGGGGCTTCCCATTCTTCGACATTTTTTATCTTGGCGGGATCAACAGAGACTCCTCCAGCAGACACAATATGTCCTAGGAATCCTACTTGTTTCAGCCAAAACTCGCACTTGCTGAACTTGGCATATAACCAATGCTCTCTCAGGGTTTCTAGGATGATTCTCAGATGTTGCTCATGCTCTTCTTCTGACTTGGAGTAGATAAGGACGTCGTCGATAAACACAACTACAAACTTATCTAGGAAATTCATAAAGATCTGATTCATGAGATTCATGAAATAAGTAGGGGCATTGGTTAATCCAAAAGACATAACCGTATACTTGTATAAACCATAGCGAGTAGTAAAGGCGGTCTTCGGAATATCCGTTGCACGAATCTTAAGTTGGTGATAACCAGTCCTAAGATCAATCTTTGAGAATACCTGGGCTCCTCTATCTTTGGCAAGGGGTACTTGTTCTTGATGGTGACGTCATTCAACTTTCCGTAATCTGTGCAGAAAAGGTTGCCTCCATCTTTCTTGTCGACGAATAACACTGGTGATCTCCATGGCGATGCACTTGGTTGAATCAAGCTTTTTTCTAACATGGCATCCAACTGCTTCTTCAGTTCCACTAACTCTTAGGGGATCATGCTATAGGGGCTCTAGGCTATGGGTCCGGTTCCGGGGATTAGTTCGATAATGAACTCAATATCCCTATCCTGGGGCATACCTAGCAATTCATCTGGGAATACGTCGGGGTATTCACAGACTACTCTTACTTGGTCTATGGTGGTTAGGGCTAGACTCTTGTTGCACTTGAATTGACGGGGTAAGGTTTCAGAGATATGCTCTACTGTGACTCTAGAGCTACTGGTCATGGTGATGGCTTTCTTAGCAAAGTCTATTAGTCCTTTATGCCTTGACATCCAGTCCATACCTAGTACTACTTCCAATCCTTTGGTTGCAAGTACAATTAGGTTGGCATAAAAATCTATCCCATGTATTCTGATAGGCACAACTTTGCAAATTTTTCTAGCTTTGGTTGTTGAACCGGGGATTTGAACTATCATGACTTGTTTCAAGTTGGTTGGGTGAATCTTACTAGTGCATGCAAATTCTTCGGTGACAAATGAATGCGATGCTCCTGAATCAAACAATACTCTTGCTAAAACTGAGTTGACAAAAAACATACCCAGCACTACATCTGGCGCTTCTTGGGCTTCCTCGACGTTCATGTGGAAGATTCGACCGTTGGGTTGTGAGGGTTCCCTGGGGCAAATCTTCTCCCTAGTTGAACACGACGCTGGTGTTGAGCTAGGGCATTCACATTGGCAGTGGCGGCAGTCTTCTTGGGACACTCATTGGAATAGTGACCGTTCACTCCACACTCGAAACAAGTGATCTGGGACTTGTCCTTTGTTGCGACAGGCACAACATTGCTACCAGTTCTGGGTGCAGTGTTGTTGTTGTTGTTGCTCTTGGGAGGTGCACGAATGAAGTTGTTGGCATTGCCGGAGTTGTGATTATTGCCTCCGGACTTCACATTGCCTCCGCTACGGTTGGGGTAGCTTGGGCGAGACATTGGGGGTCGATTGTTCCTTGGTGCATATCCCGATGATGGGTTGGGAAGGTACTTCTGGTGACTGCTGGATCCAAATTGCTGCATCATAGGATGCTTGCGGTTGTCATTTGCCTGGTTAATCTTCCCTTCCATCTGAATGGTAGAGTCCACTAGCTCTTCGAGATCCTGGAAACGGATGTTGACGAGGACAGTCTGCATCTCATCATGCAGTCCATTGAAGAATCTGTCCTTCTTCTTGGCCTCCGTGTTGATCTCATAAGGTGCATATCTGGCAAGTGATAGGAATCTATCACGGTACTCCACCACAGTCATTCTGCCTTGCTTCAAGTCACGGAATTCATCCCTCATTCTGTTGACTAGACCCTGCGGCACGTGGGTGCGGCTGAACTTGATTTGAATGCTTCCCATGTCATCACTTGACCATGGTTCATGTTGCGGATAATAGTCCACCAAGCTCTTGCATCTCCTGCCAGATAGTGGGTGGCAAAGAGAACTTTCTCATTGTCATCAACGCCTGCAACTTCTAAGTTGTTTTCCATGGTCTGCAACCAGTCATCATCATCTAGTGGGTTTTCAGCTTGGTTAAAGATTGGGGGATTGGTGTTCTGAAAGTTTTTGAGTTTGGATCCATGGTGATCCTAGTTTCCATGTCCTTGGTTGTTTTGGGCCATCTGGGCTATCTGCTGCAATGTTGCTAAATTGGCTTGGCGCTCTGCCATGCTTGCTTAACGGTCTGCAACTAACATCTGCATAATCTGCAGCATTGGGTCTTGCGACGAGCTGCTACCTCCTTGGTTTCCACGAGTCATCTGAAGATTGAGGTAGATACAGGGGTAAGAGGGAAAGTTCTAAGGTTCATGGTTTTGGTTTCAAAGCTAAAACTTTGAGTTTGACTCAGGTTTTGCAACTACTTAATTTCATTCATGCAAGCAAACACACGATACAACACACGATACAACACACACCACAACAATCAAAGGAAAACAGATGGTTTGAAGAACCATTCTGCAAGCTACGATACTGTGGGACCGATACATCTCGGGCTACGACAATGCTCTAGTGCATCTACGTCAGTGTAGAAGTCCACAACATCTTCCTCCAGAAAGTCATCATCATTGCTGAGGTAAGAATCCATGTCTCCCTGGATGTCTTCACCCTCCTCTTCTTCCTCCTTTGCTACAAGCTGAGCTTCCTGCTCCTTGACAGTCTTCTCAAGGTCGGCCACCTTCTTGCAAAGACAGGCGATGGTGCGATCCTTCTTTGCACGCTGGCGGCGAAGAGACTGGCGATCCTGGATGAGCATTGCGAAAGTTTGGGGCTTCTGGTCAGCAATGGCACGGTTCTGGTTGGCTAACTCTCTAGCATTGTCCAGTTCCTACTGTCTGTCGTGCAACAAGAAGTCAAGATTCTCCACTTACGCCTCAACTCTGGGTGGCCTGGGATCTCCATCGGCATTCCCATGAAGTCACGTCTTGCGTGGTGAGCAAAACGGGTTCCTTGGATTTTGTTGACGCTGAGGGCACATAGACATGCGAGAGCTTCATGCATTGCCCTGGCTAATCCATCTAGCCAGTTGTTCTCTCTCACGGAGAACTAGATTCTCCCGGACATTGGTGCTTCGATACATCCTCTAAGATGAGTTGTGACTAACCACTGTAAGTCTCCTCCTGGGGGTCCTAGAAGTTGAGCTCCAAGAAACTCTGGATGTGGGCGTCCCAGTAACTCCGACAGTGAATCTAGATCCCTCTCGAAGATCAGTTGACCTCTGTTTCCCAACTGGTAGAACTTGCTGAATTGAGTCTCCATCTACAAGAATTAAGGATGAGGAAATTAGTGAAGTGATAAAGTGTGTCAAATTTTAAGTAGTAATTGTAAGAATTTTGAGGACATGAATTTTTGAGAAATAATGAATTCACAAGGATAAGAGAGGAAATAGTTTTTCATAAATACTCACTTTGGTTTTGAAACTAAGTTTTTGTTTGGACGTCCATTCTAACTAGGGTCTCCTATGGTTAGGATGGCTCTGATACCAACTTGTCAACACCTAGATTTTTAATCCCAGATGCCTGTTATGTCGTTCATCGCAATCCCAGGATTACCATTTTTGCGAGACATAACATATTGGATATCACAGTACATCATCCATTACAAGCCATACATAAGGTCTTACACAAATAAGGCTCTCATGATCCAGTCTTAATACAACAAGCAGCGGAAATAAAAGATAAGCATAGCGGTGGGGTCCATCTTCAGGGGCACAGGCAATGCTGACGAAGGCAGATAATCCTAGTTATCATAGTCGTCCTGCTGGCCATCATCTTGGTAGTCTCCTTCATAGTCTGGCCATGAGAATATCCAGGGACAAAAGCCATGAGTACTTTTTAAGTACTCGCAAACTACCACTAACAAGTAGGATAGTTCTAAAGTAAAGTTCTAACTCTAAGATTAACTATAACGTTAAGTCTGAAACCTAAGCTAAGTTCAGAAGCAAAGAAAGATGAAATAGAGTTCTAGAATCACTTAAGTTGGGAAGCTATTGTCATAATCACAACCCTGTTGTGGTTAAGTCAAGATTCATCATTCATTTCATAAGTTATTTTGAAAACATCTGACAATAAAACAGTATGGCCATTCCAACTGTCCATAACCGTGGACGAGGCTATTCGAATAGTTTGACACTCTACAGAGGTGGTACAGTTTCACCATAAGATTCGATACATCTGTCAGGGATAACCCTGAATCATCATACTTAGTATGCAGATAACCAAACATAACCTTTCCTTTACACACCCTAGTATAAGCACATCTCATATGAGCATGGCCTCCCAACCATGACCATCTGTCATCTTGGGCACTGCATAGGTGGACAACATTGAGAGGTAGCCTCAGCTCAAACCTCTCCCGTGAGGGAACTAATACTAATGCATATAAACTTCCGGCTAAGCCTTACCCAATTTAGGTAATGTGGTTGTACGGTAAATTTGGATTGGTATCACATTCGAATCCAACCACCAGTTTTGTAAAAGAGTTAAGGCTCATGCCTCAACATGTTCATCATCATCAACCATTTGTGTTTCTCAACACATGTCAAAACGTCTCAATATAATGACTCATCATTCTAAGGTTTTCATAATTCATTTTCACCAAGGGTTCCCATCTAAAGTGACTGAAGTTTTTATCTACTCTAAACCACTAAGTTAAGAGTGTTCACTAAGGTGGAAATGATGGGATCAATCTCATGCCATAGAATGACATCTAAAGGGTTCTATATAGGTCAAGTTTTATACTCTTTATGCTACCTTCAAAACAAGTAAAGAACTTTGTGAAAAGTAAAGGAAGTAAAGCTTTGGAAATTAATACTTGGGGTAAATACTAGTCATGGTGGTATAAATCAAGCATGCCTAAAGCATCTTTGCTAAACCATCTAGTTTAATCCTAGCTTGCTAAGAATTATACTTTCAAGTGTTAGCTTGCATTGTTAATGGTGGCTTGCCTTGGTTGGTGCATTGGTTGAAGTTTTCTTCTTCTTCTTGGTAGAACTCCTCCTCCTCGAAAGCTTGGTTGATACTATCGTCTATAAATACATATGGAGTACACAATCTCCAAACAATACTTAACTAGTATAATTAACACTCTAAGGCATATAGTTGATGATCTATTATCATCACAAACATCACAAGTTTTATTAACTAGTTTCCTTCTTTTTATTTTAGAAAATTAATTTCTACTCATTGAAAATTAACTAAGATTTAATATTCACCACTTAAAATATGGGATCATGTGGACACATGTCATCACCACATATTCTAACATGTGGGAATGTTATTTAAGGGTTGGATCATAATTACTTTGGTTTAAGTTCCTTATTTAATGATTTAAAGTGACTAGAAATGCCTATATAGCATTATTTTGGTACTAGTCCAAAGTCCCTGCATGTAAACCCTAATATTATTACATATTTAGATAGGTATGGTGAAATGTGATTTTTGAGAGTTGGAATCAACTCAAGAGCTATCATGGTTGATTTTATAAAAATGTTGCAAGGTGCAAATGCTTCTGTTTTGTTATTTTTACTAGGAGTCATCTCTAACTCTAATTGAATGAAATCCAACGGGCTTGGGTAGATCTTTTCAGTAGCTTTCCAGCAAAATTGGAATCACTCCATTTGGATTTGTAAATCACTCTAAATTTAATTTCAAACTAGGGGACAGAACTAGGTTTAACTAAAATAGAAAAAATCTAATTGAAACTAACTAGGTTGCGTGGGAACGCTAATGGGCCGGCCCAGTGACACTCCGCGGCGCGGGGCTCAGCTGACAGGGGGGTCCATCGGTCAGAGGCTCATAACGTGTGAAGCGGTACGGGGCGATGTGGGTCGTTGGATTAGAACATGGATCAACGGCTGGGGATCGTCGTCGACGACGAACTGGTCGCCGACGAACTCTAACCCTAGCAGATCAGTGGGGGTGCTCAGGGGGCATACTAGGGCTCCAGCGACGACAGCGAGGCAGGCAAACGGACTGGTATATGACGGCGAGCTCAAGGACGGTCGAGTCAGCTCCGGGGGTGGTCGCAATCAGCGGCGCCCTTCTCCTCCAGAGGCGGCCTGCTCCGGTGCAATTCCAGTGAACGGCTGCTCGCCTTGCTCCGGCTAGAGGCGGGGAACAGTCAGTCAGGTGAGGGAAGGTGAGTGGTGTGCCGAATGGGGCTGGGGGTGGCCTCTATTTATAGGACGACGATGCGACCGAGAGGCATGGTCGGGCGGCTCCGACGAGGGATGCACAGCATGCTAGCGGCGTGGGTCGAGGTAGGGGACGGTCGTTGGTCTCTTGGCGGTGCTCTACGGATGAAATGCGGGTGTAGGTACGGTGGCATTTGGTCGAGCAGTGTGCGCGCTCTAAGCAGTAGAGGCGGCGGTCTCGACGGCGAGCGGTGGCTGTGGTGCATTGGGCGGCGAATGGGCATGTCTGGTGTGCTCCTGGGGTCGTGGCGGAGCGGTGGACGCGGGCTGCGGTCGAGCGGCGGTGGTTCCTCGGTGGTCCACGCTCTGGCTTGGTTCGGGGAGGGGACAGAGAGTGGTGGTGAGGTGAGGGCTAGCTAGTAGACATGGTGAGAGAGAGGGAGATGGTCTGCTGCAGCGGGGCAAGGTTTGGCCGGCAAGTTGGTGCTCGGCATGGCATGGCAATGCTACTAGGGTGTAGGGGATGGGGTGATAATGGCATGGTTTGATCAATGGGAGACAGAGGGATTAAATGGGGATCATTTGGGGGCAAAACCCTGTTGTAAACAGTGAGCTAATTACTAGGTGTAATTCATGCCTGCCAAGTGTTTGTAAAATGGCCGCAAGAAAAATACTTTTGAATTTTTAAAAGATTTTTGGTTGGTGTGCTAGATATAAGCTTGAGACTCCGTGGGTGCTTGGGTTTTGAATTTTGAGTTCATTTGAATGGTTTTTGAAATAGTGGGATCTTCCCATATGAAATAAATCCAATTCAACTGCCATTTAAATTTAGTGTTTGAATGTTTTTGGTAGATCACAAGGTGGGCCTTGGTACAACATTATGTGTACTAGCAAGGGGTGCAAAGATCCACCTTTGTTCCTGTTAGGTTTTGAGTTCTAGGAATAACCAAAGTAGGCATGGTAGTTAATTTGGCACAAATGACCATTTGCTTCATTTATTCATTTTTAGTTGTTTTTCTTTGGGATTTGTTTGGGAATGATTTAGATGATGTTTATTTTACCTAAGAATCATTTTACAAGAAATGGATCACTTAATCATGGCAATTCAATCCAACTCCTATTTTAAATGCACACACATATGAATGCCTTAATAATTTTATTTGGAAAAGTTTTTGTTAACCCTAATTTTGGTGATTTGGATCTTAATAACCTTGGATTAAAGTTTTGGGATGTTACATTTATAGATTAAGATGCACAAATATAGTGTCGACACTCACGGCATAATGTCCACACTCGGCCCTGTCATAGTGCCTCCTCCCACCGAAATAGTGTCACCACTCACGACATAGTTTTGACGCTCACTGGCATAGTGCCGCCACCCACCGAAATAATGTCTCCACCCCCTTTTAGTGCCGGTTTGTATCTCCAACCGTGACTAAAGGTTCATCTTTAGTCCCATCTGGAGACACCAATCGGGACTAAATGGTTCGTGCCAGACTAGCCTACCGCAACCCCTTAAGTCCCGGTTTGTGTCTCCAACCGGGACTAAAGGTTCATCATAAGTCCCGATTGGAGTCACGAATCGGGACTAAACATGGTTCGCACCAGCCCCAGCCTGTCGCAACCCCTTAAGTTCCGGTTGGTGTCTATAACCAGGACTAAAGATACATGATTAGTCCTAGTTGGCATCACCAACCAGGACTAAACATGGTTCACGTCGGCCCCATCTTGCTGCAACCCCTTAAGTCCAGGTTGCTGTCTGCACCTAGGACTAAAGGTTCATCTTTAGGCGCCGTTGGAGACACCAGCTGGGACTAAATGTAACATCCCAATTTCAGCAACCCTGATTAGTTGTTCAGAATGCAAAAATCAGGGGGAACAAAAACTTTTTCTTGTTTAGGGATAAAGTGTTTGCCTGTTGTTTGACTATGATATGATTATGAATGTGTATTAGAAGATATACTCCCTACCTCAACACCAGTTGACAAAAGCTACTTCCCAAAACCGTCTTGGCTTAATTTCCATATTCTCAAATATTCTGGCATTTCAAAACCTGAGCCAAGAAACCTTTGCAAACCAACTATTTAGTAGCTTCTATTGATCAAAGTATGGAGAGCTATATAACATAATCTCCTTATGTTTTCAAGACAGAACCTTCTACTATTCTTATCTCTAGATTTAACAAAACCTTCTTATGAAGCCTCTGAACTCTACTCTTGGTAGAGATACCAAAGACCCTCATTTTATTCAAACTCCAACCCTTTTCAAATTGCCCAACCCTACCTCAATTAAGACTTGATGGTAACCCTAGTAGTAAGTTTGCTTAGTTTATAAGATGAGTCGCCTTGATCTGCTATCTGATGAATTGCCTTGATCTGCTGCTTGATTTGTCTGCTTAGGAGATAGTATGAGCTACTCTAGGATATCATCACTAGGATCAAGAGGTTTCCAAACCACCACACCCTAAGAAAGAGTACAAAGCGGGATCTAATCTCTATCCACCAGGTGATCCTCTAAAACCCTTAACCAGATCAATTCTGAAGATATATCCTCTAGAAGCTTCCAAGTCAATGAAGACCAATACCAAGCATGGTTCCTTTCTACTCAATCTACACTTCAACCTTATCCACTTGATGATGCTTGGATACCTTTCAACCCATCAAAAACATCCCCTCTCATGCTCTAGTCAAAAACCCTTAATCTGCCATATTGTGCTAAGTCTTGAAAACTATTTCCAACATCACCTTTTTGAATGTCTCTCTTTCTCAACCCTTGTGCATTTTTGGTAATGCACTTGAACCATATTGTTAACCATCCTAAGGACTACCAAGGCCCACTCTTTCCCTTGGTTATATTGTCATGGAAATGGCCACGGCAGTCGCTGCCACTGGCAGCGATTGATTGTAACGTGAGGAAGAGTTGGTGGCCATCTACGGTGCGAGATGGGGGCAGATGCACATGGTTTTATCCAGGTTCGCCCCCCTGAGAGTAAAGACGTACTCCTGCTAGATTAGATCATTGGAGAGCGAGTTATAGGGGTGACAAGCTCGGCGTCTAAGCAGCGAGTTGCTTGAGAGGGTGTATGATTGAACGTGAGTCCTTAGGATACGCTATGGAGGTTTATATAGGAGTCACCTTGCTAGGGTTTACAAGTTACAACCAAGCCAGATATGGACTCGGTGGCTTTCTGACCTAATCCGACTAGGCTTCAGATATGCTTCCGGGCCTTCAACTTCCAGTCTCCAGGCTTCTCCTTCAGTCATAGTCCAGTCGCTGTCCTTCAGGCACACTCACAGGCCCTTCGGCCCAACCGGAACATCCTGCTGGGCATACCCCCTTTGGCATATCCCCATCAGTAGTCCCCGAGGCCATCGTTGATTCAGGCACAGGTGTCCCCTTGGCGATCGAAGTAGGCGAGCCCAATTTGGACGCCCAACCGAGTCGGCGATGGACTCCATTAGAACCAAGGAGAATTTCCCTAGGCTTCCACTCGCCACCCCAACGAATGTTACTACCGTCGAGTCGCCACTTCGGCGAGTGGAAGACTAGCGGGTAGCGGGTGGAATGGAGGAGTTGGACCGTCAGTTCTGGTCAAACTATCCATTGGAATTTCGAAGGTAACTTCAGCGCAATTACCGTGAGTAACGGCTACCCCGATTTTGGCGGGTGGCATTCCCATATAAGTGGAGTGATGATTCAGTTCTGCAAATCTTCCCCGCATTCTTCATTCTCCCATATCCGTTCTTCCTGTCCCCAATCTTCCTGCCTTCAACCTTCCGATTCATCCGCACCGTGCGATTCCACGTCCTACCTGATGGCGCCTCCCAAAGGCTCATGGGGAAAATCCAAATGCACCACTGCCTAGCTCAAGTCTTTCGAGGACACCCGAGTCCTCTGCAAGGGGAACTGGCGGGTTCCCCCCTCCTCCGAGACCGAGTAGAAGCCGCGAGCCGGTGAATTCATCTGCTTCCCCAGCCATCTAGAAAGGGGTCTGGGATTCCCCACCTCGCTCTTCTTCCGTCGGTTCTGTGTGTATTACGCGATCAAACCGTCGGATCTCAGCCCGCATAGCATCGAGCAGCTGGCAATCTTCGTCGCCTTCTGCGAGTGCTATCTCGGCTGCAGACCGTATTTTCCGCTGTGGTTGGAGCTCTTCCATGGCCGCATCGGGCGCGAGGCGTCCAGTGGCTTGATATTGGCCGCAGGCAGGGTCACGTTCCAATTGAAACCGAAGGCTAATTTCATCAAGCTCCTCCTGCCGAAGAAGGCCGCCAGCGAGTGGAAGAAGAGCTGGTTCTATGTAAAAGAATCCACTCCCTCCGGCGAGGTGGCACTTCTCGAGTTCGTCGCCGAGAGGAGCGAGCCTCGCCGGTTGGCGCCGAAGAAACTTCCTGAAGACCATAGGATGGCCATCACGAAAATGATGGACCAGATCTAGAAGCTGAAGGACCAGGGGTTGACTTCGATCAACCTTTACAATTGCTGGCTCGGGCGGCGTCTGGTTCTGCTGGCGGCTCGGCCGCATTGGATGTATGAATACAGCGGGAAGCACGACCCCTCTCGAACCAGCAAGGAATCATGGGAGGCCAAGGACTACAAGGCCGCCCACTGACGCGGAGTTCACCAGCGTGTCGGTCGGGCTTGCCCCGTACACTCTCGTGAAGAATGAAGCCCCCACAGTAAGTTTTCTCCCCAGTCACTATTTCCGCACCTCAATTCTCAATCGCTGCATTTGGTGTTTACTCGTGGTGGTTCTCAGCTTTCTCAGGTGTTGGAGGGCTAGCTTCCTCCTCTCGATGAAGAGGTTCCTCGGTAACTCGAGGAAGACTCCGAGGGAGACTCTTCCGATAGCGATAGGGAGGAGGAGGAGGAGGTTCCTCCCCCATCGCCTGTGGCTCGCAAGACCCGCATGCAGAAACAGCGTGAGTTCGAGGCAAGTTGCAGCCTGGATGAACACGACGGAGGCGACGAGGTCACGCAGGAGCACACGTCCCGGCGCACTGCTACACCGTCGAAGCCCGCACGCAAGCCCAAGTCACCAACGAAGAAGCCAATGTCGCCGTCCAAGTCGGCGGTGGTGTTTGAGTCAGATGACGACTCTGACGATGAAGACTCCCCTGAAGTCTCACGCAAATCTCCAAAGGACGCGATCCCGATGAAGGGATTGGAGGGCGAGGACACCAAGGCAGCGGTAGAGGTTCCCCCGGCGGTGATTGCGCCAACAGTTTCGAGGGTTCCAATCCAGGAAGCGGCTGAGGCAACGACGTCTAAGTCTCCGTAGCCGTCGAGAGTGGCCGCGTCTTCGAAGCCGGAGATTCCGGCAACTGCGGCTTCGTCGTCGAGGAAGCCCGCGGTGTCGTGGGCTTCAGACGTCTTCGAGAGGGGGCTCACTCGCAAGCTAGGTCTAGAATTGGACAAGCCTGCCCACATCAGCACCGGGCTTCGCGTTCTCCCGGTCGCTAAGTGAGTATTGGTTCTTCATTCCGACTCGCCTCTTGTTTTTGTATTGTCGTTGTATTGACTGTGGGAATTCGGGCAGATCTGGCCATCCTTCGATGGCGAAAATTCTACCGGCCGCCACCACGGGAGAGGGCGACCTCCCCAAGAAGAGAAATCCGTCGAAGATGTAGCGACCGCGGAAGGCGCGAAGAAGCAGAAGGGGTTGCCAACGACGCCACAGCCATGGACAGCGCCGTGGAGCCTGATGTTGCGGTAGTCGCCGAAGAAGTGGTGGCGACGCGATCGGAGCCAGTCTTGGTTGCGGCCACGCCGAAAGCGCCGGCCCCGACAACCAGTGCCCCCGCCAGAGCGTTGGCGATGTTCCCGCGTTTCATGGCTAGGGGGTTTCCAGGCGTGGCAGACACCCAGTCTCCGCAGAGTCCAGAGATCGTGGATGCGGACATTGGGTCCCGTCATGGGCGCACTTCCTCCACGATCCCGTCGACTGACACCGGAGAACTTCACAGGATGCTTGGCGCCGCTATTTAGGTATGTCCAGTCCCCGAGTTCTTAGTCGCTGAATTTCAGCGGCTGGGAACTGAACTTCTTTGTACTCTCCAGTCCTTGAATTCCTAGTCGCTGAATTTTAGCGGCTAGGAATTGAACTTTTTTCCTACTCTCTAGTCCCCGAGTTCTTAGTCGCTGAATTTCAGCGGCTAGGAGCTGGATGTTGATTTTGGTAAGTGCTGAGGTGTGTTGTTTGTTTGCACGGTTTGCAAAGGGAATCGACCGATCGGCAGGCCGCGAGGGAGCGCTTGGAGCGTGATCTGCGTGAAGCGCGGGAGCCGAACCAGCGGCTTCAGGAAACTATTGGTGAGTATCTGCTTCTTTGTCCTTTCCTCTGTCAAGTGTGAACTATTGGTGTATGGTGCGCTGATGGTTTCTCTTTCAGATGGTTTCTCTGCTGCGATTTCCAAGGCCTGCGAAGCGTATGTTCCAGTTTCCGAGCTGGACACGGCGAATGGACGAATTGCCTCCCTGATCCAAGACTTGGAGGAGGCGAGAGCGGCCTCAGTTTCTTCGGAGGACCGAGCGAAGGGTGTTGTCGCTGTGGCTGAGGAGGAACGCAAAGCCACGGATTCGATCGTCGTGGGGCTGCACAACGAGCAAGCCGCCTTGGAGAAGCATGTCACGGAGAACTGCCGCAAACTCCTTGGTGAGTCTCCGTCTTTGCCTGACTTGTTCGGCGAGTCCCTTATTGGGGAGGTCCGTAGTTTTACTGACGTCTTATTTTGCAGCTGTGATAGGACAAAGCGACCCGGTGGTTCAGACCTTCAATGCTTCACAATGCGTGACTGCCGTGGTGAATGCGGCCACGACTTCGGTGTTATGTGTCCAAGCGGCTCTTCAAGGCATGTCCCCCACCGAGGTTATTCCTGGGGGCCTTACGGAGGTGCGGCGCTATCTGGAGGAGGTGCCTGTCGTGGTGGAGTGGATAGCATGCTCGACGTTCAGGCGCGGGGCCACCACGGCGTTGAGCTTTGGTCTCGCCCACTTCCCCGACGACTTCGACCTTGACGACGTGACGAGTGGCTACCAATCGGCGACCGGCATAGTGGAGATGTTAGAGGTGCTGAAGCTGACTTCGAAGGCCGCCCCTTACGCCGATCGGGTCCTGGCTATGGGGGATCTGCAGCCATACCAGGAGACGGTGTTGGAGCCTAGCGACCCCGAGCCGGAGCATCACGATATGAAGTCGGATCAGCCCTTTCGGTCGGCGTTGTCGAAGTCACTGACGACGTAGCCGACGAACCCGTGGCAGCCTTTTGTTCGTGTCAAGGGGGTGGCGGTGCTTCTTCATCAGGACCTATGGAATAAACAACGTAGTTGGGTAGTTTGTGATGTATGCCAAGTGGCGACTATTGTAATGTATTTTGTAATGTATGCCAAGGGGAGTCAATCGACTCGTATTGCGACTAGGATTGTGTGGTGTGTTTATTTTTGATTGAGCGAGTCCCCGAGCGCATCCAACCTTTAATGGGGTATAACTCGATTGTATACTTTTGTGTTTTGTTTTGGTTGTGCATTGTTTTATCTCTCGCGTCTTCTAAGTGGCGAGTCCCCGAGCGCGAGTAGGATTGATTTGTAGGCGAGTCCCCGAGCGTGGTGCTCAATCATATTGGTCGTGTTCCTGTTGTAGGTTGTGAATGCGTTGTTTGTAGCGCGTCTCCTCCCCTGGCCCGGATAGCCAGTCGCTTTGCGAGTCCAAGGCAGCTCTCTTACTTGGTGTGTTCCCGAGCCACGTGGGGGTTCCCGTTTTGCGGAGTCCCTGTGCGTGGTACTTAACCATTCGAGTCGCTTTGTGCGAGGATGGGAGGGACAGGTCACTGTGAGAAGCGTATACCGGTTGTCTTGGCTCGGTGGGCAAGTCGGGCTAGGCGACTCCAATGGAAGCTCCGGGTTGGCGTTTTCGTGGACGATCCAAGGCCTGAGTATTTCCGGTGCCCTTGTGCTGGACTACTTTGCCATGCCGGTCGCTGGACCAGAGGTTGACTTCGGTGAGTAGCGTATTTCTAATATATACGAGTACGAGTGGCACAAGAATATGGCGAGTAGACACAATTTGTGCGATCCGAACGAATTTCATTATATATGCCAGCTGAGTACAATTTGAGGTTCTAAGTATAGAACTTTCTGAGGAGGTTTACATTCCATGGCCTCCCGACCTCGAGCTGGCCGTCACCCGTATGTCGATGAGGTAGTAGGAGTCATTGCCGATGACTCGTCCTATGGCGAATGGACCCTCCCATCGGGGGAGAGTTTCTGCATGCCTTTCTTGTCTTGGGCCAGTCGTAGGACCATGTCGCCTTCCTAGATGGTGCGAGTTCGTACTTGGCGGCTGTGGTAGCGACGGAGTCCTTGCTGGTATATGGTGGTGCGAGAGCGAGCCAGGTCGCATGCCTCGTCGAGTTGATCGATGCTGTCTTGGCGGGCGACCTCGTTGGTCGCCTCGACGTAGTTGGCAACTCGAGGTGAATCGTGCTCTAGGTTAGTTGGCATTACAGCCTCGGCGCCGTACACCATGAAGAAGGGTGTGAACCCGGTGGAGCGATTAATAGAAGTGCAGATCCCCCATATCACCGAGGGGAGCTCATCGACCCAGCATCTTGGGGTGCGCTCGAAGGGCACCTAGAGTCGCGGCTTGAGCCCGTGGAGGACGCTCTGGTTGGCGCATTCTGCTTGGCCATTCGACTCCGTGTGGGCGACTGAAGCGAGGTCTAGTCGTATGCCATGTTCCTCACAAAAGTCCGCCATGGCCCCCTTGGCGAAGTTGGTGCCATTGTCTATTATGATGTTGTGCGGGTAGACGTATCCGTAGATGAGCTCGCGTAAGAACATGGTGGCCATCTTTCCGTCGCACTTTTTTATTGGCTTGGCCTCGACCCATTTGGTGAACTTGTCGACCGCGACCAGGAGATGGGTGAAGCCAGATGGGCCTTCTTGAACGGGCCTACCATGTCCATGCCCCATACGGCGAATAGCCATGTGATGGGGATGGTCTTGAGTGCCGAACCAGGGAGGTGCGTCTGGTGGGCGTACTTCTAGCACCCGACGCATCGTTGGACAATGTTGGTGGCGTCGGCATGTGCAGTGAGCTAGTAAAGACCGTGCCGCATGGCCTTGACGACTAGCGACTTGGCGCCAGCGTGATGGACGCAGTCGTCGGCATGAATGTCCTGGAGGATCTTGCGACCTTCTTCTGGCTGTACGCAGCGCTGGAACACGCTAGTCACGCTGCGTCTGTGGAGCTCTCCATTGATGATGACGAAGGATTTGAAGCGGCCCACGAGCATGCCCGCCTCCGTCTCGCTGCTTGGTAGGATTTTGTGCTCTAGGAAGGCGACGTATGGTGCTGTCCAGTCGCTAGGCTCCACAACCATGACGACTAAGGCCGGTTCTGGTTGCAGTGGTATCCCGACATCGATCTCTTTTGGTGGGCTACCCGACGGTTTGTGGATGATGTCGAGGAAGACGCCTACTGGTGGCGCTTGTCAGGTCGATCCGATGCGGGAAAGGGCGTCTGCCTCCTTGTTTTTGCGCCTGTCGATCCACTCTACAGAGTAGCCGTCGAAGTGTCCTCCCAACTGGTCTACCGCTTGGCGGCACGTGATCATTGTTAGGGAGACGGCATCGCATGTCCCGGCGACTTGGCTGGCGACTAGGTCAGAGTCGCCATAGCATCGTAAGCGCTTGACGTTCATCTCCTTAGCGGCTCTGATGCCGTGAAGGAGGGCCTCGTATTCTGCCATGTTGTTGGTGCAGGGCTTGAAGTTGAGGTGGAGCACGTAGCGGAGCTTGTCTCCTTTGGGAGAGGTCAGTATGACCCCAGCCCCTGCGTCGTCGGTGTTCTTGGAACCGTCAAAATGGAGCGACCAATAGTGGAGGTACGGGAGCTTCTCTGGCTGCTGTGCTTCTTCCCAATATTCGAGGAAATCAGCCAGGGCTTGTGACTTGATTGCTTTGCGGGGATCGTATTTGATGTTGTGGACGCCGATTTCGACGGCCCAATTGGCGACTCGCCCGGTCGCCTCGCGATTGCGTACTATGTCTTGAAGGGGTGCGGAGGAGACCACCATGATCGGGTGCTTCTGGAAGTAGTGTCAGAGTCGCCGTTGAGCTCGGAATACCGCGTACACCAGTTTTTGGTACTGCGGGTAGCGCTGTCGTGAATCTGTCAGGACTTCGTTGATGTAGTAGATAGGGCGCTGTATGAGGCGCTCCTTGCCCTCCTCCGGTCGTTCGACGCCCATCACGGCGCTGACGACTCGAGTGGAGGCCGCGACGTAGACGAGCATTGGCTCTTTGTGGAGTAGCACTTCTTTGAGCGGCGAGGAGTGGAGCCGTGAGTAGCACTTCTTTGAGCGCTTTGAGTGCATCGTCGGACTCCGCGTCCCATTGGAACAGGTTGTTCTTGCGCATCAGGCGGTAGAGGGGCATTGCCTTCTCGCCTAGTCGGGGGATGAAGCGACTGAGGGCCGCGACTCGCCCTGCCAACTTCTGGACATCGTGCAGGCACTCCGGTTTCCCGAGTCGCGCGATGGTGTCGATCTTGGTGGGGTTGGCTTTGATGCCTCGCTTCGATACTACATATCCTAGGAGCTGTCCGGTGGGGACGCCGAAGGTGCATTTTCCGGGGTTCAGCTTGATGTTGTACCTCCACAGGTTTGCGAAGGTTTCGTCTAGGTCGGCGAGCAGGTCATCCTGGCGAGTGGATTTTACCACCACGTCGTCGATGTAGACGTGAATGATGCGGCCAATTTGGCTCGCTAGGCACTCCTGCATGCATCTCTGGTATGTGGCGCTGGCGTTCTTGAGGCCGAACGTCATGGCCGTGTAGCAGAAGGCACCAAATGGCGTGATGAACGCCGTCTTCTCCTCGTCCTCGACCGCCATCCTGATCTAGTTATAACCAGAGTAAGCGTCAAGGAAGCACTGCGACTCCAATCCCATGGTCGAGTCGATGATCTGATCGATGCGCGGTAGGACGAACTCCTCCTTCGGGATGCCGCTGTTGAGGTTGGTGTAGTCGATACACATTCTCCATGTGTTGTTCTTTTTTAGAACCAGGACTGGGTTTGCCAACCACTTGGAGTATTTGATTTGCCGGATGAAGCCTGTGGCTAGCAGGCGCTGTACTTCATCGGCGATTGCTTGACGGTGCTCTTCATTGAAGGGTCGTAGCGACTGCTTTACTGGTCGCACTTTGGGGTCGGTGTTGAGTTTGTGCTCAGCGAGTTCCCTCGGGACACCTAGCATGTCAGATGGATTCCATGCGAAGATGTTGCGGTTCTCACGGAGGAACCCGATGAGCACGCTTTCCTATGCGGGGCTCATATGCGCCCCGATGGTGACCGTCTGGCTGGAGTCGCCCGGGACGAGCTCGACGGTGCGGGTGTGCGTGGTCGCGTCGAACATAGAGTTCGCGGCGGTTGGTTTCTTCAGGATGGTGGGGTCGTCCTTGTTGATGTTGCCCGCGTATTTAGCGAGTTCCTCCGCATGATCGGTCTCCGCAGCGATGACGGCATCGGCGAGCTCGGCTCCTTTGTCCTCGCATTCCACAGCCATGTCGGGGTCGCCGTGGATGGTGATGATGCCGCTTGGCCCGGGTAGCTTCATCATGTTGTAGGCGTAGTGTGGGGTTGCCATGAACTTTGTGAATGCCTAGTGACCCAGGACGCAGTAGTAGGGGCTGCGGAAGTTCACCAGCTCGAATACGATCCTCTCCGTGTGGTAGTTTGCCGGATTGCCGAAGGTGACTAGCAGCGTCACTCTTCCGATCGGGTACGCCTTCCGACCGGGGAGGATACCGTGGAAGGTTGTCAGGGTTGGCTCAATGGCTGCTTCTGGGAGATGGAGCCTCTTGAACGTGTCTAGGTACATGATGTTGATGGAGCTCCCACCGTCCATTAGTGTCTTGGGAAGCCAATAGTCGGCCACCTTGGGCCTGACTACCAGGGCGACTTGCCCTGGGTATTCGATTCTTGGAGCGTGGTCTTGGCGACTCTAGGTGATGCTCTTTTTGTGACTCTAGGTGATGCTCTGCTCAGACCAGTTTAGGAAGCGAGGGATGTCGACTTGTGTCACCGCGTTGACAACGACCGCGCGGGTGAGCACCTTCTTCTCGCGCTTCGTGGCAAGTCCGGTGAAGGTGTGTAGCGAGCCGAAGCCGCCGCCGTTCCCGTTGTCCCGATGTGGGTTGTTATTGGGGTCCTCCCTTGCTCGCCTCGCCTTCTCGATCTCTTTGAGAGAGTGGCAATTAGCGGTGGTGTGGGTGGCGGGTTTTGCCTCCCTGCTATGGTAGATGCAGGGCTGATTGAGCAGGGCAGCGGGGTCAAATTTCGGCCTCGCTGTGTTGTTGGAGCGGCAGTTTCCGCTGTCGTGGTAGTTTCCTCTGTCGTGGCGGTAACTCTTGGGGTTGCTCTGGCCGTAGCTGGCATTGGCGACGAAGTGGACTCGCCCGTTCGTGCGGCGCTTGCCGGTGATGCGGGTGTTGCTATAGCGCATGTCGCGGAGGCGCCCGCTGTCGTGGATGCTGGTTCGACGCCGTCCTCCCAACTCGTTGTCAGAGTCTTGGTTGGGGTCCTCCTCCGCGTAGCGCTTGGCGATCTCGAGGAGGTCGTGGACGTTGTCGAGCGTCCGGTAGACCCTCTTGATCTTAGCGACCAGGGGTTCATACCGGCACACGTTCTTGAAGAAATGTATCGCCGTGTCCGGGTGGATGCCGGAGGCGTTGATCCACAGTTCTTACCATCTTTGGATCCAACAGCGTGTCGACTCGCGTTGTCCCTGGATGCATCGCTCCAGATCTTCTATGGTGGTGCCACAGGTGTAGGAGCCCTCGAAGTGCCTGATGAAGGCATCCCGCATTTCTTCCCAGGAATCAATGATGTCGGCGGGGAGGGTGTTGATCCATTGCCGGGTCGCACCCTCCATCATCAGGGGGAGGTAGCGAGCGGCGAGCAGGTCGGTGAGGCCTGCGATTCCCATTGCCATGAGGTATGTGTCCAGCCAGACAACGGGATCGTACGTCAGGTCGTAATTTTCGATCTCCTTGGGAGCCTTGAAGTTGGTGGGGTATTTTCCCCACGGATCATGGGCCCGAAGCATTGCGGCTCGACTCGACTGAGCTAGCCTCTTGGCTCCAGGTCGCCGCGGTTGGTGAGGGTGTGCCTCAAGTCGTTGGGCTGGCGCGCCTGCCACGCCTGGTTGTTGATGATGTTCGTTCGAGCATCAAGGGGCTGCCCGTTGGCGGCGACCATTTTATTCGCCGGTCGCGGCTCATTGGTGTTGAGCGCGGGGTTGGCGGCCCGTGGTTTGTTCGCCAGGGGCTGCGGTGTTGGGCAAGTCAATGCGTTGGCGACGGTGGGGTGGCCGCTTGATGCCGCCCTGCTTGCTGAGGAGCGGGAGTACATCCGCCCCCGCGGGTCAACTCCCGCAGCTTGTTGCTCGATGGCCCTGTTGAGTAGGGCCTTGGCGTACTGGATCTGTAGCGCGTCGTCGCCTTGGACGTCGAGGTTGGCGATCGCGACGTTGGCCGCGACGATGTTGTCCATCAGGGTGGAGTATAGTGGTAGTCTGTTGGCGTCGCGGGCTTGAGGCGAGATGATGATCCGCGGTTGGTCCGGCGGGGGCGTGCGGCCGATGGATGGTGGAGGGGCTCCGGTCGCCGGTGCGCCGGGTGGTGGTCTCGCGGGGTTGCTTCCGCCTGGCAGCGCGTTCTCGCAGTATTCGCGCTCGGCGGTGCATACGGGTCGCTTTCGTCATTGAAGTTCAGGACGCGGCCCTGGACGTTGGAGTTCAGGCGGGTCCTGACGAGGCACTGGTGATAGAGCGATAGCTCCCGCACCATTTCCCGCTCGATGCGGTATTTCTCACGCTCGGCGAGTTCGTTGCGTTGCGCCTCCGCGAGCCGCAGGCGGGCTTCCTCCACCTCTGTGGCTGTCGCAGTCGGCGGGATCGGCGTGGCGAATGGATTTGGCGGGGCAGCTGTGCTGCCCGCCATGTAGATCGCGTTGAAGCGATTGGATCTGGTTCGAGCGATTACGAGCCGGAGTCAGAGTCGAAGATCCCGAGGATGGAGGGTCCTCGAAATCCTCCGGGTTGGAGACTCGTGTGATGGAGTCCGCTCATGATGCGGCGGTGATAGATCCGTCGACCGAGGTAGGGGTTGCGGAGTCGGCGTCGTCGTTTAGGGCCTCGTCGTTGGTGGCGGCGTTGGTCCCGACCGCGTTGCTAGCGGCCGAGTCGTACTCGGTGACGAGGCTCCTGATGGAGCAGACCTGCTCCTCCGAGAGCAGATCACGGTGCGGCGGCGATCCGCCGACGATCACCGTTGCAGCTTGGTCGACCGCGCCGGTGAAGCCGACGAAGAGGTTGATGGAGCCAACCGGCATCACCGCGCCGTGAGTGACCAGGCGTGACGCCGGGATGTAGCTGCTGGGCAGGATCTATAACTCAGGCCGGTCCCGCTATGCCCCACGGTGACGATGGCGATCATGCGACTAGTGGCGAGCGGCCAAACAATCGGCGAGTAGGGTATCGCAGCATAACTCAGGCCAGTCCTGCTATGCCCCACGGTGGGCGCCACTATCGTGGAAATGGCCACGGCAGTCGCTGCCACTGGCAGTGATTGATTGTAACATGAGGAAGAGTTGGCGGCCATCTACGGTGCGAGATGGGGGCGGATGCACATATGTTTACCCAGGTTCGCCCCCCGGAGGGTAAAGAACTACTCCTGCTAGACTAGATTATTAGAAAGCGAGTTACAGGGGTGACGAGCTCGACGTCTAAGCAGCGAGTCGCTTGAAGGGGTGTATGATGGAATGTGACTCCTTAGGATACCCTAGGGAGGTTTATATAGGAGTCACCTCACTAGGGTTTACAAGTTACAACCGAGCCAGATATGTACTCGGAGGCTTTCTGACCTAATCCGACTAGCCTTCAGATAGGCTTCTGGGGCTTCAGCTTCCAATCACCAGGCTTCTCCTTCAGGCATAGTCCAGTCGCCGTCCTTCAGGCACACTCACAGGCCCTTCGGCCCAATCGGAACGTCCTGGTGGGCATACCCCCTTTGGCATATCCCTATCATATATCATCCTCCAACCCACTTGTTCTTGATGGTTTTGTAGGCAAGAAAATAACTATTCCGGCAAATCTAGTCAACATGCCTATTTTGACAGAAGCTCACACCATCATCCAACCTTCTATGGACCAACTCCATGCATGGTTGTGTTCTACTCATATAGGTCTATCAATACCTACTTCACTTGTTCCAAGTGGATCTTTGTGCTTCTTAAACCCACAAGGTTTTGAAGGCTAGCTGATAATCTGCTTTGGCAGGCTTATTTTATTCAAAGTTTGAAAGCCTGTCTTGGTGAGCTCAAACAGGATCAAGCTCAAACCCCTACACCATGGCAATCTACATCACTTGGTCTATCCATCCATCTACCCCGTGCCCCAAGGGGAGATTTGTGCTCCAAGATCCAACCAGGTTTTGGTGGTATGCCAACAATATAACCCTAGATCCTTACAACCTATAGTCTCCACCAAAATCAACTTGGATTCTCCGATCCCAAGGTTGTAAATGCTTGATACACCTTGTGTACATCATTTACCAAGGTTTTAAGCATTTCCCAAATTTTATCCATAATATTTAAGGACCAAAACTATTTAATTCTTTTAATAGCCAAAATCTCCAAAACTCCTTTCATAAAGAAAAGTTTGGATTTTGCCAAAACACCTCTCCAACTTTTGACTCAATTGAGTCCCATATATCTTACCCTAACTTTCCAACTCAAAAATAAATATTTTTGAGCCTCTTTATTATGTCTTTTTGCCTATTTTCTTAAATGGTATAAATAGAATAATAATTTTTTTAAATGCTTGTAAGCATCGGAAAATTTCCCGTCTGACTAAAAAAAAGGCGTCCTTTAGAGAACGCTCCGCATATCATCTCGTGCTTGCACGTGGCTGAAGTAGGTGCAAAACCACGACTAGAGCACAGCATGGAAAGCGTCGAGCGGTCCTATCCTTCATAATTGATAGGTTGACACGTGGAGGCTAGTCATTGAACGATGGATCACAAGTCATACACGATTAGTCTAGCTACGCTAACGTGATTAGCTAGGCTAGCTAGGTGCACGGGACACACCGTCTCTGTGGGCTTTTTCCTTCTCTTTTCTAGTTTTAAATACAAGAATTAAAATAACTTTCGAACCGGGTGTCCAAATTATTATTATCTGTTTTTAAAGTTGTGCTAATCTCATCAAGATCTTCGAAATTAGATCCCATCTTAATAAAAAATTGCAGTATCTTATCGTGTCTAGGTTACACTGTTTCGATTGTAGTGCATGACATGGTGTCTTGATAGTGCACTTCCTATATTATCACGTTGCACTGCCTATGGTTGTAGTGCAAGTCGTGGTATCCTGGCAATGCACGGTACACTGCCTTGTTGTACTAGGTTGCACTGCCTTCGAACGCAGCGCACTGCGCGGTATACTGGCAGTGCACCGTGCGTACACTGCCTTGTTGTACTACGCCGCACTGTAGTGCTCTGCGCGGTGCACTGTCTGGTTGTAGTGTGTTGCACTGTTTTCGTACGCAGTGCAGTATACTGTTAGTGCACCACCCGCGCACTGCCTTGTTTACTATATTTCACTTCCTTCAGTCGCAGCGCACTGCACGGTGTACACGAACATTGCACTGCTCGTGCACTTCCTTTTGTAGTGCGTTGCATTACATTCAGTCCCAATGCACTGCACAGTGCACCGTCCGTGCACTGTCTTGTAATACTCTGTAGCACTGCCTTCGGTTGCAGTGCGCTGCCCTGACAGCTTTTTTTACTACGGTGTACTGCTTTTGGTAATACTTCACGGTGCCGTGCACTGTCTTTTTACTATGTTGGACTGTCTTTTTCCTTGTGAATTTTTCTCTTTTTGAGTTGGTAGTACGGTAGCAGCGGTATAATTCAACAAGAAAAGCTGGACCAAAATCTTACTCGCGTTAATTGCATGCATGCACCGTGACCAAATCTGGCCTGCGCTAGTGCAACGAGCTGGGATGCGCTCCCGCGCGTGGCCGCATGCAGAGCCACGTGTCAGATGCTCCGCGCGGTACTCGTTTTCCCGCTCGCATGCTGGTTGCTGACGCTCGCGCTTCTTGAAGCGCGCTCTCCGGCTAGTCGTTTGTGAAAATTCCTCCAATTGTATATTCACATTTGGGACCATTTCACACAAAAATCCATAATGTCTAATGTAAAATTATTGCAATAGCTTCTAGAAACACTTTCTGCAGTTTTAAATAAATGGTTTTAAATAGACTTTTAAATCTTGGAAAAATGTGAAACTATTCCTCGAAGTGCACCTTGACCTCATCTATCTACCAGCATCTTCAATTTATCTTGCCTAAACCAAGATTTGAGACTTTTATCATGATCATCTATATTGCCAATCTTGTCTATTTCCAAAATGTTGATCAACATCAAGTCAAAACCCCTCAAGCCTTCCACAACTAGCCTCCACTACCTCATCAAACCTCTGGTCGACCAAGCCCTCCCCAAGTACTGTAGCAACTTACTCCCCTTGTCTCTAGTGCTTGTCCAAGAAGGAGACACAAGCCAACCCCCTCCTTTTTGCTTGCCCTCAAAGCTTTGGAATAGCTGCCTCTGCTGCTCTCCGACCTGCAGCTCGACCAGATACTACCCTCCCCACCCACAATATCCTTTCCCCCGGTTTCCCTCCTCCCTCCCATGCCCAATGGACCAAGTCCATGATAGACTACCCCATCTTGTTATTTAAGGCCAGAGGCCACCCAGTGCCTCTCCCTGCCCGTCATTTTCCCCCTCTGCTCCCTCTCAATACCCTAGCACCCCCACTTCCTCTCCCCTGCTCTGAGCAGCTCGAGAAGACGAAGTCGATGAGTTTCAGCCCTCTCCCCAAATCGAGCTAAGCTCACTCTCCCGTGCACCCCCACTACTCTTCTTTTGGCTAGGGATTGCCTCTATCGTGACTGCCATCGAACTCCGACGAGGTCGCTGTCGGGCATCCCCGCGCGAGCCAGATCCCGACGTCGAACCACGCCTTGCCGCCCCTTGTCAGGACCGTCGTCAAGCGCCGCGTCGCCTCCCCCGTCTCTCCAACGCTGACGAGCCCTCAGGTGAGCGCCTCGGTCAGACCCCGCCGCCCCTAGGGTTCCGTCCCTCTGTCGCCGGGGCGAGGTAGGAGACGGCCCACGACCGTTGATCCTGACTTGATCGAACGGCCAACGGTGCCCGATACCTCTTCGTCCGCCCCGGGCCACTGACAGGTGGGCCCCACGGACATGCGTTTAAAACGCCCTCCCGCGCGCCGGTGCTGCGAGTAGCTCTTTAACTCCAAAAGAATTGAATCCAATTTCTACAGAAAGGTATTCCAACTACCTACCATGTTTCCTTCGAATTAAATCAAAAGCTACTGTAGATTTAGCTTGGTGAAAAAGACAAAAACTCCACATAAGTGTCTTTGGGAATTTCTTGAGGGCATTCTGGTAATTATCTTGACTTGATTCCAACTCTCAGTGAACAAGTACATAAAAACCTACTGAACCATCCAAGGAAATAATTTTTGGAGCTCCAGAACCTTTCTGGTGAATTATTCCCTAAAACTAGAAGTTATTTCACTAGAAAAATCATAACTAAATAAAGAAAAGTGATAAAATAGTGAAACCACTTTGGTGGGTTTCATTTTATCAAAGCCTATTTGTTGGTACCATTCTTACCCAATGGTAACCGACAGAGTATGTCCTTGGTCCAAAAACTCCTCTTAGGTAGTTCCTCGACAATAAACCCTAAGGGGTGTTCTTTCCCTTCTCCAAGGACATCTCAATCTCCTAAATCCAATCCTCTCAAAACCATCTAAATCTTAACTCAGTATTATTCAATTGCTTGCTGTATTGTATTGGTGCTTGTATTGCTTTATGTATATTGTGGTCTTGCTTGTTTGCATGTGTACTCGATGACGACGATAGTTGCGCTTGTATTGACGCCGAGAAGAAGAGACTATATTATTATTGGTATTGGTATTATTGGTTATCTAGAGAAGAATTCCAGGGACATATTGCCATATTGCTGATCATCACGCAAGCCACCTTCTTGCTCATAAGGCTTGTCCTACTATTTTACTTATGCATGTTTTGTCTACTATTTGTGAAACTACATTATTTTATTATATGTTGATGTATTTATGGTAGTGGTTTGTTTCCTCCGAACCATTACACTATTGTACTATTAAGTACAACCCCCTTGGTGACACCTACTTGTCCCTAGCAGAATAGATGGTGTAATACACCATACCCCTTTGGAGACCCCGTTTTAGCCGAAGCAAAACTAGAGGACGGGAAGACCCCCGAAAAAGTTTTACCAAATGTTTTATCATAATACCTTAGGGAGGTGGGAACTCCCAAGAGTTTTTGAGAAAGAAAAAGGTTTTGTTTTATAAAAATGCTGGAGGAAAACCGGAGGAAAAAGGTTTACAAAAACGCACCCGGTTCTTTGTAGTTTAGCTATAACAACTTAACCCCGTGCAACCACATTACTCTGGTATGGGACACGGCTGGATTTAATGGTTGTCTATTCTGGTATAAGTTGCCTTGTAACTACTACAGGGGATTGCGATCCCTGGAGGGTAGGCCTTCTCTGGACAAACGGTCCATGTGGGACATCGACCGGGAGAAGGAACGGAGGGTCTGTTGGCCTCCACGCGTTAATATGAGCCTCTCATTGAAAGCACACACTCGAGAAGTGGAAAAAGCGCTCCGGTTGGTCATCGGTACCCGACATAATGGTTTTGAGGGGATTAACACTCATAGGGTAGGCACTTATATTGGAGTGGGCATCCGGAGATTCTTGATCGGTTACTCGACCCACGATCGGTGAAGATCAGGGTAGTGTACCCGGATGGTGTGGGTAAAGTGTACAACCTCTGCAGAGTGTAAATCTATTCGAATAGCCGCGTCCGCGGTTAAGGATGGGTTGGACAAACTTCTGTAGAGCGGTGCTGGTTTTGTTTTCAGAAAGGATTTCTCAAAAGAAATGGCTTTGGAAAGGCTTTGACCTTGGGATGGTCGGAAAGGATCCCTATTTTGACCATGGGATGGTCAGAAAGGGATGGAAGGAGTTTTGTCATGGGATGACCGTAAAGGAGGAACAAATGGGTGTCCCAGTCCTAGGGTTTTCTAAAACTTTTCAAAAAGGTTTCCAAAATGCTTTACAAAAGTTTTCAACAAAGATATGTAGATGCTATATCTACAAGAGAAACTATTTGAGAAAAGAACCTCTCTTGGAGCCCTCCTACTACCACAGCCAAAATGCATATCCTCTTGTTATTACTATTATCTTAAGGTGGTTTGCGAGTACATTCAAAGTACTCACTAGCATTATCCCTGGCTATTAACTTGGTCAGATATCAAGAAGAAGATGATGTTGGCGACCCTGCGAGCTAGGACGTTCTCCCAGTCAGTTTCCTGTAGGTTAAGGCATGGATCAGGCTCTACGCTTGATGAAGTTCCGCTGATGATTATTGATGTAGCCATAACGGCATTTATGTAAGTCTTGTAATTCGGTAGGACTCGGATGTTGTAATGATACTTGTCGGTTATGTGCCACGACTAACTGATCATGGGATCGTGGTTGTATGCATAACAGGGATTCTCGGAGGATTAATCCGGGGGCCCCACAGACTTGGTATCAGAGCCATCCTGACTGTAGGAGGACCTTAGTTAGCATGGTCGCTAGACATGAACCTTATTTTGAAAACCCCGGCTTTCGAAAACTAGTTTCTCAATGAGTTTCAAAAAGTTCCACATCTTCTCTTACTCTAAGTAAATGCTTTTAAAAATGGTTTCCTCTAAACTATCGTCCAAACTCCAAACCTACGGATTTTAAATAACAAGGATCTAGAAACCGGTGAAGACAATGAGGACGAGATGAAGAGAAACAACTACCAGCAAACACAAGGAGACTACAAGATTGCCCTACAAGCATAATCCCCATAACCAAAGAAGACGAGTGTTGCACTATCAAGAAGCGTCCAAGATACAACGAAGGCTTCATCTGCAAGATGGTGACTCTGACCTGAAGAAAGATGATATCTAACATCAATAGTCCTAAGAATAGAATTCCCCTACATCGCGAGTAGTTAACTCGTTGGTCCTTGGCGTTGACCGTCTTTGCTTGCCTAAGTGCATCCTGTGTTGCTTGATGTGTGTTGTTTGCCGAGGACATTGCGATCCCCTCGCTCTATTCGCCTTGCTTGTATGCTCTGGTTTCCTTTGACCTCCGAAAGAATGTGACTCGAGGAGTGATAGCCCACCTAGGAACTCAGGAAACCCCTGTGTTAGTTGTCAGTAATGGGACCCACAGTAACATCGAGAGTATATGAGAGGAAAAGCATCGCAAGAACCAGGAATTCGACATCGTCAAGTCAGACTCAACTTGAAGATTTCACGTCAGCAGGATGGCATACCTCGTCAAACTCACCTTGCAATACTTGTCAACAGCACCACACCCCCTTGTTCATCAGTCTACTACAGCAAAAATCCCATTGAAGCCGGAAGTCAATCACCGAAGGATCCTCAATATCTGCAAGGAACTACAGGACTTACCTACCGAGACAAGAAGTGAAGACCTACTTACAATAACCTTCGGTATATTAGCGCTTCCGACCGCCTTAGGAGACTAACTATTATAGTCGAACCTACCCAAACCGACGGGAAATTCCTCCCTAGAAGGTCGGAACCACCCTTGAAGTCAGATGATTAGGAAATGTGAAGACAACGAGTCCAGTCCGCCCTCCAGCAGAACCAACACAAGAAACTCGAGTGAAGACCTCTTCTCCGCTGCGGACTGCATCAACCCTGACTATCTACTAGCAAAAAGATCCGTAAACCGCTAAATTACCTTGAGCTAACCCTTGAAAGTCTGCGTTAGGAAACCACCCCTAGTAAGGTTTGCGAGAATAGGGCGTCACTCGAAGACTCCAATCAAGACCCAGAAAGAAAACAACATTCCGCTAACCGTTGGGCAGCACTCCCAGACAGAAGGTTCACACCACTCCTAAAAAGCACCTTAGTGAAAGCTCTAAGGTGGAAATACTGCGTCTTTCCACTCAATCTTCAAAAGACTGTCTACCAGAAGAGACTTCAGAAAATATTCTCGGATCCGAAGTCTTTCCGCCAAACAACAACCCATGGGTACCTGAAGAATAACTAACTGAAGATTCCACGAAATCCCTCCGCTACTTCAGCTGAAGACCCACCTGAAGGACCACAAGATCTCTAACCCCTCAGTTCCAATCGCTTAAAGGACAAGAGACTTCAAAGGCTTCAGCAGGCTAAGTATGAATAATAGTAGTATATAAGCCTAGTAAGTCATAATTCTCGGAAGACTTCCAAAGGTCTCTACTCTAGAAGAAAGATGGACGACAATCCCCAGAAACCCCATTCAATGACTTCAAGAAGGAAGGACTGTGTCAACTCTCCAATATACCCCAGTTTAATCCTAAGGGGGAAAGACTACGTCTTTTCCACCAAAAATAGGGTAACTCTTCGCTGAAGCAAACTCAAGAGTCCCGACCCTAAAATCATTAATTAGGATTCGCTACGACCCTAAGGAAGAGTCGTGGACCCTTAGAGCGAGGTACTCCCAACCGTAGATGCTATCCTCCGACGAGTACTCCGTAAAGTTCAGAATCGAGGTAGTCTGCCCAACCTAAGCCCTCGAGGTATCGAGTTCGAAAGGAAAAGAAGGTCATCTCTCGAAATCAAGACGGGACTCTGCTCAACTCTCCGTGTACCCCGGAAGACTGAAGCTCAACTTCATCGACAGAGTAGTCACTTTCAAAGACGGAGTCCGTAGGATAGTACGCGTAAGACACTTAGTATCAACCCGACTAAAATCCCCTAACCCTACTCTCCTAAATCTCGGGACGAGATTCTTTTAAGGGGGAAAGGTCTGTAACATCCCAATTTCAGGAACCCTGATTAGTTGTTCAGAATGCAAAAATCAGGGGGAACAAAAACTTTTTCTTGTTTAGGGATAAAGTGTTTTGCTGTTGTTTTACTATGATATGATTATGAATGTGTATTAGAAGATATAATCCCTACCTCAACACTAGTTGACAAAAGATACTTCCCAAAACTGTCTTGGCTTAATTTCCATAATCTCAAATGTTCCGGCATTTCAAAACCTGAGCCAAGAAACCTTTGCAAACCAACTATTCAGTAGCTTCTATTGATCACACAATGGAGAGCTATATAACATAATCTCCTTATGTTTTCAAGACGGAACCTTCTACTATTCTTATCTCTAGATTTAACAAAACCTTCTTATGAAGCCTTTGAACTCTACTCTTGGTAGAGATACCAAAGACCCTCATCTTATTCAAACTCCAACCCTTTTCAAATTGCCCAACCTTACCTCAAGTCAGACTTGATGGTAACCCTAGTAGTAGGTTTGTTTAGTTTATAAGATGAGTCGCCTTGATCTGCTGTTTGATGAATTGGCTTGATCTGCTGCTTGATTTGTCTGCTTAGGAGATAGTATGAGCTACTCTAGGAGCTCATAACTAGGATCAAGAGGTTTCAAAACCACCACACCCTAAGAAAGAGTACAAAGCAGGATCTAATCTCTATCCACCAGGTGATCCTCTAAAACCCTTAACCAGATCAATTCTGAAGATATCCCCTCTAGAAGCTTCCAAGTCAATGAAGACTAATACCAAGCATGGATCCTTTCTACTCAATCTACACTTCAACCTCATCCACTTGATTATGCTTGGATACCTTGCATCCCATCAAAAACATCCCCTCTCATGCTCTAGTAAAAAACCCTTAATCTGCCAAATTGTGCTAAGTCTGGAAAACTATTTCCAACATCAGCTTTTTGAATGTCTCCCTTTCTCAACCCTTGTGCATTTTTGGTAATGCACTTGAACCATCTTGTTAACCATCTTAAGTAATACCAAGAACCACTCTTTCCCTTGGTTATATCATCCTCCAACCCACTTGTTCTTGATGGTTTTGTAGGCAAGAAAATAACTATTCCGGCAAATCTAATCAACATGCCTACTTTGGCAGAAGCTCACACCATCAGCCAACCTTCTATCGACCAACTCCTTGCATGGTTTTGTTCTACTCATATAGGGCTAACAATACCTACTTCACTTGTTCCAAGTGGATATTTGTGCTTCTTAAACCCACAAGGTTTTGAAGGCTAGCTGATAATCTGCTTTGGCAGGCTTATTTTATTCAAAGTTTGAAAGCCTGTCTTGGTGAGCTCAAGCAGGATAAAGCTCAAAACCCTACACCATGGCAATCTAAATCACTTGGTCTATCCATCCATCTAGCCCATGACCCAAGGGGAGATTTGTGCTCCAAGATCCAACCAGGCTTTGGTGGTATGCCAACAATATAACCCTAGATCCTTACAACCTATAGTCTCCACCAAAATCAACTTGGATTCTCCAATCCCAAGGTTGTAAATGCTTGATACACCTTGTGTACATCATTTACCAAGGTTTTAAGCATTTCCCAAATTTTATCCATAATATTGAAGGACCAAAACTATTTAACTCTTTTAATAGCCAAAATCTCCAAAACTCCTTTCATAAAGGAAAGTTTGGATTTTGCCAAAACACCTCTCCAACTTTTGACTCAATTGAGTCCCATATATCTTACTCTAACCTCCCAACTCAAAAATAAATATTTTTGAGACCCTTTATTATGTCTTTTTGCCTATTTCATTAAATGGCATAAATGGAATAATAATTGTTTTAAATGCTTGTAGGCATCAATAAATCCTGGGAAAATTCCCCCAATTGTGTATTCACATTTGGGACCACTCCAAACAAAAAACCCATCATGTCTAATGTAAAATTATTGAAATAGCTTCCAGAAACTGTTTCTGCAGTTTTTGAAAAAATGGTTTTAAATAAACTTTTAAATCTTGGAAAAATGTGAAACTATTCCTCGAAGTGCACCTTGACCTCATCTATCTACCAGCATCTTTAATTTATGTTTCCTAAACTAAGATTTGAGACTTCCATCATGATCATCTACATTGCCAATCTTGTCTATTCCCAAATTGTTGATCAACATCAAGTCAAAACCGCTCAAGCCTTCCACAACTAGCCTCCAGTACATCATCAAACCTCTGGTCGGCCAAGCTCTCCCAAAGTACAGTAGCAACTTACTCCCCTTGTCTCTAGTGGTTGTCCAAGAAGGAGACACAAGCCAACCCCCTCCTTTTTCCTTGCCCTCAAAGCTTTGCAACAACTTCCTCTGCTCCTCTCTGACCTGCAGCCCGACCAGATACCACCCTCCCCGCCCACAATATCCTTTTCCCCAGTTTCCCTCCTCCCTCCCATGCCCAATGGACCAAGTCCATGATAGACTACCACATCTCGGTATTTAAGGCCAAAGGCCACCCAGTGCCTCCCCCTGCCCGTCATTTGCCCCCTTTGCTCCCTCTCACCACCCTAGCACCCCCCATTTCCTCTCCCCTGCCCTGAGCTGCTCGAGAAGAAGAAGGATATGAGTTTCGGCCCTCTCCCCAAATCGAGCTAAGCTCACTCTCCCGTGCTCCCCCTCCTCTGCATGTTAGCCTACAGGACCCCCTTCTCCTCCTCTATCTTATACTAATCTTCTTTTGGCCAGGGATTGCCTCTATCGTCACTGCCGTCGAACTCCGACGAGGTCGGTCTCGGGCATCTCCACGCGAGCCAGATCCCGACATCGTACCACGCCTTGCCGCCCCTCATCGGGACCGTCGTCAAGCGCCATGTTGCCTCCGCCGCCTCTCCGACGCCGACGAGCCCTTAGGTGAGCGCCCCGGTCAGACCTCGCTGCCCCTAGGATTCTGTCCCTCTGTCACCGGTGCGAGGTAGGAGACGGCCCGCAGCCGTCGATCCTGACTGGATCGAACGTCCAACGGTGCCCGATACCTCTTCGTCCGCCCCGGGCCATTGACAGGTGGGCCCCGCGGACATGCGTCTAAAATGCCTTCCCGCGTGTCGGTGCTACGAGTTGGGCCGGCCCATCCGCTGTGCCGCTGGGTCCGCTCAATTCGGCCTGTGCGCCTGTCTGACCCTAGAATCTTTATAAATCATTATTTTATGGTTTCCACTTCCAGCTGTTTAGGTTAAATTCAAGATAAAAATGGAAATCCCCTTACTTTGGCCAGATCTAAATTTATATATGTTCCTGGGTGTTTGCTCTAACATGCAGAACCAAAACCCTAGCCTAATATTTATTCCAATCTGTGTGGAAATTTAAATGCTAGCACCTATCCTTTTCACTAATTAAAATCCTCACTGAGCTACCAACCTCCAATTGGAGTAAAACTAACTGCCTCTAGTATGCATCCTAGGTACCTATCTCATGTTCTTTGTCCCATGCCAAGGTGAACAATAATTTGGCCCTGGTAAAAATAACAAAAACCATAAGTTTCTGCCTTAGGTAATTTCTCAGGGTCAAACCAATAGAGGTATTAGCTCATTTCCAACTCCCATTAAAACTCCATATCAACATCTATCAAACCATAGTAGCCCAAAATTTATTGAGCTCTGGTTCAATTTTAATGATTTAAACATTTCTATCCATAGTGCCATCACTAGATAAATCACACTGGTAGCTCTGTAAATCCAAAAGAGTTGACTCCAATTTCTATAGAAAGGTTTTCCAACTACATACCATGTGTCGTTGGAATCAAATCAAAAGCTACTGTAGATTTAATTTGGTGAAAAAGACAAAAAAACTCACAGAACTGCCTTTGGGAATTTCTTGAGGGCATTCTGTTAATTATCTTGACTTGATTCAAACTCTCAGTGAACAAGTACATAAAATCCTACTGAACCATCCAAGGAAATAATTTTTCGAGCTCCAAAACCTTTCTAGTTAATTATTCCCTAAACTTAGAAGTTATTTCACTAGAAAAATCATAACTAAATAAAGAAAAGTGATAAAATAGTGAAACCACTTTGGTGGGTTTCATTTTATCAAAGCCTATCTGTTGGTACCATTCTTACCCCATGGTATCCTACAGAGTATGTCCTTCGTCCAAAAACACCTCTTAGGTAGTTCCTCGACAATAAACCCTAAGGGGTGTGCTTTCCCTTCTCTAAGGACATCTCAATCTCCTAAATCCAATCCTCTCAAAACCATCTAAATCTTAACTCGGTTTTATTCAATTGCTTGTTGTATTGTATTGGTGCTTGTATATATTTATGTTGATTTTGGTCTTGCTTGTTTGCATGTGTACTCGATGACGACGATAGTTGCACTTGTATTGACGCCGAGAAGAAGAGACCGTATTATTATTGGTATTGGTATTATTGGTTATCTAAAGAAGAACTCCAGGGACATATTGCCATATTGTTGATCATCAGGCAAGCCTCCTTCTTGCGCATAAGCCTTGTCCTACTATTTTACTTATGCATGTTTTGTCTACTATTTGTGAAACTTCATTATTTTATTATATGTTGATGTATTTATGGTAGTGGTTTGGTTCCTCCTAACCATTACACTATTGTACTATTAAGTACAACCCCCTTGGTGACACCTACTTGTCCCTAGAAGAATAGATGGTGTAATACACCATACCCCTTTGGAGACCCCGTTTTAGCCGAAGCAAAACTAGAGGACGGGAAGACCCTCGAAAAAGTTTTACCAAATGTTTTATGATAAAACCTTGGGGATGTGGGACCCGGTTTACAAAAACGCACCCGGTTCTTTGCAGTTTAGCTATAACAACTTAACCCCGTGCAACCACATTACTCTGGTATGGGACAGGGCTGGATTTAATGGTTGTCTATTCTGGTATAAGTTGCCTCGTAACTACTACAGGGGATTGCGATCCCTGGAGGGTGGGCCTTCTCTGGACAAACGGTCCATGTGGGACATCGACCGGGAGAAGGAACGGAGGGTCTGTTGGCCTCCACGCGTTACTATGAGCCTCTCATTGAAAGCGCACACTCGCGAAGTGGAAAAAGCGCTCCGGTTGGTCATTGGTACCCGACATAATGGTTTTGAGGGGATTAACACTCATAGGGTAGGCACTTATATTGGAGTGGGCACCCGGAGATTCTTGATCGGTTACTCGACCCACGATCGGTGAAGATCAGGGTATTGTACCCGGATGGTGTGGGTGAAGTGTACAACCTCTGCAGAGTGTAAATCTATTCGAATAGCCGTGTCTGCGGTTAAGGACGGTTTGGACAAACTTCTGTAGAGTGGTGCTGGTTTTGTTTTCAAAAAGGATTTTTGAAAAGAAATGGCTTTGGAAAGGTTTTGACCATGGGATGGTCGGAAAGGATCATGTTTTGACCATGGGATGGTCAGAAAGGGATGGAAGGAGTTTGGTCATGGGATGACCGTAAGGACGGAACAAATGGGTGACCCACTCCTAGGGTTTTCTAAAACTTTTCAAAAAGGTTTCCAAAATGCTTTACAAAAGTTTTCAACAAAGATATGTAGATGATATATCTACAAGAGAAACTATTTGAGAAAAGAACCTCTCTTGGAGCCCTCCTACTACCACAGCCAAAATGCATATCCTCTTGTTATTACTATTATCTTAATGTGGTTTCTGAGTACATTCAAAGTACTCACTAGCATTGTCCCTGGCCATTAACTTATTCAGATATCAAGAAGAAGATGATGTTGGCGACTCTGTGATCTAAGACGTTCTCCCAGTCAGTTGCTTGTAGGTTAAGGCATGGTTCGGGCTCTACGCTTGATGAAGTTCTGCTGATGATTATTGATGTAGCCATAACGGCATTTATGTAAGTCTTGTAATTCGGTATGACTCGGATGTTGTAATGATACTTGTCGGTTATGTGCCATGACTAACTGATCATGGGATCGTGGTTGTATGCATAACAGGGATTCTCGGAGGATTAATCCGGGGCCCCACACTAAAGATATTTCCCGCCAAAATCTCAGAGTCGTCAAGCCACGTGCCATGCTTTCCCGCTATTTCTCTCTACTTCCCACCATGTTTTCCTACCATTTCCCTCTATATCTAGGCCGACCACCATGGCCATCTACACGTCCACACATTTCTCTCTCAGCGCAATGGACACTGCATACTGGCCTTTCTGACCCTCGAGGAGATCGAGGCGCTATGTACCTCTAGGTACCCATGCCCGCTGGGCTACCAGCTGCCCTCCGACTGGATTTTGAGCACTGGAGGGGTTCCTATCCCTCCTGTGCCTCAAGTTTCCGCCTGCAAGGCGGCCATCACGAACCACTTGTACCTCGAGCTCATGCCGGAGAAGCGGATGGATCCCCATTGAGATCCCGATAATTACACTACTTGGAATGCCTTCTTCGCTAACTGGCAGGAAAGGGAGCTCGTTAGGTACGAGGGTGACGGCTGAGACACCCACAGGATTAGGGCTAGACAAATCCCAGACCTCTGTCTGATATAAGCCTAACATAAATCTCGGAAGCATATAGAGGAGGAATCAGCAACATTACAGTGACCCTACGATACAAAGTTTATTATAGAAAGCTCATAACTAAGCAGAGAACCAAATTATTACAAGCAGAGGTCACTGAGCACAAACATCAAACAACGGAAGGCAAATTATGCTATTAAGTATAGCAAACTTAACAAATGGCCTAAGAGGCCTAAAGAATAATGATGACGTCCCAATCCATAGATTCTAGGCTGCCGACCAGGAACCCCAAGCTACTCGTCGATGTCGATGTTGTAACAAACTCACCTTCTGTGGTTACACTTACATGCTGCAAAAGTATCAACAAAGAAAGACTGAGTACAGGGTGTACTCCGCAAGACTTATGGCTAGTGGGGTTACTTTGCATAAAGCTAATTTTTTTGTAAAAGAGAGAGGAGAAGCTCGACTAAGAGAACCTTTTAAAGGGGATAAGAAAACGATATCAATAGCTTGGATCTTCTTTTGATATCCACCGAACGTTTATCAGCTGAACCTAAAAACTAGGATCACCCCCTCGATCCCCGAAAAAGCATCCTTAAGCACACCTCACATCTCTTGTCAAGTTTTACAATTAGGTTATTCTTCTCTATGATCTTAGAATCCGTTCCCAAGTCGTCCATAACCGTGGACATGGATTTTCGAAAAGATTAATAACCCTGCAGGGGTGCACAACTTTAGCCACACGTACCAACTGATTCTTAATTCCACTTAAAATTAGCCCTCTTCCTTGGAAGGCTGACAGAGAGTGGTTGATCACGACCTTTACCTTGCTTTCCCCAAGACCATGAGTCACGCCCTAAGGAGATGCCGCCGTAACGGGTCAAGTCCCGAAGCCGGTCCCTAGAGATTTGTGCGGGGAACAAGATTATGGAGGCCGTGCCTCTCTTGCTCCCAGCCACGCTTACCTACCTGTATGAATGCACCTCCTCCACCGCCTTCGAGAATAACCAGAATGCATATGTCAAATGGAACATCTGAACTATGTGACTCATAGAATCTACTAGGCAAGTTAGTTGGTCGAGGGGGTTTCCAGGCACCCGTGTGGGTGTACGCTCGTCTTGGTTCAAGAGCAAGAACTCAGATCCTAGTGGTGGCAAGTATGGGACTGCAAAAACCACAACCCGACGTGGCCTCCCATACAAGCCTTAACATGTTTAACTTTCATCTATGATCATACCACGTCATCTTGTCCAACTAGGTTCATTCGCAGCTCTGATTCATCAACCGAATGGACCAGCAGTAACAGCTAAGCATGGCTAAGCACAATAAATATAAAAAGCTCTAGTGAAACTCATAAGCCAAACCCTAGTTATGCTAGGAGCAGTGGATCAGGGAGTATATTCTACAAAGGTAACATGCATCAGATAGAATTACTGTATCTATTGATAAAAGACTTTGGAATCGTATGCACATGGCAAGAATGAAATACTTTGAAATCATAGGATTGTATCATGTGTGGGGTTTTGCTTGCCTTTGCCTGTTGATACTCAGATATAGAACATCAAGTTCATCTGCTTGGCTTGTTCACCGTTGATCAAATACTTCTCTTCGATGGTGTTAATCTCGGTCTTCGATCTTGATCTCGATATCATATTCTACCGGGAGGAGGCAAACACCAGAAAGAAAGGGGGAAACAATCAACACATGGCATCGATGCAATGCTCAAGCAAGGATGATGATATGACAAGTTAAAGTGTATTGAAAATGAAACCCTAGACAAGATCATTACTTTTTAAATGGGGTCCCTAGGGTTAAACACTAGTATTTGGAAAGCCCCATATGCATATGAGAAGGTTTAAATGTTATCCTAATTAAACTTATCATGTAAGTTGCTTAACAATGTATGATTATAAGTCTATTGTGTAGATCTCATTTTCTAAACATTTTGATATATTATACGTATTTTTCTGATTTTAAATAAATTAGTTATGATTTTCCCAATTTTAATCCATTTTTATATCATTATTAAAACAATTAAACATTTTTGGAATTTTTAAATTATTTTACACTTGGTCCCACATGTCATATATTTAATCATTTCTGAAAACATTTATGAAAAATATTAAATATCTTATAGGTAGGACCCACCTGTCATATTAATAATTATAGAAAATATTAACAAAACATTTAAATAAAAAGAAAAAAGGGAATTATGACCTCATGCTAACGTCATCCTGACGTCATCAATGGAGGACCTCCCAGGCGGGGTCGGGCTCGGCGATTGCGCGCGCACTGGGCAGCAAGGCTGGGCGCATTGGCGAGAGGGCGACGCGGGGAGTCGAACGGTGGTGGCGCCGCTTGATTTTGGTCGCCGGAGACACACCAGCGACAAGCTCCTGCGACGGCGGCGAACGGTGCTCGGCACGGGGACGAACCGGGAAGCGAGAGAGGGAGAGGAGGGTATCGGGTAACTCAGTGGCTCACAAGAAACGTGGCAGGCCTGACAGCGAAGTCCGGGGTGGCTGTAATCAGTGGCGTGCACGGCAGCCGGAGCTCGGGAGGGAGCTATCGATTGTTGTGCCTGGGGCTTCGCCGGCTTGTGATCTTGAACAAGGAGAACAAGGAGATGGTGGCAGTCAGGCCTGTGGTCTCAGAATGGCGAGGGTTACTCGGAGAGGGCGGGGACGACGATGACCGGAGCTAGGGTTCAGGTCTACGGCCTAAGAGCGAAGGAGAGGAAGAGGGTGGAAGGGAAACTGGGCATAGCTAGGGTTCCTCGTAGCTCCAGGGGGTCTTGTAGACGCCGGCACCGTCGGTGGCGCACATCTCCATGCCAGCGAGCAACACGGTGGCGCCAGCTGTTGGTCCACGTACAGATAAAAAAACATTTTCCCCTACGCGGTACTCCCGAGATCTAGCTCAGGTGATAGGCCACGAGATTTACCACTAGACGCACATGTGCGGATTGCGGATGAAGCGCGTTAGTTGAGGCGGTGCCGAATGATCCCCGTACCGCACGTCCAGATCCCTACGGACCTCTATGTCCCCAGCACCGCACGTGCAATGCCTCTACCGGTATCCCACGTACAGGAAGGAGCTCCGGGCATAGGACTGCTAGATTCTGTCTAGCCCAACGATGGGAGTGGAGAAAGTGATGGCTAGGTTAGGCACAATTCCTTGTCACTCCACTTATATACACTCCTAGTTGGGCTCAACGCTTGAGGACCATCTAGGCCGTACCCAGTCTCCACATGGATTGAATCCACATGGGATCCTTACCCTTAAGTGTGTGACCCTATACGTTTACGTACACCTGGACACGACACGTGTCACCACTCTGAGTCGATAGTTGGTAGTGGCCTCTAGCAATACGTGCCAACTCCCAAGAGCCGTAAAGTCAGAAGACAAACCTTTCTCAATGTGACTTCTGTACAAGTCCCTTTGCCTGACGATATATCTTGTCAAGCTATAGGCGAGTTGTTGCCATCCCTTTAATAGCTCGACTCCCTCTTCTCGTTCCATGATATACGATTCATTGGACTAACACTTAGTCCAACTCCTTGGTTAACACTTAACCAAGTCGTGTATGGCCATGCTTCCGAATCATATCAAACTAGAGGGCCCAGAGAATATCTCCCTATTATGGAGGGGCAAATCCCATCTTGCTAATCCACGTCACGTAGCTTGCTTCACAACCAACCCGAACCCTACCTTTATAACTGTCCATTTATAGAACAACGTTTGATAGGACCTAAGCTGGCGATCCACAACTTGGATCATGCGATCACTTCTGGTCGAACGATTCCATTGCTTGAGAATACAAATGACAACATGCTCGTTGCATCTCAACTGTGGGTCAGTCCGATTCGCTAAACTCTTTAGGCGAATCAGTGTAAGTTGGAATAGCATCTCCATGCCCATGACAAGTGGAACCGAGTCATCAGCCGACTTTCACATTAGTCTCAGTTGTGTGTCCGGCACAACCTCAACGACCAAGGACAATTAGTATGAACAACATGAATATATAGTTCCACAATCGAATCACATATTCAATGATACATATCAGTAGTTCATGCATGGACAATAACTTTATGAATACATTGGGAATAACATCATACATGATTGCCTCTAGGGCATATTCCCAACAGTCTCCCACTTGCACTAGAGTCAATCATCCGACATCACATGTCTAGGCATCTAATGCCCATAGCTCTCAGGTGCGCCTCATGCTTCGGCTGTGGTAGCGGATTTGTCAACGGATCCGCAATATTTACATCCATGTGTACTTTGCATAACTTGATATCACCTTAATCCACGAACTGGTGAATCAGGTGGTACCGCATGAGTATATGTTTGTTCTTCTGGTGTTGTCTAGGTTCCTTGGCTTGTGCGATAGCACCATTGTTGTCACAATACACGTCTAACGGATTGGACGAGCCCTGAACCACACCAAGCTCCATGAGTTAATTCCTCATCCAAACAACTTCTTTTGCTGCCTCTGAGGTAGCAATATACTCAGCCTCTATCATAGACGTGGACACCGTCTCTTGGTTGGAACTCTTCTAGCTCACAGCCCCTCCGTTTATAACAAACACATATCCAGATTGCGAACGAGAATCATTCGAGTCAGTGAGATAACTCGCATCCGTGTAACCCCTTACACTGAGTTCATCCTCACCTGCATAAACCATCAACATATCCATAGTCCTTCTCAAGTACTTGATGATATTTTTAGCCGCTGTCCAGTGGATCTCTCTAGGGTCAGCCTGGTATCTGCTCACAACACTTAGAGCATAGGAAACATACGGCCTAGTACAAATCATAGCGTACATGATGGATCCGACAACAGAAGCATACAGAATGGCACTCATCCGACTTTGCTCATCAGTTGTCGAAGGACACTCAGTTTTGCTAAGTTTTACGCCATGGGACATCGGTAAGAACCCCTTCTTAGACGATTCCATGTTGAACTTCTTCAACACTTTGTCTAAGTATGTACTCTGACTCAATCCAATGAGCCACCTTGATCTATCTCTATAGATCCAGATTCCTAGTATGTAAGTCGCATCACCCAAGTCTTTCATTGAAAAACTCTTTTCCAATGATTCCTTGGTTTCTTGCAACATCTGGACATCATTTCCAATCAGTAATATGTCATCCACATATAAGATCAGAAAGTTTACTTTTCTCCCACTAAACTTCGTATAAACAAGAATCATGATCAGTCTTGATGAAGCCAAACGATTTGACTACCTCATCAAAGCGAATATTGCAACTCCGAAATGCTTCCTTCAACCCATAAATGGATTTCCGAAGCTTTCTTACCTTGTCAGCATTAGCCAGATCGACAAAACCCTCAGGTTGTATCATATACACATCCTCGGTTATATTTCCATTAAGGAAAGCCGTCTTGACATCCATCTGCCATATCTCATAGTCGAAATAGGCTGCTATAGCTAACATGATCCGAACTGACTTAAGCATCGCTACGGGTGAGAAAGACTCATCATAGTCAACACCTTGAACATGTCAGAACCCCTTTGAGATAAGCCGTGCTTTATAGACAGTAATATTTCCATCCATATTAGTTTTCTTCTTGAAGACCCATTTGCACTCGACGGGTCTTGCACCATCTAGCAGATCAACCAAGTTCCAAACTTGATTCTCATCCATGGACTAACTCAGATCTCATGGCCCCAAGCCACGACTCAGAATCAGATCCCACCATCGCTTCCAAAAAATTTGTCGGCTCATCACTGTCCAACAACAACACATCACGAACACTTCGCAATCTGGCCGATCTTCGCAGTGTCGGTGCTATTGCTGGCTCAGGTACCACGACTGGCTTAACCTCCAAGGCTTTTGCTGACTCGTTGTTGGCCGATATGTCTCGAATTTCTTCGAACTGCAGCGTGCTCCCACTGACTCCCCGACTGAGAAAATCTTTCTCAAGGAAGACACCATTCCGAGCGACAAACACTTTGCCCTCTTCTCGGTTGTAGAAGTAGTAACCCAAGGTTGCCCTCGGATACCCCACGAAAATACACTTATCCGACTTGGCTGTAAGCTTGTCCAACTGAAGTTGCTTGACAAAAGCTACACAACCCTAAATCTAAAGAAAAGACAAAATCGGCTTCTTGGCAGTCCACATCTCATGTGGTGTCTTCTCTACTAACATTGATGGTACTCTGTTTAGTGCGAACGCTGCAGTTTCTTGACAATAACCCCAAAATGATAAAGGCAGATCTGTCCGACTCATCATTGATCATACCATGTCTAACAAGGTCTGATTCCTTCACTCTAACACATGTTTCTCTGTGGCGTTGTAACACCCTTGGATCGGCCCTATGCAAGTTTTAGCGATTCCCGCCAAACCCGCATAGAAATGATTCAAAGATGGCCACCAGGCACTTGCGTGCTGGTGGAAAACGAAATAATATTATTACACATTAGTCCACGATGGAACCCATAGAACAGATATATACAACAACGACTCCATGAGTCAAGAATACAGATATATAGTACACAGATCCAAATTACCTCAAAAACGATACGACATCCAAGATGCAAATGGGGCTAAGAGCCCTGAAGAATAACCAATGGCATCCATAACCCTGCTTAGGCCAAGCAGGAACGGTAACCCTACTCACGACGTCGAACTTATACCAGTTAAACCAAAAGGGGTGCCGACAAAGGGCAAAGGAAAAAGGGAGCGGTCAGTACTGAGGCTAGTACACGGCGAGGCTAGAATTCGGCGGCTCTCGCCTACATAGGTATGGTGTACTGAAGCGGCAGCGAAGCATGCACTAAACAACCTATAGAGACTCGATAAACTATCGGCTATTAGAGAGAGATAAGAAAGACCTATTCGGAACCAACCTTATACTAACACCAATCATACCAATCCTGGTATTCCCCCTCGAGACCAAACGAGGAAGTCAAACAGAGAAACTCACACAGTTACAGTTTTATTCATTCCATTATAGTTGTAGCACTTACTAGTCAGATATAGATAGCACGAGTCATCCTGATAGCATAAGTAGTGGGCAGTTTTAGTTAACCATTCAGTTGTAGTTGCAGTACTTACTAGTCAGATACAATTAGCATGTGACATCCCAAACCTAGCAGTTGTTGGCACTTTTATTTCATTCCATGGGAGTTGCGATACTTACTAGGCAGGTATAACATGACACGACACACCCTAGTTCCACCAATTGTTGGCACTTTTATTATCCATTCCATTGTAGTGAAGCTGATTACTAGTCACATATATTAAGTCAAATTCACAACACTAATTTAGTTATTGTTGTCTATGATCGAGATACTGTGCTCCAAGTCGTCCATAACCTCGGACATGGCTTCAGAAAGATTTACCCTGTAGGGGTGCACAAATAGCAACACATACACGATCAACCTCGGAAAAACCAAATCAAAACCCGACGTGGCTTTCACGACAAAGCAATCATAGGATTCATAAAAGATTTCAGGGGGCCACCCCACTAAGCTACCCGCGACGAAGTTGGCCGGCTCCGAGACGGACCCAGGGTTTGTGTAGACGGCGGTAAACGACTGGGAACCCGAAAGTGTGACTGGGCTTGTCGATACAGCGAAAACGTGTCACGGTCCAAAACAGTACAGGTGCTCCACGCACAATCATAAATAAAGCAGTAAAGCATGGCATAAGTATAGGATAGTAATAAAACCCCAAACTAGTTTGTGGCCTCAAGAAATTAGAAATGAATCAAGCTCTCGCAATGGGGATTCATGGTCCCACATGCGGATAGTGCGATAGTCAAGGAACAGGTATCAAGTACTCGGGGTCCTACGGGACACAAGTGAGCGTGGAAGAACCAAATAACATCTATTGCCCACCGATTCATCTGCATTTGTTATAACTATTCCCATCATTTTAATCAAGTTGTATTTAAAGTCATGATTATCTCCACCATTAAACATGTGCCAACCTTCCAACAACGGTGGAGCGACAACAACGCGAAGCAGCACCTGAACAAGCAACTACGACTCGCAAGGCCGACTATCTATCAAACAACAGGCAATAGGATGTGTCCAAGGCAATATAAAGGCTACACGGAATATATCTGGTACGGAACACTAAAGCATCACAACATGGATAGCAATAGATCAACAGGAGGAAATAAAGACTATATATACAAAATAGGTAGAAAGGGGAAGAATGCTCGCCTGGGAAAAACTGTTGAAGATACATTATCTGAAGAACTTGCCGATACTCGCATCAACTTAACGGCCTAATCCGCGAAGAACCAAAGCACTAAAAGAAACACCGAATGCACTATTTAATACTATGGCAGAAGACCAGGCATGATGCGTGTATGATGCATGACATGGCAAAGATGTGATGCAACTAGGAAATATTAAGCAGAACCGGGGTCCTGACAATTAATTATATGATTCAAGTTCTTTAGATACCCTACAATTTAAATGTTGTCTTAACAAGACAAAACATGGCATCGCTTCGATACACAAATTTAAATGGAGCCAATATAAGACTAGAAAAGTCAGCATATGGTCTCCATATTTAATTTAGGTGAATCGTCGAAATAGCCCCAAGCACCCGCAATATCTATGCAAACATGTTCAATTAATATGCAACAATTATATGTCATTATAAAATAGGGGGCTCGGAAAAGGGGGATCACATCATGGTCCGAAGATCTTGGGGCTCAAAGGGGTTCGACGGGATCAGTCTTCGGACTCCGGGATCGGGCTTCGGTTCGAGGCTTCGTGATTCGGATCCGGGAAGGAGACCTTGTGGTTCAGACTTCAAGGGCATGTGTAGGAGAGCTTGATGACCCGTGAGGAAGTTCTTGGCGGTTATTCTTTGGCACCTCCGGTCCAGTACGGTATTGGATTCCATGTTCATCCTCCCGAGATACCGGGTCGACGACGAGATCTTGTCGAATCTTGTCACCTTGCGAGCACGCCGATGCTATGCAGATCTTATAGAGGGAACAGAGACGAACAACAAGGCACGGGTGACCATCTGGCTTCATACGAACAGATCACATACATGCTACTGCTGGAGGATTACAAAATTATCAGGCTCACCACACAATAATGTATCCACCTAGAAGGAGCACGGGCAGCAACAAACCAAGCACATAGGAGGCGACTGCGCGGATATTGGCATCTTGGATGTCTGCTTGGAAGCAGAGGACACGGGGAGTACGGCTGCCGGTGCTGGCCGGGAAAGCGACGAGGAGGACCGGAGACTAGGGAGTAGCTGCGCTGGAGAGGAGGGCGAGGCCGAGCCAGCGGTGAAACTTGGCCGGAGGATGGATCTGCGGCACCGATGTAGAAGAAGGCCGGCGCGGGGTTGGCGCATAGGGCGGCGGCGAACAAAGGTCGACGAAGATAAGCGTCGCGGGCACGGCTGGAGAGGAACGCGAGGGAGGCGGCGCGAGGCTGTGCAGAGCTGGAGCGGCAGGGTTCTGCGAGGTTGTTGTGGCCGGCGGAGGAGCTCGGGGCAGCGCTGAAGAAGAAGGGCCACATGGAAGGGATGCCGGAAGCAGAGCCGAGGTAGGGCCGGCGAACGCGGGTGACTGGAGGAGGGCCCGGGCGGCAGAGGTTGGTGGCGAGCCCCTGACGGTGGTGATGGGGAGGTTGCGTGCGGGGAGAGAGAGGCGAGACGCGAGGTGGGGCTGGGATCGCGGGGAGTGCGGCGCTGGGGTGGAGAGGAGAGGGCGGCGGTAGAGCGCAGGTCGAGGTGAGGGCATAGGTGGCGGAGGGGATGTGGCCAGAGGAGGAAGCCACGGCGAGTTAAGAGGTCGCGGGGCGCACGGGAGAGAGAGAGGTGCCGAGCGGGGCTCCTGCGTGGTGGGGCCGAGGCTTCTGTCGGTAGCGCATGGGGTGGGCGCGTTCGGTGGGGAACATGACAGCGAGTCGCAAGCGTAAGCGGTCAGGAACGGGTCACGTCCATGCCTTGCGTCGCTGCAACGTGCGTGTCGTGTGTGCTGCTTCATGGTGTAGGGTGCAGCATCGCACGCTCGCGTGTGTGTCTGCTTGTGAGGCTGGCGGCAGCAGGGGTGTGATACATTGAAAATGTATCTATAATTTTTGATGTTCCATGCTTGGTTTTGTCTACTTTCTTGTGTTTTGTCCACACTTTGGAGTACTTTTCATATGATTTCTTGGACTAACCTATTAACAAGAGCCACAGTGACAACTGCCTGTTTTCTGCTGTTTTTGGTTCCAGGAAGTCAGAAAATCAATATTCTCGGAATTGGACGGGACAAAAGCCAAAGTGCCTATTTTACCGGAAGACTAATGGAGCCAGAAGACAAGACGGAGAGGGGCCACAAGGCGGCCACACCATGTGGTGGCGCGGGCTGGCCCTGGCCGCGCCACCAGGTGGTGTGGGTGATGGGTTCGTAGCATGGAAAACAAAAAAATTCTATCGCAAGAACGAACAAAACCCAGATCTAATCTAGATTAAAGCCAAGATCTAATCTATTAGACATGTGCAACGAGATAGATATGTACTAACCCTCGTAGATCTGAAAGCGTTACGAGATTACATCTCGTGGTTGATGTAGTCGATCACTTGCCGATCTCAAGATCGTGTGGACGATCCGTCCGGCGCCGCGTTCCGGCAGCGCTTCCGAAGTCGGTCACACATGCGGAGTCGAAGCAGACCTTCCTCTCCTCGTTGCAGCGAGCAGCGGAGGTAGTAGATCTTCTCCACGGAATCCCAGCAGCACGACGGCGTGGTGGTGGTGGTGGAGTAGAGAATTCTGTAGGGCTTCGCCTATGCCTGTGCAGAAGAAAGGAGGAGGAGAGAGGCGGCGGAGATTTGGAGTTGTGGAGGAGGGCTTGGAGGTGGCGCCCCCACTCCTCTATTTAAAGGGGGGAGGCGCCATGGGAGGGGGAGTCCTAGTAGGACTCCCCTCCCTCCTATGGCTGGCGGATTGGGGAGAGGGGGAGGAGTCCTCCTCCCCCACGACTCCTTGTCTTGCCCCACCAGGACTCCTTGATCCCTTTCTTGGTTTTCAAGCAAACTCCAAGAAATCTTCCTGAACCTTCCGGAACATTCCGAAACCTTCTAGAATCCTCATACAAATACTCTGGAACATTTCCTAACTCGGAAAATGATCCCCAATATGTGAATCTTATTCTCCGAACAATTCCGGATCTCCTCGTGATGTCCCGGATCCAATCCGAGACTCCGAACAACATTCGGTCTCCAACGCACATTCCATATCTACTTAAAACAACTTCGAACCTTAAGTGTGTCACCCTACGGTTCGTGAATATGTAGACATGACAGAGACACATCTCCTATCAATAATCATTAGCAGGACCTGGAGATCCATAATGGCTCCCACATACTCAACGATGACTTCGTGATCGATTGAACCATTTACATACGAAACCAATTCCGTTTGTCACGCGATACTATACTTATCCGAGGTTTGATCGTCGGCATCTCCATACCTAGTTCTACCTCGTTACTGATAAGTACTCTTTACTCGTTCCGTGATATGTCATCCCTTGTGACCCAGTCACATGCTTGCAAGCTAACTAGATGACATTCCACCGAGAGGGCCCAGAGCATATCTATCCGTCATATGGATGGACAAATCCCAATCTTGGTCCATGCGCTTCAACACATACTTTCAGAATACCCAATGACACCTTTATGACCACCCAGTTACGAAGCGGTGTTTGATGTCATCAAAGTACCCATCCGGTGATGGTGATTAACACAACCTCATGGTCGAAGGATTAGGTTACTATGCATTTAAAAGCTTATAGCAATACGAACTTAATGACTTGATCTTATGCTACGCTTACTATGGGTGTGTGTCCATCACATCATTCTCCTAATGATATAACCTTGTTATTAATCACATCCTAATGTCCATGATCAGGAAACCATGATCATAAATTAATCAACAAGCTAGTTCAACAAGAGGCTTACTAGGGACTCTCGTATGTTTACAAAACACACATGTATTAGTGTTTCCTAATAATACAATTATAGCATGTGATGTAAACATTCATCATAAACACAAAGATATAATAATAACCACTTTTATTATTGCCTCTTGGGCATATCTCCAACAGTCTCCCACTTGCACTAGAGTCAATAATCTAGATTACATGGTAATATACCGAACACCCATGGCGTTCTGGTGTTGGTCATGCTTTGCCCTAGGGAGAGGTTTAGTCAATGGATCTGCCACATTCAGATCAGTGTGTACTTTGCAAATCTTTATGTCACCATCTCGGACATACTCGCGAATAGCGTGGAAACGTAGCTTGATGTGCTTCAGCTTGCTATGTGACCTTGGCTCCTGTGCATTAGCTATGGCACCTGTGTTGTCAAAGTAGATGGCCATCGGGTCCAACGCACTGGGAACCACGCCAAGTTCAGTAATGAATTCCTTCATCCATACGGCTTCTTGTGCAGCCTCCGAAGCAGCTATGTATTCCGATTCAGTTGAAGATTTCGCCACAACGCTTTGTTTTGCACTCCTCCAGCTCACTGCAGCACCATTCAAAATAAATACGTATCCCGACTGTGACCTTGAGTCATCCGGATCGGTGTTCCAACTAGCATCAGTGTAACCGTTTACAACAAGCTGTTCATCACCTCCATAAGAAAGAACCATATCCTTAGTCCTATTTAGGTACTTTAGGATATTCTTGACCGCTGTCCAGTGCTCCATTCCAGGATCACTTTGATATCTGCTAGTCAAACTAACAGCATGTGCTATATCCGGTCTTGTACACAACATGGCATACATGATAGAACCTATGGCCGAGGCTTAGGGAATGTTATCCATTTTCACTCTATCTTCTACCGTAGCTGGACTTTGAGTTTTACTCAAGGTCTTACCTAACAACATGGGTACGAACCCTTTCTTGCTATTTTCCATTCTAAACTTTTTTAGAACTTTGTCTAAGTATGTACTTTGTGAAAGCGCTATTAGGCGTCTTGATCTATCTCTATAAATCTTGATGCCTAGAATATATGTCGCTTCGCCAAGATCCTTCATTGAAAAACTATTATTCAAATAGGTTTTGACGATATTAAGAAGTTCTATATCATTCCCAATCAACAATATGTCATCTACATATAGTACTAGGAATGCTAAAGAGCTCCCACTCACTTTCTTGTAAATACAAGCTTCTCCATAAGTTTGTATAAACCCAAAGTTTTTGATTACTTTATCAAAACGTTGATTCCAACTCTGGGATGCTTGCTTCAGTCCATAAATGGAGCGCTGAAGTTTGCATACCTTGTCAGCATCTTTAGGATCGACAAAACCCTTGGGTTGTACCATATACAACTCTTCCTCAATGTCACCATTAAGGAACACCGTTTTGACATCCATCTGCCAAATCTCATAATCGAAATGTGCAGCAATTGCTAACAAAATCCTCACAGACTTTAGCTTTGCTACTGGTGAGAATGTCTCATCATAGTCAACTCCTTGAATTTGTCGGAACCCTTTCGTGACAAGTCGAGCTTTATAGACGGTAACATTACCATCAACATCTGTTTTTCTCTTGAAAATCCATTTGTTCTCGACAGCCTTACGGCCATCCGGCAAGTCCACCAAAGTCCATACTTGGTTTTCGTACATGGATCCCATTTCGGATTTCATGGCTTCGAGCCATTTGTCGGAATCTGGGCTCACCACAGCTTCTTCATACGTCGCAGGGTCATCAGTGTTGTCCACCAACATGGCGTTCAAGACAGAGTCATACCAATCAGGAGTGGTACGAACCCTCGTTGACCTGCGAGGTTCAGCAGTAACTTCGTTTGAAGTTTCATGATCATTATCATTAGCTTCCTCTCCAATTGGTGCGGGCGGCACAAAAACATCTTCTGGTGCTGCGCTACACTCAAATCCGAGAGAAGGTTTGATAACCTCATTGAGTTCTACTTTCCTTCCAGTCACTTCCTTCGAGAGAAACTCCTTCTCAAGAAAGGATCCATTCTTGGCAACAAAAACTTTGCCTTCGGATCTATGATAGAAGGTATACCCAATTGTTTCTTTAGGGTATCCTATGAAGACGCATTTCTCCGCTTTGGGTTCTAGCTTATCAGGTTGTAACTTCTTTACATATGCTTCGCAACCCCAAACTTTAAGGAACGACAACTTAGGTTTCTTACCAAACCACAATTCGTACGGTGTCGTTTCAACGGATTTAGATGGTGCCCTATTTAAAGTGAATGCGGCTGTCTCTAATGCATAGCCCCAAAATGATAGCGGTAAATCTGTAAGAGACATCATAGACCGAACCATATCTAAGAGAGTTCGATTACGACGTTCGGACACACCATTACACTGTGGTGTTCCCGGCGGTGTCAACTGCGAAAGTATTCCACATTTCTTTAAATGCATGCCAAACTCATAACTCAGATATTCACCTCCGCGGTCAGAAGCAGAAACTTAATCTTCTTGTTACGATGATTTTCCACCTCACTTTGAAATTCCTTAAACTTCTCGAAAGTTTCGGACTTATGTTTCATAAAGTAGACATACCCATATCTACTTAAGTCATCCGTGAAAGTGAGAACATAATGATATCCACCACGAGATGCTACACTCATTGGTCCGCACACATCGGTATGTATTATTTCCAATAAGTCTGTAGCTCGCTCCATTGTACCAGAGAATGGAGTCTTAGTCATTTTTCCCATTAGACATGCTTCGCATCTTTCAAGTGATTCAAAATCAAGTGATTCAAGAAGTCCATCTAAATGGAGTTTCTTCATACGCTTCACTCCAATGTGACCAAGACAACAGTGCCACATGTATGTAGAATTATCATTCAGTTTTATTCGTTTAGCATCTATGTTGTGAACATGTGTATCACTACTATCGAGATTCAATAAGAATAAACCATTCATCTCAGGTGCATTACCATAAAAGATATTACTCATATAAATCGAACAACCTTTATTCTCGGACTTAAAAGAGTAACCGTCTCGCAGTAAACAAGATCCAGATATAATATTCATGCTTAACGCAGGCACCAAATAACAATTATTTAAATTTAAAACTAATCCTGAAGGTAGATGTAGAGGGAGCGTGCCGACGGCGATCACATCAACCTTGGAGCCATTCCAACGCGCATCGTCACCTCGTCTCTTGCCAGTCTTCGTTTATTCCGCAGCTCCTGCTTCGAGTTACAAATATGAGCAACCGAACCAGTACCAAATACCCAGGCACTACTACGATTACTAGTAAGATACACATCTATAACATATATATCAAATATACCTTTGTTCTTGATGTTGCCGTTCTTCAGATCCGCCAGGTACTTGGGGCAGTTACGCTTCCAGTGACCAGCACCCTTGCAGTAGAAGCACTCAGTTTCAGGCTTGGGACCAGCCTTGGGCTTCTTTGCAGGTGCGGCAGCTTTCTTGCCGTCCTTCTTGAAGTTGCCCTTGTTCTTAGGCTTGCCCTGTCTCTTGAAATTGGTGGTCTTATTGACCATCAACACTTGGTGCTCCTTCTTGATCTCCACTTCAGCAGTTTTTAGCATGGACGATAGTTCAGGCAACGTCTTGTTCGTGCAGTGCATATTGTAGTTCATCACAAAGTTCTTGTAACTTGGTGGCAGTGATTGGAGGAGACGGTGAATCCCCAACTCATTAGGAATCGATATTCCCAACTCTTGGAGCTTGTTTGCGTACCCAGACATGGTGAGCACGTGCTCGCTAACGGAGCTTCCCTCTTCCATCTTACAGTTAAAGAACTTTTCGGAGGCCTCATAGCTCTCCATGGCCGCGCGAGTCTCAAAAATTAGCCTGAGCTCCTTAATGATCTCGAACGGGTCGTGGTGCTCAAAACGCTTTTGGAGCTCCGCTTCTAAACCGTACAGGATGGCACACTGAACTGTGGAGTAGTGATTTTTCCGAGTGGCGTAAACATTCTTTACGTCATCGGTAGCATCATCTGCAGGTGGGTCACTTAGCGGTGCTTCGATCACATAGGTCAACTGACCAGCCCTGAGGACGATCTTCAGTCTATGGAACCAGTCCATGAAATTGCTTCCATTGTTCTTAAGCTTTTCTTTCTCTAGGAACGCATTGAAATTGATGGAGGGGGTCGCCATAATCTACAACAAATTTGCAAGTAGTTTAGACTAAGTTTATGATGAATTGAGTTCAAATTTAATACTTAAGTTAACTAGGTGAACTCCCACTCAAAACAACATCCCTCACATTGTCTTAGTGATTACACGAACCAAGTCCACTACACCAAGTCCGATTTTCACGAGAGAAGATGTAGTTTCATCGGCGAACAACCTTCATGTTCATCATATCATTTATATGACTCATGCTCTACCTTTCGGTATTCCGTGTACCGAGACCATGTCTGTACATGCTAGGCTCGTCAAGATAACCTTAGTTTCCGCATGTGCAAATCTGGCTTGCACCCGTTGTATGCACACGTAGAATCTATCACATCCGATCATCACGAGATGCTTCGAAACGACGAGTCTTAGCAACAGTGCCAACTAAGGGTGAACACTTTATTACTTGATATTTAGTGAGAGGGATCATCTTATAATGCTACCATCGCGATCTAAGCAATACAAGATGCATAAAGGATTAACATCACAGGCAATTCATAATTAGTGTGATATGATATGGCCCTTTCTTCTTGCGCCTTTGATCTCCATCTCCAAAGCACGAACATGATCTCCATCATCACCAGCATTGCGTCAAGGTCAGTGGCGCCACTTCATGGTTGTCCATCATCACTAGCAACTATTACAACTACTTGGAATAAAGCTATTACAAGATGAATAGACACGCAGGTCTTAACAGAATTAAAGACAACCATTAGGCTCCTGCCGGTTGCCATATTACAACAAGGATCATTGCATACATCAAATATAATCACAATCACATGATGGCCATATCACATCACAAAACCCCTGCAAAAACAAGTTAGACGCCTCTAATTTTCTTTGCATGTTTTACGTGGCTTGGGGCTTTCAAACAATAATGGATCTTACCTACGAAACTGAACCACAACGTTGATACAAGTGCTATCGAGTGCAAAGTGTAAATTGGATCTATACTATGGTGGGAGAGACAGACACCCGCAAAGCCACTTGTGCAAAGCAAGTTACACGTCAAGCGTGGAGCAAGTCTCATGTGCGATGACATGTAAGGTTAGCCCGAGCCGCTTCATCCCACCATGCCGCAAGATGCAAAGTACACAAAGCAAAAGACGGCATGAGCACCAACGCCCACAACACCATTGTGTTCTACTCGTGCAATAGATCTACGCATAGATACGGCTCTGATACCACTGTTGGGTTCGTAGCATGGAAAATAAAAAATTTCTATCGCAAGAACGAACAAAACCTAGATCTAATCTAGATAAAAGCCAAGATCTAATCTATTAGACATGTGCAACGAGATAGATATGTACTAACCCTCATAGATCTGAAAGCGTTACGAGATTACATCTCGTGGTTGATGTAGTCGATCACTTGCCGATCTCAAGATCGTGTGGACGATCCTTCCGGCGCCGCGTTCCAGCAGCGCTTCCGCAGTCGGTCACACGTGCGGAGTCGAAGCAGACCTTCCTCTCCTCGTGCCAGCGAGCAGCGGAGGTAGTAGATCTTCTCCACGGAATCCCAGCAGCACGACGGCGTGGTGGTGGTGGTGGAGTAGAGAATTCTGCAGGGCTTCGCCTATGCCTGTGCAGAAGAAAGGAGGATGAGAGAGGCGGCGGAGATTTGGAGTTGTGGAGGAGGGCTTGGAGGTGGCGCCCCCACTCCTCTATTTAAAGGGGGGAGGCGCCATGGGAGGGGGAGTCCTAGTAGGACTCCCCTCCCTCCTATGGCCGGCGGATTGGGGAGGGGGGGAGCAGTCCTCCTCCCCCACGACTCCTTGTCTTGCCCCACCAGGACTCCTTGATACCTTTCTTGGTTTTCAAGCAAACTCCAAGAAATCTTCCAGAACTTTCCGGAACATTCCGAAACCTTCTAGAATCCTCATACAAATACTCTGGAACATTTCCTAACTCAGAAAATAATCCCCAATATATGAATCTTATTCTCCGGACAATTCCTGATCTCCTCGTGATGTCTCGGATCCAATCCGAGACTCCGAACAACATTCGGTCTCCAAGACACATTCCATATCTACTTAAAACAACTTCGAACCTAAAGTGTGTCACCCTACGGTTCGTGAATATGTAGACATGACAGAGACACATCTCCTATCAATAATCATTAGCAGGACCTGGAGATCCATAATGGCTCCCACATACTCAACGATGACTTCGTGATCGATTGAACCATTTACATACGAAACCAATTCCCTTTGTCACGCGATACTATACTTATCCGAGGTTTGATCGTCGGCATCTCCATACCTAGTTCTACCTCGTTACTGATAAGTACTCTTTACTCGTTCCGTGATATGTCATCCCTTGTGACCCAGTCACATGCTTGCAAGCTAACTAGATGACATTCCACCGAGAGGGCCCAGAGCATATCTATCCGTCATATGGATGGACAAATCCCAATCTTGGTCCATGCGCTTCAACACATACTTTCAGAATACCCAATGACACCTTTATGACCACCCAGTTACGAAGCGGTGTTTGATGTCATCAAAGTACCCATCCAGTGATGGTGATTAACACAACCTCATGGTCGAAGGATTAGGTTACTATGCATTTAAAAGCTTATAGCAATACGAACTTAATGACATTATCTTATGCTACGCTTACAATGGGTGTGTGTCCATCACATCATTCTCCTAATGATATAACCTTGTTATTAATCACATCCTAATGTCCATGATCAGGAAACCATGATCATCAATTAATCAACAAGCTAGTTCAACAAGAGGCTTACTAGGGACTCTCTTATGTTTACAAACCACACATGTATTAGTGTTTCCTAATAATACAATTATAGCATGGGATGTAAACATTCATCATAAACACAAAGATATAATAATAACCACTTTTATTATTGCCTCTTGGGCATATCTCCAACAGTGGGCCCCCTGGCCGCCCACCGACCTTGCCTCTTCGCCTATAAGAAGCCTCCCGATACCAAAACCCTAGATCGTCAAGCCTCCAGCCACGAAAAGTTCCGCAGCGCCGCCGCCATCGAAGGGGAGATTCGAAGGACAGAAAGTCGCTGTTTTGGCACCCTGCCGGGACGGGGAAGTGCCCCCGGAGCCATCTCCATCGATCTCCACCACCATCTCCATCACCATTGCTGATTCCCATGATGAGGAGGGAGTAGTTCTTCCTCGAGGCTAAGGGTTCTATTGGTAGCTATGTGTTCATCTCTCTCTATGCATGATCTTATTGAGATCATGAGCTTGTAATCTATAGATCTACGTTGCTACTCAAGTGCGTTATTAGGTCTCTGCTCTCCCCATGTGTGTGAAAGTGATAGCGTGCACACCATTGTGGCACTTAGACTAGAGATTACAAATACTTGTTATGAGTTATATTTGGAGTTGGATGTCTTTATGAAATTGTGGTGTTTGTTGGAACCATCTAGTGCTCAAGGTGACAGTGTGGGGTTTTCTAGATGGGAAATATGGACTTTGACGTGTGCTGTTATAGCCCTACCATCGATTAGAGTGTCCAACCGGAGAGTAGTTAAGAGTAGTATCATAAAGAGAAGATATTTATATGAGAGTGTTCACTAGTGAAAGTATGATCCCTAGGCCTTGTTTCTAAGCATTGATACACCGTTTGCTACTAGATCTGTTACATGTTTGCTTGCTTCCATCTTTATTTCAGTTTGCTTTTAGTCTCTTCCATGCCATCAAGTTATTTTCTAGCACCGTTACCACTTACAATTATCCATACCACTTGTATTTCACTATCTCGTTGCCAAACTAGTGCACCTATACACCTGACAAGTGTATTGGGTGTGTTGGGGACACAAGAGACTTCTTGTATCTTGATTGCAGGGTTGCTTGAGAGGGGATACCTTTGACCACTTCCTCCCTGAGTTCGATAAACCTTGGGTGATCCACTTAAGGGAAAACTTGCTGCTGTTCTACAAACCTCTGCACTTGGAGGCCCAACAACTGTCTACAAGAATAGAAGTGCGTAGACATCAAGCTATTTTCTGGCGCCGTTGCTGGGGAGGAAAGGTAAAAGGTATTCACACCAGAGGATTAAAGAAGAATAACCTCCCACGGCAAACGCCTATTTTCTTGTGTGAGTACTCGAAGTTATTTCCTTTAGATTCTACAATTTTGTCTTTTTTTTCTTGTTTTCACTAGTTAGGATTAATGGAAAACAACAACAAAATTAGAGAGCTTTTTAGTATTTTTCCTAAGTTAGAACTTGAATTGTCTGAAAAGAAAATTAAAAAACCCATGGAACTTTCTTTGCATGCTAATAGCAATGTTATTAGTATGAATCTTTTGAACACCTTTGTTATTAATGCTATGGAAACGTCTAAGCTTGGGGAAGTTGGTTCTTATGAAAATGATCTCTTTAGTTCCCCAGTTTTAAGGAAGAAAATTTGCTCTGATGATACTTTATCTCCCATATGTGGTAATTCTAATGATACTTGTGATATTTTAAATCCACATACTGAAAGCATCCCTTTTAAAATACCTATAAAAATTATTGATCGTGTTATGGATAACTACTATTTTGGAGATGGAACTGTCCATCCCGGTGATCATTTGCTCTTTATACACGAATTATGCGGGTTGTTCAAGTGTGTAGGAATTACATTTATAATTTTCATCCTCATGATGGAGAAAGTATCGCCCAAGCATGGGGGAGATTGAAGTCACTAATGCTCAAATGTCCCATTCATGAGCTCCCTCGTAATATTGTTATTAATAATTTCTATGCAAGGCTTTTAGGACATTACAAGGACTATCTAGATACTTGTTTAGAGGGATCCTTCACAAGTAAGGAGGTCAAAGCTAAGTGGGATCTTCTTGAAACAATTCAAAGCAATACCGAAGATTGGGATAACAACAAAGGTAAAGAACCAGGTATAAACTATGAGTATGATTGCATTAAGTCTTTTGCTGAAACTGCTCATTTTCAAGAGCTTAGTGCTAAATATGGTCTTGATCCTCAAATTCTTATTGATAGTTTTAAAACCTTTTCTTCTCATATTAATGCTCCTAAAGAAAAGTGGGACATGTATCATGAGCCTTTTAAAGACACTTGCATGGAAAATGAAATTGTTGTTAATGATAGCAATAAACATGCTCAAACCTCTGAAAGCACTATTTCTTATAAGCATGTTAATTTTTGTGGGATACATAGACGTTGTGAGAGTAATCAAGTTGAAGAAGAATATTGTATCACCCACAGGAATGAAAAAACTAGAATGTGGTATAGGGCTCTAAATGATCTTGGTAAAAATGTTTGTGCCCTCTATCCTTTTATTTGTGACCTTTGCTTTGAAGTGGATCATTTCAATTTCGAATGCTTAGGCCATAATAATATCCCTTCTAATCCAATGAGTTCTGCAAGTTTGTATTGTGATGACATGATCACTCCAAATCAGTATGATGAACTTACATTATTTTTGGGGTGTGAAGAGTTATCAAGAAAAACCTCTTTGGTAGATATGGGTGCTTTTGATATGAATAGTGGCCTGCATGGTTGTCATCTTTATTGTGTTGATAATTGTCACACAAATACTTACATACAAAATATTATAGAAAATGAGATTTTACTAAAATATGACAAGACTAATGTGTGTTTTGATCTTATTAATAAAAAGGACTCCTCCAAAGTTTCTTCTATTGTCTCTAACAATGAACCAGGGTATATGGAGAAGCTTCCTTTCAAGCCTCTCCCTCCTAAAGAGAAGAAGATAAAGAAGAAAAGGAGGAGTAAAAGGAGAGAGGAAATAGTATTTTCCCCTAAGCATGTTGCTCCTATTATAGTTTTTGATGAGTCTGAACTAGATGATGTTCCTATGCCTATTACCTATAGTAGTGATCATGATTGAGAAAAGCACACTTATTTTGATATTGAAAATATTTTTGGTACCAATTCTGAAAATGATGATATTAATAATTCTTGTACTATTAGTGATATCCATGATCCTTCCAATGATGATATGTTTACAAATGAACACACTTTGGAAGATAATTATTCTATTGCTTATGATGATACTACACCTCCAATATGTGATGATTACAATGATGAATATGATATTTTCAGTCCACCTACTATTGAGGAGGAAATTAACTATGATTACAATATGCCTCCTATATTTGATGATTATGGTGATGAGAATAATAATGATAGTTATTTTGTTGAATTTCCTCCCAATACAATTAATAAGAATGACTATGTTTATGTGGGAAGTATTAATTCTTTTATGCATGTGGCTCATGATAAGAATGTTTTATGTGATAGTTATAATGTTAATTTTAATCATGATGCTACTGAAAGATATTATGAGAGAGGGAAACATGGTTGTATGCATCTCAATAATATTAAGTTTCCTCTCTTTATGTTGAAATTTTTGAAGTTGCACTTGTTTTGCTCTCCTATGCTTGTTGCTTTGTGCTTTCATGACTTGTTTATTTACAAGATTCCTATGCAAAGGAAGTGGGTTAGACTTAAATGTGCTTTGAATTTGCTTCTTAATGCTCTCTTTTACTTCAATTCATATTTCTTATGTGAGCATCTTCTCAAATTATCATGCCTAACTTAAAGGCGTTAAAGAAAAGTACTTATTGGGAGATAACCCAAAAGTTTTAGATGAGTCTTGGAAGTTATTACCTATGTAATAACCACTCCTTATCCTTTTTATTTTCTTTTTGTGCCAAGAGTAACCTCTAATGAGAGAGAAGTAATGATTGGGAAAGTTGCTGTCCCGAAACAGATTTCAGTGCTTCACCGTAAATATTCGTGAGAGGGCTCTATATGTCTGATTCAGCTGTAATTTTTTGTGCTTCTGCCCCAGGTTGTTATCTAACTTTCGTTAGTTCAACACTTTTTTATTTGAGCAACAGAAGGTCTTCGAAACAATTCGTCTTTACCTACTGGTCTGTTTTGACAGATTTCTGCCATTTTCTGCATTTGCTTCTTGTTGGTTCCTTCTTGAGCTCTTTTAGGGAATTGAGCTTTTTGAGGGATGTGCTACAGTATCTAGTGTTCTAATGGAAGTTTATTTGATGTTATAACTGAACCTTAGGACTTATTATCTTGAGTGCACTAATATTGCTAATAAAGATTGTGTGAAGTTTTGTATAAAGGAAAATTTTCCGGTGTATGGAAGGAATGAGTAATGAGATGAAGGATGTATTAAAGCTCAAGCTTGGGGATGCCACGCGTGTCACCCCAATAAAGATCCAAGAAGTACAAGCGTCAAAGCTTGGGGATGCCCAAGGCATCCCCTTCTTCATCAATAAAAATCCCAGGTTTCTTCCAAACGCTTCATTTTTATTGTTTCATGCACAGTTGTGTTTTTCTTGGAGCGTTTTATTTTTCGTTTTCGTTTTGGTTTTTCGTTTTCCTTTGTTTTCTTAGTTTGATGAATAAATTTGTTGGACCCCCTCTTTCATACATTGGTTTGCAAATAGTTTGGTTTGGTTTGGAAAAGAGTAGGAAAGTTCATACTTATGTGGTAAAAAGAGCTCGTTTTTGACTATGGCCTATGCTTTGTCATGCCATGCTTGATATTGTTTTGGATTTATGCTTAGTATTATTTGCTATAGCATGACTTGTTATAAACAATTGATATTGCTTAATGTGCCTTGGATGAATCATGCGTTGTTTAAGCATATTAAACCATAGTATAGTGGTATTCTCCTTTGATGCTTTATTTGGGTTGACTTGGCGCATGCTCACACCATGTTATGACTATCCAAAGTCACCATAGACTTTATGATCCTTTATTCTTCAACTTTTAGTATCACTTTATGCTTTGATCAATGATGTTTTGTCGCTCTGCATGATTATGGCCATTATTGCTCTCTTTGTTTGTCGCTCCCAGTCTTTTGCTAGCCTCCGTAACCAAGTATGAGTTCCACTCATGCATCCAACTCCTAAAACCAAGTTATTCCAAAGAGTCCACCATACCTACCTACTAGCATATGATATTCCAAGTATATTCATGTTTTTATCTACCTTCCGAATTAAACTTGTTATGAGAAAACTAGTGATTAAAGCTCTCACGAACTTGATGGCACACTTTACTTTACTTGCCCTTAATAAAATTGAACCATTGTGTCTTCTATGTTGTATATGCTTGCACTTATTTGTTGGGAATTAGCAGAACCATGCTTTCATGGGGAACGCTTTCAACATTGCACTTGGTACTTGTACCTAGTTGATATCATGCTCTTTTGTATATGGATGTCGTCGGTGTGAAATGAAAGGGGAGCTTGTAAGTCCATGGAGTTATGTATATGTGTTAGAGAAACGCCTGGGACGCTGGTCTAATCCAAACCTGCAGCGTAACCATAATGAGCTGTCTATGAAGCATTCTTCTTATAAAAAAAGAGTCCTATATTGAGAAAAAAGAGAAAAATAAAAAAAGAGATACTATGAAAAAAAGAGGAAAGAGAGAAAAAAGCACCATATTCCCATGGTAAATAAGAAGAATACTGAGATGCTCGTTGTCTGCTTGCCTTGTAATTTTGATATGGGGATTCTTCCGTATCATCGGGCAAGGGGTACCCCGTTGGCGGTTATCAATGATACACATATACTTACGATGACAAGAACTTACCGGTGACTAAACTTGAGTAGCATGAGGAGCGGCCCTCGTATACAAGGGACAGGGATTTCTGACTTATACTTCGTCAAGCATGTACACCATAGTTTGTTCACTTTAACCTTAATCACTTCAAGATGCTTATGATAGGGGCAATGAGAGCTGAAAGCTATAAGTATCATAATTTTTGGAAGCTCCTTATGAGACTTGAATCCCTAATTCCTTTCACAAAGGCTTTTCTTCCACCATTACATTGAGTCTCCACCTTCTATCTTTATGAACCTACTTTGAGAGCATAGTGGCCATTCTTAGTTCTATATGCATTGTCCCAAGACTAGTTGATTGATGCATAACTTGATATTGCTTGTTTTAAACTATTGTATCTAGTCACTCTTATGAACTTTGAAGGTGTCCTATGCATTTATATTTGCTACTCTATTGAGGGACAAGCTAAATACTAGTATGCTATGTTTTCTTTATGTGAAACAAACAAACGTCTTGCAAAGCATTCTTATTCATGAATATTTTGTTTGTGCCTTTTCATGTTGCATCATAGTTTCTTTGTATTATTGCTAGAACTTTGTCTTTCATGTTATGATTGAAGTACTATGATCCCAGCTTTGAATGTTCTACAAATACTTGATCAAGTCTATGATGGTGCATGTCACCTCAAAAATTATTATTTCTTTTTTATCACTTACCTACTCGAGGACGAGCGGGAGTTAAGCTTGGGGATGTTGATACATTGCAAATGTATCTATAATGTTTGATGTTCCATGCTTGGTTTTATCTACTTTCTTGTGTTTTGTCCACACTTTGGAGTACTTTTCATATGATTTCTTGGACTAACCTATTAACAAGAGACACAGTGCCAGCTGCCTATTTTCTGCTGTTTTTGGTTCCAGGAAGTCAGAAAATCAATATTCTCAGAATTGGACGGGACAAAAGCCAAAGTGCCTATTTTACCGGAAGACTCACGGAGCCAGAAGACGAGACGGAGAGGGGCCACAGGGCGGCCACACCATGTGGTGGCGTGGGCTGGCCCTGGCCGCGCCACCAGGTGGTGTGGGCCCCCTGGCCGCCCACCGACCTTGCCTCTTCGCCTATAAGAAGCCTCCCGATACCAAAACCCTAGATCGTCAAGCCTCTAGCCACGAAAAGTTCCGCAGCGCCGCCGCCACCGAAGGGGAGATTCGGGGGACAGAAAGTCTCTGTTCTGGCACCCTGCCGGGACGGGGAAGTGCCCCTGGAGCCATCTCCACCGATCTCCACCACCATCTCCATCACCATTGCTGATTCCCATGATGAGGAGGGAGTAGTTCTTCCTCGAGGCTAAGGGTTCTACCTGTAGCTATGTGTTCATCTCTTTCTCTGTGCATGATCTTATTGAGATCATGAGCTTGTAATCTATAGATCTACCTTGCTACTCAAGTGCTTTATTAGATCTCTGCTCTCCCCATGTGTGTGAAAGTGACAGCGTGCAAACCATTGTTACATGTTTGCTTGCTTCCATCTTTATTTCAGTTTGCTTTTAGTCTTTTCCACGCCATCAAGTTATTTTCTAGCACCGTTACCACTTATAATTATCCATACCACTTGTATTTCACTATCTCTTCGCCGAACTAGGGCACCTATACACCGGACAAGTGTATTGGGTGTGTTGGGGACACAAGAGACTTGTATCTTGATTGCAGGGTTGCTTGAGAGGGGATACCTTTGACCACTTCCTCCCTGAGTTCGATAAACCATGGGTGCTCCACTTAAGGGAAAACTTGCTGATGTTCTACAAACCTCTGCACTTGGAGGCCCAACAACTATCTATAAGAATAGAAGTGCGTAGACATCAGGGTGTAGTCTAGGTTTAGGGTTAGGGCACCGGAGTGGTAGGTGGTTGCTGGCTGGGCTTTTGGGCCTGGCCGGCGGCTGCCTCCCCCACTAAAACATTTTTATTTTATTTTATTTGTTTTATTTTTAGAAAAGCATTATAATTTTTAGACAAATAAAAGATCCAGAAAAGACGGAGGTTTGATTTGAAATAAAGACAAGAATATTTAGAAAACAAAACTAGGCTTTTAGAAAATAATTTTAGGCAAACCATGCATTATGACATGATGATTCTCAAATGCAATGTGACATGATGACACGAGCATGCGGTCATGATGATGCACAAAGACATAACACTGCGATTTTCTTACTCCATGTAGGCTGATTGTCGGACTCTTCTCACTTCATGTAGATCCTCGCGACACCACTAACAAAGATTCTTACTCCATCTTGAAAATGTCGACACCACCAACAAGAGATTGTTGTTCGCGTTTGTCGAGAGAGCACTTCGGAGAAACAAAGACGGAGGCAAAAGGTTTCCAAAGATAAGGACACCTTTAACTTCCATGGAAGGAGTAAAAATTGCATTGATCCACCCATTCAATATACAGAAGCGAATGATAAGAGTAGTGGTATGGTCGCGAATCCATCCCGCACTCAAATCATTACTTTGCACATGAATAGGAGAATTAAGCAACCAACTCTCAAAATTCAGACTGAAGATCTCGACAAGCAAGGTTCGGAAACAAAGGAGTGATGCAGGGTTTCATCGGATCTGATGTAGATGAGTTCATCGTGTTGGAAAACACCAGAAGGCACAAGAAGGAACAAAGAGAAGTCCAACAGATGAAGGATTCCTCAGATAGCATGAAGACCGGATGTAGAAACACCGTTACCACAGGAGAAAGCGAAACCCTGAAGGTACGACGGAAACCCAACCACGAGAAATCTTGGACTTGACGAAAGGTAAGAGAACAGATTCAAATCTCATAAGGTAAGAGGAGAATAGCATAGGGGTAAGGAGTAAAAATAGACCTAATCACATCTATCCAACCGATTTGGCAAAATAGTTTTGACACTCTACATCGGCCGTTAGCTAGGTTATCCTACAGGCTGGACCAGTGGGGTATCGCAACTGCTGAGCTCTGATACCACTTTGTAACACCCTCGGATCGGCCCTATGCAAGTTTTAGCGATTCCCGCCAAACTAGCATAGAGACGATTCAAAGATGCCCACCAGGCACTTGCATGCGGGTGGAAAACAAAGTAATATCATTACACATTAGTCCACGATGGAACCCACATAACAGATATATACAACAACGACTCCATGAGTCAAGAATACAGATATACAGTCCAAAGATCCAAATTACCTCGAAAACAATACGACATCTAAATACGGATCAGATGCAAATGGGGCTAAGAGCCCTAAAGAATAACCAATGGCATCCATAACCCTGCCCAGGCCAAGCCGAAAGGGTAACCCTGCTAACGACGTCGAACTTATACCTGTTAAAACAAAAGGGGTGCCGACAAAGGGCAAAGTAAAAAGGGAGTGGCAGTACTGAGGCCAGTACATGGCGAGGCTAGAATTCGGCGGCTCTCGCCTACATAGGTATGGTGGACTGAAGCGGCAGCGAAGCATGCACTAAAAACCTATAGAGACTCGATAAACTGTCGGCTATTAGAAATATGTAAGAAAGACCTATTTGGAACCAACCTTATACTAACACCAATCATACCAATCCTGGTATTCCCCCTCGAGACCAAACGAGGAAGTCAAACCCAGGAACTCACACAGTTGCAGTTTTATCCATTCCATTATAGTTGTAGCACTTACTAGTCAGATATGGATAGCACGAGTCATCCTGATAACATAAGTAGTGGGCATTTTTGTTAACCATTCAGTTGTAGTTGCACTACTTACTAGTCAGATACAATTAGCATGTGACATCCCAAACCCAGCAGTTGTTGGCACTTTTATTTCATTCCATTGGAGTTGCGATACTTACTAGGCAGGTATAACATGACACGACACACCCTAGTTCCACCAATTGTTGGCACTTTTATTATCCATTCCATTGTAGTGAAGCTGATTACTAGTCACATATATTAAGTCAAATTCACAACACTACTTTGGTTATTGTTTTCTATGATCGAGATATTGTGATCCAAGTCGTCCATAAGGGTGGACACGGCTTTCAGAAGGATTTACCCTCCAGGGGTGCACAAATAGCAACACATACATGATTAACCTCGGAAAAACCAAATCAAAACCCAATGAGGCTTTCACGACAAAGCAATCACAGGATTCATAAAAGATTTCAGGGGGCCACCCCACTAAGCTAGCCGCGACGAAGTTGGCCGGCTCTGAGACGGACCCAGGGTTCGTGTAGACGGCGGTAAACGACTGGGAAAGCGAAAGTGTGACTGGGCTTGTCGATACAACGAAAACGTGTCTAGGTCCAAAACAGTACAGGAGCTCCACGCACAATCGTAAATAAAGAAGTAAAGCATGGCACAAGTACATGATAGTAATAAAACCCCAAACTAGTTTGTGGCCCCAAGAAATAAGAATTGAATCAAGCTCTGGCTAAGGGGATTCATGGTCCCACATGCGGATAGTGCGATAGTCAAGGAACAGGTATCAAGTACTCGGGGTCCTACGGGACACAAGTGAGCGTGGAAGAACCAAATAACATCTATTGCCCACCGATTCATCTGCATTTGTTATAACTATTCCCATCATTTTAATCAAGTTGTATTTAAAGTCATGATCATCTCCACCATTAAACATGTTCCAACCTTCCAACAACGGTGGAGCGACAACAACGCGAAGCAGCACCTGAGCAAGCAACTACGACTCGCAAGGCCGACTATCTATCAAACAACAGGCAATAGGATGTGTCCAAGGCAATATAAAGGCTACACGGAATATATCTAGTACGGAACACTAAAGCATCGCGACACGGATAGCAATAGATCAACAGGAGGAAATAAAGACTATAAATACAAAATAGGTAGAAAGGGGAAGAATGCTCGCCTGGGAAAAACTATTGAAGATACATTATCTGAAGAACTTCCCGATACTCGCATCAACTTAGCGGCCTAATCCGCGAAGAACCAAAGCACTAAAACAAACACCGAATGCACTATTTAATACTATGGCAGAAGAACAGGCATGATGCGTGTATGATGCATGATATGGCAAAGATGTGATGCAACTAGGCAATATTAAGCGGAACCGGGGTCCCGACAATTAATTATATGATTCAAGTTGTTTAGATACCCTGCAATTTGAATGTTTTCTTAACAAGACAAAACATGGCATCGGTTCGACACACAAATTTAAATGGAGCCAATATAAGACTAGAAAAGTCAGCATATGGTCTCCATATTTAATTTAGGTGAATCGTCGAAATAGCCCCAAGCACCCGTAATATGTATGCAAACATGTTCAATTAATATGCAACAATTATATGTCATTATAAAATAGGGGGCTCGGAAAAGGGGGATCACATCATGGTCCGAAGATCTTGGGGCTCAAAGGGGTTCGACGGGATCAGTCTTCGGACTCCGGGATCGGGCTTCGGTTCGGGGCTTCGTGATTCGGATCCGGGAAGGAGACCTTGTGGTTCAGACTTCAAGGGCATGCGTAGGAGAGCTTGATGACCCGTGAGGAAGTTCTTGGCGGTTATTCTTTGGCACCTCCGGTCCAGTACGGTATTGGATTCCATGTTCATCCTCCCGAGATACCGGGTCGACGACGAGATCTTGTCGAATCTTGTCACCTTGCGAGCACGCCGATGCTATGCAGATCTTATAGAGGGAACAGAGACGAACAACAAGGCACGGGTGACCATCTGGCTTCATACGAACATATCACATACATGCTACTGCTGGAGGATTACAAAATTATCAGGCTCACCACACAATAATGTATCCACCTAGAAGGAGCACGGGCAGCAACAAACCAAGCACATAGGAGGCGACTGCGCGGATATTGGCATCTTGGATGTCTGCTTGGAAGCAGAGGACACGGGGAGTACGGCTGCAGGTGCTGGCCGGGAAAGCGACGAGGAGGACCGGAGACTAGGGAGTAGCTGCACTAGAGAGGAGGGCGAGGCCGAGCCAGCGGTGAAACTTGGCCGGAGGATGGAGCTGCGGCACCGATGTAGAAGAAGGCCGGCGCGGGGTTGGCGCATAGGGCGGCGGCGAACAAAGGTCGACGAAGATGAGCGTCGCGGGCACGACTGGAGAGGAACGCGAGGGAGGCGGCGCGAGGCTGTGCAGAGCTGGAGCGGCAGGGTTCTGCGAGGTTTTTGTGGCCGGCGGAGGAGCTCGGGGCAGCGCTGAAGAAGAAGGGCCACGGGGAAGGGATGCTGAAAGCAGAGCCGAGGTAGGGCCGGCGAATCAGGCGACTAGAGGAGGGCCCGGGCGGCGGCGGTTGGTGGCAAGCCCCTAACGGCGGCGACGGGGAGGTTGCGTGCGGGGAGAGAGAGGCGAGACGCGAGGTGGGACTGGGATCACGGGGAGTGCGGCGCTAGGGTGGAGAGGAGAGGGCGGCGGCGGAGCTTAGGTCGAGGTGAGGGCATAGGTGGCGGCGGGGATGTGGCTAGAGGAGGAAGACACAGCGAGAGAAGAGGTCGCGGGGCACACGGGAGAGAGAGGTGCCGAGCGGGGCTCCTGCGTGATGGGGCCGGGGCTTCTGTCGGTAGCGCATGGGGTGGGCCCGTTTGCTGGGGAACGTGATAGCGGGGGTGCGGAAGGTTGTGGTGTGCCGTGCTTCTGTGTCCGCGTCCGTGCGGGACTAGGTGCAAGCGTAAGCGGGCAGGAACGTGTCGCTTCCATGCCTTGCGTCGCTGCAGCGTGCATGTCGTGTGTGCTGCTGTGTGGTGTAGGCTGTGGCATCGCACAGTCACGTGTGTGTCTGCTTCGAGGCTGGCGGCAGTAGGGGTGTAGTCTAGGTTTAGGGTTAGGGCACCGGGTGGTAGGTGGCTACTGGCTGGGCTTTTGGGCCTGGCCGGCGGCTGCCTCCCCCACTAAAACCTTTTTATTTTATTTTATTTGTTTTATTTTTAGAAAAGCATTTCTAAATAATTTTTAGACAAATAAAAGATCCTTAAAAGACCGAGGTTTGATTTGAAATAAAGACAGGAATATTTAGAAAACAAAACTAAGGCTTTTAGAAAATAATTTTAGGCAAACCATGCATTATGACATGATCATTCTCAAATGCAATGTGACATGATGACATGAGCATGCGGTCATGATGATGCACAAAGACATAACACATCGAGTTTCTAGTAGTGGTTTTTCCGGGGTGCTACAGGCGTTCCCGGCGAAGTGAGCTGGGGAACTATTCCACAACTCTTCAGATGGTCATTAAACTCATGGATCATGTACTCGCCTTCTCGGTCCGACCGAAGAAACTTTATTTTATTGCCAAGTTGATTCTGTACCTCATTCTGGAATTCCTTGAACTTTGCAAAGGCTTCTGACTTATGTTTCATCAAGTAGATATATCCATACCTACTCAAATCATCTATGAAGGTAATGAAGTACTCATAACCACCTCTGGCTGTCGTGCTCATCGGGCCACATACATCACTATGTATTAGTCCCAATAAGTCAGACGCCCTTTCACAACTCTTTCCAAAAGGTGTCTTGGTCATCTTGCCGAGTACGTAGGATTCACATGTCTCGAATGACTCCAAGTCAAACAAAGTTAGGAGTCCATCAGCATGGAGCTTCTTCATGCGTTTCCAACTTATATGACCAAGCCGATAGTGCCAAAAGTAAGTCATATTCAGATCATTTGGTTTCAACCTTTTCACATTTATATTATAGACAGATTCACCATCAAGATTCAAAATAAATAACCCGTCCAGGACGGGCGCAAAGCCGTGAAACATATCATTCAAATACAAATAACAACCATTATTATTAATATTTGACTCATAGCATTGTCTCATCAAACATGAGGCAGAAATAATGTTTTGACTAAGCACTGGAACATAATAACAATTATTTAGCTCCATTAAAAATCTAGAAGGTAAATGAAGTTGCATTGTGCCAACTTCCAACGCAGCGACTCTCGCTTTGTTACCGACTCAAATGGCAACCTCACCTCTCGCCACGCTCCTAGTTCTTACCAGTCCTTGCCACGAGTTGCAGATGTGAATAACTGATCCGGTATCATATACCCAAGAACTACCAGGTGCATCGGCAAGATAAATGTCTATAACATTGCAAACAAGCGTACCTGAGCCGAAAGTCACAGCTCCACTCTTGGCTTTATCATCAAGATACTTGCTGCAATTCCTCTTCCAGTGGCCATCCTCATGGGAATAACTACTCCCTCATCCTCATGGGAATCAGCAACGGTTATGGAGATGGTGGTGATCGATGGAGATGGCTCCGGGGGCACTTCCCCGTCCCGGCAGGGTGCCGGAACAGAGACTTTCTGTCCCCCGAATCTCCCCTTTGGTGGCGGTGGCGCTGTGGAACTTTTCAAGGCTGGAGGCTGTTCGACTTAGGGTTTTTGCATCGGGAGGTATCTTATAGGGGAAGAGGCAAGGTCGGTGGGTGGATCAGGGGCCCACACCACCTGGTGGTGCGACCAGGGCTAGCCCGCGCCACCACATGGTGTGGCCAGCTCCTGGCCCCTCTCCGTCTCGTCTTCTGGCTCCGTGAGTCTTTTGTTAAAATATCGACTTTTGCTTTTGTCCGGTCCAATTCCGAAAATATTCATTGTCTGGCTTTTCTGGAACCAAAAACAGAAGAATACAATTGTCACTGTGGCATCTTCTTAATAGGTTAGTTCTAGAAAATGTGTAAAAGTACTCCAAAGTGTGGACAAAACATAAGAAAGTATATATAAAACAAGCATGGAACATCAAAATTATAGATACGTTAGCAACGTATCAACATCCCCAAGCTTAACTCCTGCTCGTCCTCGAGTAGGTAAGTGATAAAAAGGAATAATTTTTAAGGTGACATGCACCATCACAATCTTGATCAACGCATTCATAAAATAGTGATAGATGGGATCATAGTACTCTAACATAGCATGAAAGGTATAGTTCTAACAATAAAACATAGCAACTATGATGCAACATGAAAAGACATAAACAAAGGATTCATGAATAACAATGCTTTGCAAGACATTTGTTTGTTTCACATAAAGAAAACATAGCATAGTGGCATTCAGCTTGTCCCTCATAATGTAGCAAATCATAATTGCATAGGACACCTTTAAAGTTCGTAAGGGTTACTAGATACAAATAGTTTAAGAACAAGCAATATCAAAGTTATGATCAATCAACTAGTAATGGGACAATGAACATTAAAATAAGAATGGCCACTATGCTCTCTCAATAGGTGTATAAAGATAGAAGATGGAGATTCAACATAAAAGTAAAAGAAAGTCCTTCATAGAAGGAAGCAGGGATTCAAGTCTCATAAAGAGCTTCCAATAATTATGGTACTTATTAGCTTTCATCTCTAATTGCCCCTATCATAAGCATCTTGAAGTGATTAAGGTTAAAGTGAACAAACCATGGAGTATATCCTTGACAAAGTAAAAGTTGGAAATCTCATGTCCATTGAATACGAGGGCCACCCCTCATGCTACTCAAGTTTAGTCACTGCTAAGTTCTTGTCATAGTAAGTAGATGTGTATCATAGAGAACCTCCAACGGGGTACCCCTTACCCAATGATACAGAAGAATACCCATATCAAAATGACAAGGCAAGCAGACAACGAGCATCTCAACAATCTTCTTATTTACCACGGGAAAATGGTGCTTTTTTCTCTCTTTCATCTTTTCTCATATATCTTTTTTTTATTTTTCTCCTTTTCTCAATCCATATCTCTTTTTTTATAATAACAATGCTTCATAGACAGCTCATTATGGTTACGCTGCAGGTTTCCACCATGATTAGGCATGGATTAGACCGGCAGCCCAGGAGTTTCTCTAACACACATACATAACTCCATGAACTTACAAGCTCCCCTTTCATTTCACACCGACGACATCCATAAGCAAAAGAGCATTATATCAACTGGGTACCCATGACAGCATGGTTCTGCTAATCCCCAACGTATAAGTGCAAGCATATACAACATAGATGACACAATGGTTCAAGTTTATTAGGGGCAAGAAAAGTAAAGTGTGCCATCAAGTTCGTGAGAGCTTTAATCACTAATTTTCACATAACAAGTTTAATTCGGAAGGTAGATAAAAACATGAATATACTTGGAATAGCAAATGCTAATAGGTAGGTATGGTGGACTCTTTGGAATAACTTAGTTTTATTTGGAGTTGGATGCATGAGTGGAACTCATACGTGGTTATGGAGGCTAGCAAAAGACTGGGAGCGACCAACTAAGAGAGAAATAATGGAAATAATCATGCAAAGCAACAAAACATCATTAATTAAAGCATAAAGTGATATTACAAGTCGAAAACTAAAGGATCATAAAGGCTATAGTGACTTGGTATAGTCTTAACATGGTGTGAGCATGCGCCAAGTCAACCCAAATAAAGCATCAAAGGAGAGTACCACAATACTATGCTTTAATATGCTAAAACAATGCATGATTCTTTCAAGGCACATTAAGAAATATCAAGTGTTTATAACATGTCATGCTACAGAAAAAATCACTAAGCATAAAGCCAAAACAATATCAAGCATGACATGACAAAGCATAGGCCACAGTCAAAAACAAGCTCCTTTTATACCACTTAAGCATGAACTTTCCTACTCTTTTCCAACACCAATCGACTTATTTGAAACAACTCACAAATATAATAATCAATAAAGATTAGTGAGCTTGTCTCACAAATCCACAAAGAAGAACTAAAAATTTCTAAGCTAAAAGCACAAGAAACTAAGGCTAAACCTAGTGCTAGCAAAATAGAATACTCACAGAACAATATGAATGAAAACTAGAGTGTTCTAAACAATGAAAGCAGAGTGTGTCTCTCTCCAAAAGAAGTGTGTTGGGATCCAACCAACTTATTGCAGCAAACAAAGCAAAATAAAGAAAAAAACAAAAACAAAGACGCTCCAAGAACAACACAACTATGCATGAAACAACAAAAATGAAGTGTTTGGAAGAAACCTAAGATTTTTATTGATGAAGAAGGGGATGCCTTGGGCATCCCCAAGCTTTGACGCTTGTACCTCTTGAATATTTCTTGGGGTGACACGATGTGGCATCGCCAAGGTTGAGCTTTTGTCCATTCTTCATCTCATTACATCATTCTTTCCTTACACCTAAAATTTTTCCTTCATAAAAAACTTCAGACAATCTTCATTAGCAACATTAGTGTACTCAAGATAATAAGTCTTTTGGTTCAGTTCCAACACAAGTAAAACTTCCACTAAAACAAAAGCTACTGTATCACTTCCTTTAAAATGTTCAAATGATCAAAGAGAGAGAGATTAAGAGGCAAATGCAAATAATGGCAGAAATCTGTCAAAACATACCAGTAGGTAAAAACCAATTTTTTCGAAGACCTTTTGTACCTCAAATCGAAAATTGGTGAACTAACAAAAGTTAGATAACAACCTGGGTAGAAGCACAAAAATTCACGGCTCAAAACGAGGTATAGAGATTTTACATGAATTTTTACAGTGAAGCACACAAATCTGTTTTGGGACAGCAACTTTCCCAATCATTACTTCTCTCTCATTAGAGGTTACTCTTGGCACAAAAAGCAAATAAAAAGGATAAGGAGCGGTTATTACAGAGTTAATAACTTCCAAGACTCATCTAAAACTTTTGGGTTATCTCCCAATAAGTACGTTTCTTTAACGCCTTTAAGTTAGGCATGATAGTTTGAGGAGATGCTCACATAAGAATTATGAATTGAAGTAAAAGAGAACATCAAGAAGAAAATTCAAAGCACATTTAAGTCTATCCCACTTCCTATGCATAGGAATCTTGTAAAGAAACAAGTCATGAAAGCACAAAGCAACAAGCATAGAAAGCAAAACAAGTGCAACTTCAAGACTTTCAACATAAAGAGGGGAAACTTAATATTGTTGAGACACATAAAACCATGTTTCCCTCTCTCATAATAACTGTCAGTAGCATCATGAATAAAATTAACAATATAACTATCACATAAAACATTCTTATCATGAGCCACATGCATAAAAGAATTAATACTCCCCACATAAATATAGTCGTTCTTATTAATCGTAGTGGGGGCAAATTCAACAAAATAGCTATCATTATTATTCTCATCACCATAATCATCAAATATAGGAGGCATATTGTAATCATAATTAATTTTCTCCTCAATAGTAGGTGGACTGAAAATATCATATTCATCATTGTAATCATCATATATTGGAGGCATAGTATCATCAAAGTAAATTTTCTCCTCCATGCTTGGGGGAGTAAAAATATCATGCTCATCAAAACTAGCTTCCCCAAGCTTAGACTTTTCCATAGCATTAGCAATAATGATGTCCAAAGAATTCATACTAACAACATTGCTATTAGCATGCAAATAAAGTTCCATAGGTTTTTTAATTTTCTCTTCAAACACTTCATGTCCTAACTCAAGATAAATACTATAAAGCTCTCTAATTTTTTTTCCATTAAGCCTAACTAGTGAAAACAAAAAACAAGAAGCAAAAAGACAAAATTGCAGAATCTAAAGGAAATAAATTCGAGCACTGACACTGGAGGATGTGAGTACCTTTTATCTTACCTCCCCAGCAACGGTGCCAGAAAATAGCTTGATGTCTACGCACTTCTATTCTTGTAGATAGTTATTGGGCCTCCAAGTGCAGAGGTTTGTAGAACAGCAGCAAGTTTCCCTTAAGTGGATTACCCAAGGTTTATCGAACTCAAGGAGGAAGTGGTCAAAGGTATCCCTCTCAACCAACCCTGCAATCAATATACAAGAAGTCTCTTGTGTCCCCAACACACCCAATACACTTGTCAGGTGTATAGGTGCACTAGTTCGGCAAAGAGATAGTGAAATACAAGTGGTATGGATAAGTATAAGTGTTAACTGTGACAAAAATAGCTTGATGGATAGGAAGAGACTAAAGGCAATCTGAAATAAAGATGGAAGCAAGCAAACATGTAACATATCTAGTTGCAAAGGGTGTTTCAATGCTTAGAAACAAGGCCTAGGGATCATACTTTCACTAGTGAACACTCTCATATAAATATATTATCTTCATGATACTACCCGGAACTACTCTCAGGTTGGACACTCTAATCCATGGTAGGGCTATAACAGCATACCTAAAAGTAAGCCTTTCCCATCTAGATAACCCCACACTGTCACCTTGAGCACTAGATGGTTCCAACAAACACCACCATTTCATAGAGACATCCAGCTACAAATATAACTCATAATAAGTATTTGTAATCTCTAGCATAAGTGCCACCATGGTGTGAATGCTGTCACTTTAACACACATGGGGAGAGCAGAGATCTAAGTAGCAAGGTAGATCTACTTTATTACAAATCTCATGATCACAATATTATCATGCATAGAGAGAGAGATGAATACATAGCTACCGGTAGAACCCTTAGCCTCGAGGAAGAACTACTCCCTCATCATCATGGGAATCAGCAACGGTGATGGAGATGGTGGTGGAGATCGATGGAGATGGCTCCGGGGGCACTTCCCCATCCCGGCAGGGTGCCGGAACAGAGACTTTCTGTCCCCCGAATCTCCCCTTTGGTGGCAGCGGTGCTGTGAAACTTTTCGTGGCTGGAGGCTGTTCGACTTAGGGTTTTTGCATCGGGAGGCATCTTATAGGCGAAGAGGCAAAGTCGGTGGGTGGACCAGGGGCCAACACGACCTGGTGGCGTGACCAGGGCTAGCCCGCGCCACCACATGGTGTGGCCAGCCCCTGGCCCCTCTCTGTCTCGTCTTCTGGCTCCGTGAGTCTTCCGGTAAAATATCGACTTTAGCTTTTGTCCGGTCCAATTCCGAGAATATTCATTTTCTAGCTTTTCTGGAACCAAAAAAAGAAGAATACAACTGGCACTGTGGCATCTTGTAAATATGTTAGTTCTAGAAAAGGTGTAAATTACTCCAAAGTGTGGACAAAACATAAGAAAGTATATATAAAACAAGCATGGAACATCAAAAATTATAGATACGTTAGCAACGTATCAACATCCCCAAGCTTAACTCCTGCTCATCCTCGAGTAGGTTAGTGATAAAAAGGAATAATTTTTAAGGTGACATGCACCATAACAATCTTGATCAACGCATTTATAAAACATTGATAGCTTGGATCATAGTACTCTAACATAGCATGAAAGGTATAGTTCGAACAATAAAACATAGCAACTATGATGCAACATGAAAAGGCATAAACAAAGGATTCATGAGTAGCAATGCTTTGCAAGACGTTAGTTTGTTTCACATAAAGAAAACATAGCATAGTGGCATTCAGCTTGTCCCTCATAATGTAGCAAATCATAATTGCATAGGACACCTTTAAAGTTCGTAAGGGTGACTAGATACAAGTAGTTTAAGAACAAGCAATATCAAAGTTATGCATCAATCAACTAGTATTGGGACAATGAACATTAAACTAAGAATGGCCACTATGCTCTCTCAATAGGTGCATAAAGATAGAAGATGGAGACTCAACATAAAAGTAAAAGAAAGGCCTTCATAGAAGGAAGCAGGGATTCAAGTCTCATAAAGAGCTTCCAAAAATTATGGTACTTATTAGCTTTCATCTCTCATTTCCCCTATCATAAGCATCTTGAAGTGATTAAGGTTAAAGTGAACAAACCATGGAGTATATCCTTGACAAAGTATAAGTTGGAAATCTCATGTCCCTTGAATACCAGGGCTGCTCCTCATGCTACTCAAGTTTAGTCACTGGTAAGTTCTTGTCATAGTAAGTACATGTGTATCATAGAGAACCGCCAACGAGGTATCCCTTAACCGATGATACGGAAGAATACCCATATCAAAATGACAAGGCAAGCAGAAAATGAGCATATCAACAATCTTCTTATTTACCATGGGAAAATGGTGCTTTTTACTCTCTTTCCTCTTTTCTCATATATCTTTTTATTTATTTTTCTCCTTTTCTCAATCTATATCTCTTTTTTTATAATAAGAATGCTTCATAGACAGCTCATTATGGTTACGCTACAGGTTTCCACCATGATTAGGCATGGATTAGATCGGTGGCCCAGGAGTTTCTCTAACACACATACATAACTCCATGGACTTACAAGATCCCCTTTCATTTCAAACCGACGACATCCATAAACAAAAGAGCATGATATCAACTGGGTACAATGTACAAGTGCAATGTTTAAAGCGTTCCCCATGACAGCATGGTTCTGCTAATCCCCAATGTATAAGTGAAAGCATATACAACATAGATGACACAATGGTTCAAGTTTATTAGGGGCAAGAAAAGTAAAGTGTGCCATCAAGTTCGTGAGAGCTTTAATCACTAATTTTCACATAACAAGTATAATTCAGAAGGTAGATAAAAACATGAATATACTTGGAATAGCAAATGCTAATAGGTAGGTATGGTGGACTCTTTGGAATAACTTGGTTTTATTTGAAGTTGGATGCATGAGTGGAACTCATACGTGGTTATGGAGGCTAGCAAAAGACTGGGAGTGACCAACTAAGAGAGCAATAATGGAAATAATCATGCAAAGCGACAAAACATCATTAATTAAAGAATAAAGTGATATTACAAGTCGAAAACTAAAGGATCATAAAGGCTATAGTGACTTGGTATAGTCTTAGCATGGTGTGAGCATGCGCCAAGTCAACCCAAATAAAGCATCAAAGGAGAATACCACAATACTATGCTTTAATATGCTAAAACAACGCATGATTCTTTCAAGGCACATTAAGCAATCTCAATTGTTTATAACATGTCATGCTATAGCAAAAATCACTAAGCATAAAGCCAAAACAATATCAAGCATGACATGAGAAAGCATAGGCCACAGTCAAAAACAAGCTCCTTTTATACCACTTAAGCATCAACTTTACTACTCTTTTCCAACACCAATCGACTTATTTGAAACAACTCACAAATATAATAATCAATAAAGATTAGTGAGTTTGTATCACAAATCCACAAATAAGAACTAAAAATTTCTAAGCTAAAAGCACAAGAAAACTAAGGCTAAACCCATTGCTAGCAAAAGAGAATATTCACAAAACAATAAGAATGAAAACTAGAGTGTTCTAAACAATGAAAGCAGAGTGTGTCTCTCTCCAAAAGAAGTGTGTTGGGATCCAAACAACTTATTGCAGAAAACAAAGCAAAAAAAAACAAAAAAAAACAAAGACGCTCCAAGAACAACACAACTATGCATGAAACAATAAAAATGAAGTGTTTGGATGAAACCTGAGATTTTTATTGATGAAGAAGGGGATGCCTTGGGCATCCCCAAGCTTTGACGCTCGTACCTCTTGAATATTTCTTGGGGGGCATGAGGTGGAATCCCCAAGGTTGAGCATTTGTCCATTCTTCATCTCATTCCATCATTCTTTCCTTACACCTAAAATTTTTCCTTCATAAAATACTTCACACAATCTTCATTAGCAACATTAGTGTACTCAAGATAATAAGTCTTTTCGTTCAGTTCGAACACATGTAAAACTTCCACTAAAACAAAAGCTACTGTATCACTTCCTTTAAAATGTTCAAATGATCAAAGAGAACTCAAAGAGAAAGAGATTAAGAGGCAAATGCAAATAATGGCAGAAATCTGTCAAAACATACCACCAGGTAAAAACCAATTTTTTTGAAGACCTTTTATTGCTCAAATCGAAAAGTGTTGAACTAACAAAAGTTAGATAATAACCTGGGCATAAGCACAAAAATTCATGGCTCAAAACAACGTACAGAGATTTTACACGAATTTTTACAGTGAAGCACAAAAATCTGTTTCGGGGCAGCAACTTTCCCAATCATTACTTCTCTCTCATTAGAGGCTACTCTAGGCACAAAAAGCAAATAAAAAGCATAAGGAGCGGTTATTATAGAGTTAATAACTTCCAAGACTCATCTAAAACTTTTGGGTTATCTCCCAATAAGTACTTTTGTTTAACGCCTTTAAGTTAGGCATGATAGTTTGAGAACATAAGAAATATGAATTGAAGTAAAAGAGAGCATCAAGAAGAAATTTCAAAGCACATTTAAGTCCAACCCACTTCCTATGCATAGGAATCTTGTAAATAAACAAGTCATGAAAGCACAAAGCAACAAGCATAGAAAGCAAAAAAAGTGCAACTTCAAGACTTTCAACATAAAGAGGGGAAACTTAATGTTGTTGAGACACATAAAACCATTTTTCCCTCTCTCATAATAACTTTCAGTAGCAGCATGAACAAAATTAACAATATAACTATCATATAAAACATTCTTATCATGAGCCGCATGCATAAAAGAATTAATACTCCCCATATAAACATAGTCATTCTTATTAATCGTAGTGGGGGCAAATTCAACAAAATAGCTATCATTATTATTCTCATCACCATAATCATCAAATATAGGAGGCATATTGTAATCATAATTAATTTTCTCCTCAATAGTAGGTGGACTGAAAATATCATATTCATCATTGTAATCATCATATATTGGAGGCATAGTATCATCAAATTAAATTTTCTCCTCCATGCTTGGGGGACTAAAAATATCATGCTCATCAAAACCAGCTTCCCCAAGCTTAGACTTTTCCATAGCATTAGCAATAATGATGTCCAAAGAATTCATACTAACAACATTGCTATTAGCATGCAAATAAAGTTCCATAGGTTTTTTAATTTTCTCTTCAAACACTTCATGTCCTAACTCAAGATAAATACTATAAAGCTCTCTATTTTTTTTAATTAAGCCTAACTAGTGAAAACAAAAAACAAGAAACAAAAAGACAAAATTGCAGAATCTAAAGGAAATAACTTCGAGCACTGACACAGGAGGATGTGAGTACCTTTTATCTTACCTCCCCAGCAACGGCGCCAGAAAATAGCTTGATGTCTACGCACTTCTATTCCTGTAGATAGTTGTTGGGCCTCCAAGTGCAGAGGTTTGTAGAACAGCAGCAAGTTTCCCTTAAGTGGATTACCCAAGGTTTATCGAACTCAGGGAGGAAGTGGTCAAAGGTATCCCTCTCAACCCACCCTGTAATCAAGATACAAGAAGTCTCTTGTGTCCCCAACACACCCAATACACTTGTCAGGTGTATAGGTGCACTAGTTCGGCAAAGAGATAGTGAAATACAAGTGGTATGGATAAGTATAAGTGGTAACGGTGACAAAAATAGCTTGATGGATTGGAAGAGACTAAAGGCAATCTGAAATAAAGATAGAAGCAAGCAAACATGTAACAAATCTAGTTGCAAACAGTGTTTCAATGCTTAGAAACAAGGCCTAGGGATCGTACTTTCACTAGTGAACACTCTCATATAAATATATTATCTTCATGATACTACCCGGAACTACTCTCCGGTTGGACACTCTAATCCATGGTAGGGCTATAACATCACACCTAAAAGTAAGCCTTTCCCATCTAGATAACCCCACACTGTCACCTTGAGCACTAGATGGTTCCAACAAACACCACAATTTCATAGAGACATCCAACTACAAATATAACTCATAGTAAGTATTTGTAATCTCTAGCCTAAGTGCCACCATGGTGTGCATGCTGTCACTTTAACACACATGGGGAGAGCAGAGATCTAAGTAGCAAGGTAGATCTACTTGATTACAAATCTCATGATCACAATATGATCATGCATAGAGAGAGAGAGAGATGAATACATAGCTACCGGTAGAACCCTTAGCCTCGAGGAAGAACTACTCCCTCATCATCATGGGAATCAGCAATGGCGATGGAGATGGTGGTGGAGATCGATGGAGATGCCTCTGGGGGCACTTCCCCATTCCGGCAGGGTGCCAGAACAGAGACTTTCTTTCCCCCAAATCTCCCCTTTGGTGGCGGCGGCGCTGTGGAACTTTACGTGGCTGGAGGCTGTTCGACTTAGGGTTTTTGCATCGGGAGGCATCTTATAGGCGAAGAGGCAAGGTCGGTCGGTGGAACAGGTGCCCACACCACCTGGTGGCATGGTCAAGGCTAGCCCGCGCCACCACATGGTGTGGCCAGCCCCTGGCCCCTGGCCCCTCTCCGTCTCGTGTTCTGGCTCCATGAGTCTTTAGGTAAAATATCGACTTTGGGTTTTGTCCGGTCCAATTCCGAGAATATTCATTTTATAGCTTTTCTGGAACCAAAAACAGAAGAAAACATGCAACTGGCACTGTGGCATCTTGTTAATTGGTTAGTTCCAGAAATGTGTAAAAGTACTCCAAAGTGTGGACAAAACATAAGAAAGTAGATATAAAACAAGCATGGAACATCAAAAATTATAGATACGTTAGCAACGTATCAACCACTAAGATGAATCTATAAGAAGATTCCTGATGACACGAGGAAAATGGAACTTCATTCTCAGACTTTAGTTACTCGGCACAACAAGATGCTTGCCAACATAAAAGGGTCTAGAGGATCGACCGAGAAACATTTAGCAACTCTACTTTAAATGTTCTCCTTCATGTTCGAGAAGGCGAACATCAAGTAAAAGGTCGGACTTCGGTTACAAAGAAAACCATAAGCACAGCTCCTATGATAAATCATAGAAGAAGCCTCATGAAGAGTTGTTGATATTTGTTGATCAAAGAATGTGACAAGAGGTCTTCCGGCTAATTGTATCAACCATCACACCAATCTTGCTAGATTTTCAAAGAGACCTACGTCAAAAACCTTGATGAACCCTAACCATCGTTGCTGCTTGAGATTCAGCTCGGGTTAGGTGGAATAATACTTCAGACTCAGCATGTCTGAATAGAACACTTGCAACATTTACCACAGAGGTAAAGTTACTAGATTCTCAAGACATGGACTACAGTGTCAAGCTCCAAATGAATGAGCTAGGTTGCTGAAGGAAATATGCCGTGAGAGGCAATAATAAAGTTGTTATTATGTATTACTTGTATATGCTAGATGTTTATTTTGCATGCGATAATTGTATTGATAGGAAACACCAATACATGTGTGTTTAATAAACAAAAAGGGTTCCTAGTTATGCCTCTCTTATAGACTAGCTCGTTGATTAACAAGATGATCAAAGTTTCCTTATCATGGACATTGGATGTAGTTGATAACGAGGTAACAGCATTTGTGAAATGATGTCATGAACATTCATCCAAAGTATAGCATTACGATCAAAATCATTATGTTTATATTGCTATAACATCATACGAAGTAATCTTAGTCCTTAGACCATGAGATCATGTTAATAAGCTAACACCGGAAGAGTATCTTGATAACATCAAACGTCACACCGTAACAGGGTGACTATAAAGGTGGGTTCAGTGCTACGAAGGTGTTATGTTGAGGCTCATGGATCAAGAGTGGAATTTGTCAATCCCGATGACGGATAGATATACTTTGGGCCCTCTCGGTGATATCACATTAAGGTAGCTTGCAAGCAAGTGATATGATCACTAGAATGTTATATAATGGGAACGAGAAAAGAGTGCATGTCGGTAACGAGATCAAACTAGGTATTTGGATACCGATGATCGAATCTTGGACATGTATTATATCATGAGACAAAGGGATTAAGTTACTAGCGTTAAAGGTTCTCATGATCACAGAAGTCATCGTTGAATGTGCATGAGTCAGTCTGGATCTCCAGGTCCCGCTTCTGATTATTAATCTGAGAGGACTCTCAATCATGTCTGCATTATTCGCGAACCGTAGGGTGACACACTTAAGGATTGTCGGACACCATTTAGGAGAACATATGTTTCAGACGAAAGGATTGCAAAGCGCAGGAATTGTTTCAATAGAAACAGGAATTGTTTTGATAGAAACCGGAATTGTTTCGGGTGAAATTGCAGAAAGTGGTTCTGCATGTGATATTGAAATGTTGCAAGGGGTTTTATGTGAATGTTTGTTAATTAAAGTAATTAACAAAATTCTGAATAAAATAAATAAAAGAGTTTTATTAATTGAGAGTTGCATTAAATTTGGTGGAAATTTAATGCATGTGAGTGGAATTTTGGGTGGAGTCAAAATTGATGTGAGTGGAGCTTCCACCACATGAATGAGGAAGAGGTGGGGGCATTCTCCTTGGCCGCCGACCATGGTAGGGGAGGAGCCCCCCTCTCCTATAAAAGGTCCCCCTCTCATCAGTCACAAAGCACACCTCCTCGTGAAGGATCTCTCTCCCCCTCTAGATATTCCCCCATGGTCTTGGATTAGCGAGATACATGTTCCCGGTGGCCTTGCGTCTTGAAGGAGTTGCTGCTTCCGCTGATTCGCTGGAGCAAGGAGGTGGAGGTTGTCCGGTAGCTTGAACGTGTGTGCGAGGACGGATGCGCTGCTGATTTGCGGCACTCGGACTTCCGCACGATCTTGAGATCGGCAAGCGTACGACTACATCATCCACGAGTTCCAACTCGTTAACAAAACTCTGTTGTCTTTGAGGGTAAGTTCTCCATGGATGTATATCCACCCGTTGCTCTATATCTAGTAGATAGATCTTGGCGTATAGTTCTCATCGTAGGAATTTTTTTGTTTTCTATGCTGCGAACCCAGAAGTGGTATTAGAGCCTGATCTATGCGTAGGTGCTTTGCATGGGTAGTACACATATGTTTATATGTGGGCGATAATGATCATGTTATTGCATCTTCTATGTATTTTGGATATTGGTGGCATAGTGGGATGAAGCGGCCCGGACCAACCTTACATGTCATCGTACATGAGACCGGTTCCACGACTGACATGCAACTAGTTTTGCATAAGTGGCTAGCGGGTGTCTGTCTCTCCTACTATAGTCAATATTTGATTTACAACGAGTTGCTAATAACTTGGTTATCCTCGTTGTGGTTCATGTTTGTAGGTAAGACCGGTTCTATCTCCGAAAGCCCTAAGCCACGTAAAACTTGCAATTGATAAATTAGAGGCTTCTAGTTTAGATCGTTGCTGGGCTAGTGTCTTGATATGGTATTGTTGTAAGTAGATGTATGATAGATACTCTTACAACACACTCAACGTGTAAGTTCCATAGGCCTTGGCCTTACACACAAAGGAATGATAGAGATCATACCACGATGCAAATGATAGAGATCAAATGCATGGACCATATCATCTCACTTTACACATTAGATGTTAGCATCTTCTACTGCTAGTTTGGCGCCTTTGGTAGCATTGTAAGATGATCCCTCATTTAGATATCAAGATAAAATGTGTTCGTCCTTAAGTATGCACCATTCTATGGATCGTGTTTCGAGACATCACGTGATGATCAGGTGTACTCGACTCTACGCTTTCATACAACGGGTGTAAAAAAGTTTTACACACTCGAATACTAAGGTTCTTACTTGGCTAGCCTAGCATGTATAGACATGGCCTCGGAACACGGACCGAAAGGTTAAGCATGAGTAATATAGTTGATATGATGCCCATATAAATGCTCGCCTTTGAAGCTACACTGACTCACGTGATGATCGGACTTGGTGTAGTCGATTTGGTTCATGTAATCACCAAAAAGACACGAGGGATGTCGTTTTTGAGTGGGAGTTCATATAGTTGAACTCAATCTATCATAAACTTAGTCTAAATAAACTTTACAAATTCTGTTGTAGATGGCACCACCTGCTTTTAATTTCAATGTGTTCATTGAGAAAGAGAAACTTGCTGCGAATGGTAGCAACTTCACCAACTGGGCTACGAATTTGAGGATTCTCCTCACTGCTGCACAAAAGCAATATGTGCTAGAGGCGCCACTAGGCCCCCCACCAACTCCTGATGCCCCTGACGAGGAAAAGAATGTCTATATAACTCGTCAGGAGGACCACAACTTAGTTCATTGCGGCATACTGCATGGGCTAGAGCCAGAACTTCGAAAGCATTTCGAAAATGGCAATGCCTTTGATACCATGGGAGAATTGAAAATGATTTTCGATCTACCGTAGAGAGTTATAATGCTTCTGAAAAGTTCTTTAGCTGCATGATGGATCAGAACAGCTCCATTAGTGAGCACATACTCAAAATGTCTGGGTATGCCGATAAGGTTGTGTCCTTGGGAATAATGATTCCCATTGACTTAGGCATACATCGTGTTCTCCAATCTATGCCACCTAGCTACAAGAGCTTTGTGATGAACTATAATATGCAGGGCATGAATAAGTCTCATCCCGAGCTTCTATCAATGCTTAAGACTATAGAAGTGGCGATTAGGAAACAACATCAAGTGTTGATGATCAATAAGACCACCGGTTTCAAGAAGGACAAGAAAGGCAAGCAGAAGGGAAAGAAGGGCGGCAAATATGTTGCCGCACCTGAAAAGAAATACTGAGCTGGCCCTAAGTCTGATACCGAGTGCTACTATTGTGAGGGGACTGACCATTGGAAGCCGCAACTGCCCCAAGTATATGGTGGACAAGAAGGCCGGCAAGGCAAACAAAGGTATATGCGATATACATGTTATTGATGTGGACTTGACTAGTACTCGAAGTAGCACCTGGGTATTTGATACATGATCGGTTGCTAATATATGTAACTCGATTCAGGGGCTGCGGAACAAGCGACAGCTAGCAAGGGATGAGTTCATGATGCGGGTTGCCAATGGATCAAGAGTTGATGTGATCGCCGTCGGAACGCTACCTCTCCATATGCCGTCGGGATTAGTGATCAATCTGAATAATTGTTATTTGGTGCCTGCACTGAGCATGAACATTGTATCCGGATCATGTTTGATGCAAAGTGGTTATTCCTTTAAATCTGAAAACAATGGTCGATTTATATGAATGATATCTTTTGTAGTCATGCACCTGTGGCGAATGGTTTATTTTTGTTGGATCTCGATAGTAGTATCAAGCATATTCATAATGTTGATGCTAAAAGGATTAAACTTGATAATGATATATCCACATGTATGTGGCACTACCGTCTAGGTCATATTGGCATTAACGCATGAAGAAACTCCATTCTGATGGACTTTTGGAATCACTTGATTTTGAATCATTTGATACATGTGAGCCGTGCCTTATGGGCAAGATGACTAGAACGCCGTTTTCCGGTTCAATGGAACGGGCGACAGATTTATTGAAAATCATACATACTGATGTGTGTGGACCAATGAGTGTGTCGGTGCGAGGTGGATATCATTATTTTGTTACTTTCACGGATGATTTGAGTAGATTCGGGTATATCTATTTAATGAAACATAAATCTGAAACCTTTGAAAAGTTCAAGGAATTTCAGAATGAAGTGGAAAATCATCATAACAGAAAGATCAAATTTCTGCGGTCTGACCGTGGAGGAGAGTATCTTAGTTACGAGTTTAGCACACATATGAAAGACTGTGGAATAGTTTGACAACTCACGCCTGCTAGAACACCACAACGTAATGGTGTGTCGGAACGTCGTAATCGTACTTTATTGGATATGGTTCGATCTATGATGTCTCTGGCTGACTTGCCACTATCATTTTGGGGGATGCACTAGAAAGCACTGCATTCATTTAAATCGGGCACCATCTAAATCCGTTGAAATGACACCGTATGAATTATGGTTTGGAAACAAACCTAAGCTGTCATTTCTCAAAGTTTGGGGATGTGATGTTTGTGTGAAGAAACTTCAGCCGGATAAACTCGAACCCCAGGCGGAATAATGCGTCTTCATAGGATACCCTAAGGAAACGATTGGGTATACCTTCTATCACAGATCCGAGGGCAAGGTTTTTGTTGCCAAGAATGGATCCTTTCTTGAGAAGGAGTTTCTCCTGAAAGGTGTGAGTAGTCGGAAGGTAGAACTCGAAGAGGTTATTGAACCTTCTCTTCATGAAATGGCGAGTGGCGCAGCACCGGAAGTTGTTTTGGAGTTGACTTCACCTGATGAAGAGAGAGCTAATGATAATGATCATGAAACTCTGAAAGAGGATCCTACTGAACCTCGCAGGTCAAGCATGACACATTCAGCTCTTGAACTATACGGCAATCCTGTTATGAATTTCATGATTGATGAAATAGATGACCCTATGACGTATGAAGAAGCGATGATGAGCCCGGATTCAAACAAATGGCTAGAAGCCATTAAATCCAAGATGTAATCCATGTACGAAAACCAGGTTTGGACCTTGGTGGACTTACCTCACGATCGAAAGGCCGTTGAGAATAAATGGATTTTTAAAAGAAAAACTGATGCTGATGGTAATGTGACCATCTATAAAGCTCGACTTTTCGCAAAGGGGTTTCGACAAATTCAGCGAGATGACTACGATGAGACATTCTCTCTCGTAGCGATGCTTAAGTCGGTTAGGATTATGTTAGCAATTGCTGCATATTTCGATTATGAAATATGGCAAATGGATGTCAAAACTGCGTTCCTCAATGGTAATATTGAAGAAGAGTTGTATATGATACAACCTAAGGGTTTTTTTCGATCCTAAGGATGCTAATAAGGTATGCAAACTTTAGTGATCCATCTATGGGCTAAAGCAAGCATCCCGGAGTTGGAATCTCCGCTTTGATGAGGTGATCAAAGAGTTTGGATTTCTCCAAACTTATGGAGAGGCTTGTATTTACAAGAAAGTGAGTGGGAGCAATGTGGAATTTCTTATATTATATGTGGATGACTTATTATTGATTGGAAATGATATAGATCTTTTAAACAATGTTAAAGGTTATCTAAACAACAAATTTTCGATGAAGGACCTTGGTGAAGCTTCATATATATTAGGCATTAAAATCTATAGAGATAGATCGGGGCGCCTAATTGGGCTATCGATGAGTACATACCTTGATAAGATATTAAAGAAGTTTAATATGGACGGAAGTAAGAAGGGGTTCTTACCTATGTTGCAAGGCAAGACAGTGAGTAAGACTCAAAGTCCGGCTATGGCGGAAGAAAGAGAAATAATGGATAAGATCCCCTATGCCTCAGCCATAGGCTCTATAATGTACGCCATGCTATGTATAAGACCGGATGTGGCACATGCTATTAGTTTGACTAGTAGGTACCAATCTGATCCAGGTTCGGAACACTAGATAGCGGTCAAGAATATCCTTAAGTACTTAAGAAAAACTAGGGATATGTTTCTTGTATACGGAGGTGAAGAAGAGCTAGTCGCTAAGTGTTATGTCGATGCTAGTTTTGACACCGATCCGGATGACTCTAATTCTCAATCTGGATACGTATTTCTCTTGAACGGAGTAGCAGTTAGTTGGAGGAGTTCCAAACAACCTGTGGTGGCTGGATCAACGACCGAGGCGGAATATGTTGCTACTTCAGAAGCGGCACAGGAAGCAATTTGGATGAAGGAGTTCATAACAGAACTAGGTGTGGTTCCTAGTGCATTGGACCCAATGGTGATCTATTGTGACAACAATGGAGCCATAGCCAACGCCAATGAACCAAGGTCTCAGAAGAATTCCAAGCATATTAAGCGTCGGTTTCACTCCATCCGCGAGCATGTCAAGGATGGAGATATAAGGATTTGTAAAGTACACACGGACCTGAATGTAGCAGATCCATTGACTAAATTTCTCCCTAGGGCAAAACATGATCAACACCAGAACTCCATGGGTGTTAGATTTATCACTATGTAAACTAGATTATTGTATCTAGTGCAAGTGGGAGACTGAAGGAAATACGCCCTGAGAGGCAATAATAAAGTTGTTATTCTGTATTCCTTGTATATGATAGATGTTTATTTTGCATGCTATAATTGTATTGATAGGAAACATCAATACATGTGTGTTTAATAAACAAAAAGGGTTCCTAGTTATGCCTCTCTTATAGACTAGCTCATTGATTAACAAGATGATCAAAGTTTCCTGATCATGGACATTGGATGTTGTTGATAACGAGGTCACAACATTTGTGAAATGATGTGATGAACATTCATCTAAATTATAGCATTACGATCAAAATCATTATGTTTATATTGCTATAACATCATACGAAGTAATCTTAGTACTTAGACCATGAGATCATGTTAATTGCTAACACCGGAAGAGTATCTTGATAACATCAAACATCACACCATAACAAGGTGACTATAAATGTGGGTTCAGTTCTACGAAGGTGTTATGTTGAGGCTCATGGATCAAGAGTGGAATTTGTCAATCCCGATGACGGATAGATATACTCTGGGCCCTCTCGGTGATATCACATTAAGGTAGCTTGCAAGCAAGTGATATGATCACTAGAATGTTATATAATGGGAACGAGAAAAGAGTGCATGTCGGTAACGAGATCAAACTAGGTATTTGGATACCGATGATCGAATCTTGGACATGTATTATATCATGAGACAAAGGGATTAAGTTACTAGCGTTAAAGGTTCTCATGATCACAGAAGTCATCGTTGAATGTGCATGAGTCAGTCTGGATCTCCAGGTCCCGCTTCTGATTATTAATCTGAGAGGACTCTCAATCATGTCTGCATTATTCGCGAACCGTAGGGTGACACACTTAAGGATTGTCGGACACCATTTAGGAGAACATATGTTTCAGACGAAAGGATTGCAAAGCGCAGGAATTGTTTCAATAGAAACAGGAATTGTTTCGATAGAAACCGGAATTGTTTCGGGTGAAATTGCAGAAAGTGGTTTTGCATGTGATCTTGAAATGTTGCAAGGGGTTTTATGTGAATGTTTGTTAATTAAAGTAATTAACAAAATTCTGAATAAAATAAATAAAAGAGTTTTATTAATTGAGAGTTGCATTAAATTTGGTGGAAATTTAATGCATGTGACTGGAATTTTAGGTGGAGTCAAAATTGATGTGAGTGGAGCTTCCACCACATGAATGAGGAAGAGGTGGGGGCACCCTCCTTGGCCGCCATCCATGGTAGGGGAGGATCCCCCCTCTCCTATAAAAGGCCCCCCTCTCCTCCCTCACAAAGCACACCTCCTCGTGAAGGATCTCTCTCCTCCTCTAGATATTCCCCCATGGTCTTGGATTAACGAGATACATGTTCCCGATGGCCTTGCATCTAGAAGCAGTTGCTGCTTCCGCTGATTCGCTGGAGCGAGGAGGTGGAGGTTGTCCGGTAGCTTGAACGTGTGTGCGAGGACGAACGCGCTGTTGATTTGCGGCGCTTGGACTTCCACACGATCTTGAGATCGGCAAGCGTACGACTACATCATCCACGAGTTCCAACTCGTTAATAAAACTCTGTTGTCTTCGACGGTAAGTTCTCCATGGATGTATATCCACCAAATGCTATGTATCTAGTAGATAGATCTTGGCGTATAGTTCTCATCGTAGGATTTTTTTGTTTTATATGCTGCGAACCCAACAGTTGCGGCACCCATGGATTAGCAAGTTATCAAAAGATAATTGCCCCTACATAAATTGTATGCAACGAAACACAATTGCATCATTGTTGGAAAATATTTAGTAGGATACTGAAGTTTGTATAACTTCTTCTCTTCCATGACAAATCATTAGTGGCTTAGTGTGCTCAGAGGATATTATCCAAATGCGAAGGTATTGACCTACCGTATTAAGAATACTTCGCACATGCTTGACTAACTTGAAACGATTCCCGAGGAAACAAAGATAACTCTACTAGTGTTCACGGTGACAACTTTCAACTATGCACGTGATTTGGAGAAGGTCACTCCCAACATCCAGAACACATGTTTCGAGATAACTCGAAGAAGGTTCTCAAAAGTTTCCAACATTAATGTCAACTGTTCCATATGAATCTAGTATATCATGGAGAAGATAAGGATGTCATTGAGGGGCTCAATAACAAACTTATCAACATACTCCCAGAATATGGACTCATATATTGTATGAACAAGACATCGATACTGGTCAGACCAAATTACATGATGATGTACCTAGGTGAAACATCAGGAGTAAATACATCATCAGTATAGTCCCTGGGACTGAGTTTGATTTGACGATATCGCGAATCAAATCAAAGGTGGGGACGATAACATTTCCACGAAGGAAACACTATCTTTCTTTAGCACGAACAAACTAGACATACCTTTAGGAGGAACAAGTCTGATAGAACTTTTGTCTTATAACTCTCCAAGTTTTTGTTTAAGCTCAACCAACTAGTTCAGGGGTATCCAGTACGGATTCTTGGAGAAAGGAGTAGTTCAGAGAACTTCCTTGCTCAAGAACTTGACATCACGGCCATGTGTCAACAAGGCAATACTTCTAGAAAGTCATCTAGAATATCACAAACCACATATATGTCACACAGTTCGAGAGGAGGCTAAATTTATAAGGTAAGAGGTCATAGGCTTAGAGCTTCGGCATAAGCCTAACTCTTTGACTGAAAAGAGTGCACCAGAATAGCGGACTTGGTAGCACAATCACCCTTTGCTTAGTGATAGGTTAACCATCACGCTAAGAATTACACAAATGTCCTTGGAGTTCAAACCAATAATGATTGCTAAGAATCTCAGATGGCCGCATTGTTACGCACATGCATCATTCACGAGCACGAAAGCTCGGAGAAAGGGTGGGTAAAGATGTCTAAGAGTATCACTTCATTAAGGGGTCATGGAACTCAGCACGACCTTTTAGTATAAAGGAGTGTGATACTTTAAGGTAGACCAAAACAAAAGCTAATCAATACCTCTTGATCTGCGGATTACAGCACTTTGACCTGGTCATGGATATGACGAGGTACTGGAGTTTGTTTCTCCTAATATCCCGAAATAGTTTGTCTTGAAGGACCACAAGAGTATCTTACATCGGAAGACACCAATGCACATTTACTACTTGGCTACCAACTGGGAGACAAAGGTCAGAAGCAACAAGGGAAAAGGCACATACTCAGGATGTAATCCCGAGATGTGGATGTATAAGTCAACAATCTTCCGAGGACCGAAGCAGAAAAGGAAGGGTGGCAGACTGACGGGTATAAATGAAAGACTCACGAAGTATACTCTTGTCGTGATCTATTTGGTTCCATTAAAGAACATCTGCCATTGTATGTGGTAGGGGAATTCCTTTGTTTATCGAAATTTAATCACGACAATAACCACAAGATTAAAGGCCAAAATTGTAGTACTAGCCATCCCAAGGTAATGTTTAAACATTAGCAACAAGGATCAACAAAATGGATCTTGGGTTAAAGGTCAGCTTCGAGTACAAGATTCACAACACCAGAATCCAGCACAATCAGGGATCTTCGGTTCAAGTCCAAGGGTTAAAACCCAAAGAAAGGAGTAACTACTAATTTAGTAGTACAAAGGGTACCATAAGGTAGTAATTACGAGGTAGCTTCTAGGAGAAGAAACAACTTCTGAAGTACCCAAACAAATAAAAAGGAGGCACACGAGGTGAAAGGAATCTCTCTAAGAGGCCTGAAGCATAATGATGATGTCCCAATCCATAGATTACAGGTTGTCGACCGAGAACCCCAAGCTACTCGTCGATGTCGATGTTGTAACAAACTCACATTCTGTGGTAACACTTACCTGCTGCAAAAGTATCAACAAAGCAAGGCTGAGTACAGGGTGTACTCCACAATACTTATGGCTGGTGGGGTTACTTTGCATAAAGCTAACTTTCTTTGTAAAAGAGAGAGGAGAAGCTCGACTAAGAGAACCTTTTAAAAGGGGATAAGAAAAAGATATCACTAGCTTCGATCTTCTTTTGATATCCACCGAACATTTATCAGCTGAACCTAACAACTAGGATCACCCCCTCGATCCTCGAGGAAGCATCCTTAAGCACACCTCACATCTCTTGTCATGTTTTACGATTAGGTTATTCTTCTCTATGCTCTTAGAATCCGTTCCCAAGTCGTCCATAACCGTGGACACGACTTTTTGAAAAGATTAATAACCCTGCAGGGGTGCACAACTTTACCCACACGTACCAACCGATTCTTAATGCCACTTAAGATTAGCCCTCTTCCTTGGAAGGCTAGAAGAGAGTGGTTGACCACGACCTTTACCTTGCTTTCGCCGAGACCATGAGTCACGCCCTATGGAGATGCCGCCGTAATGGGTTAAGTCCCGAAGCCGGTCCGTAGAGATGTGGGCGGGGAACAAGATTACATAGGTTGTGCCTCTCTTGCTCCCAGCCACACTTACCTACCTATATGAATGCACCTCCTCCACCATCTTCGAGAACAACCATAATGCATATGTCGAATGGAAAGCACGAACTATGTGACTCATGGAATCTACTAGGCAAGTTAGTTGGTCGAGGGGGTTTCCAGGCCCTCGTGTGGTTGTACGCTTATCTAGGTTCAAGAGGCAAGAACTCAGATCCTAGTTTTGGCAAGTATGGCACTGCAAAAACCACAACCCGACGTGGCTTCCCATACAAGCCTTAGCATGTTTAACTTTCATCTTTGATCATACCACGTCATCCTGTCAAACTAGGTTCATTCGCAGCTCTGATTCATCAACCGGATGGACCAGCAGTAACAGCTAAGCATGACTAAGCACAACAGATATAAACATCTCTAGCAAATCTCATAAGTCAAACCCTAATTATGCTAGGAGCAATGGATCAGGGAGTATATGCTAGAAAGGTAACATGCATTAGATTGGATTACTGTATCTATCGATAAAAGACTTTGGAATCGTATGCACATGGCAAGAATGAAATACTTCGAAATCATAGGATTGTATCATGTGTGGGGTTTTGCTTGAATTTGCCTATTGATACTCAGATATAGAACATCAGGTTCATCTGCTCGGCTTGTTCATCGTTGATCAAATACTTCTCTTCGATCGTGTTAAACTCGGTCTTCGATCTTGATCTCGATATCGTATTCTACTGGGAGGAGGCAAACACCAGAAAGAAAGGGGGAAACAATCAACACATGGCATCGATGCAATGCTCAAGCAATGATGATGATATGACAAGTTAAAGTGTATTGAAAATGAAACCCTAGACAAGATCATTACTTTTTAAATGGGGTCCCTAGGGTTAAACCCTAGTATTTGGAAAGCCCCATATGCATATGAGAATGTTTAAATGTTCTCCTAATTAAACTTATCATGCAATTTTCTCAACAATGTATGATTATAAGTCTGTTGTGTAGATCTCATTTTTCTGAATATTTAGATATATTATACGTATTTTCTGATTTAAAATGAATTAGTTATGACTTTTCCTAATTTTAATCCATTTTTCAATCATTATTAAAACAATTAAACATTTTTGAAATTTATTAAATTATTTTATACTTGGTCCCACTTGTCATATATTTATTTATTTCAGAAAACATTTATGAAAAAGATTAAATATCTTACAGGGACGACCCACCTTTCATATTAATAATTACAGAAAATATTAACAAAACATTTTAATAAAAATAAAAAGGGAATTATGACCTCATGATGACATCATCCTGACGTCATCAATGGAGGACCTCCCAGGCGGGGCCGGGCTCGGTGATTGTGTGCGCACTGGGCAGCGAGGCTTGGCGTGTTGGCGAGAGGGCGGCACAGGGAGTCAAACAGTGGTGGTGCCGCTTGATTTTGGTCACCGAAGACACACCGACGACGAGCTCCTGCGACGGCGGCGGACGGTGCTAGGTGCAGGGATGAACCAGGAAGTGAGAGAGGTAGAGGAGGGTACCGGGGAACTCAGTGGCTCACCAGAAACGCGGCAGGCCTGATGGCAAGGTCCGGGGTGGCCGGAATCAGTGGCGTGCACGGCGGCCGGAGCTCGGGAGGGAGCTGTCGATTGCTGTGCCTGGGGCTTCACCGGCTTGTGAGCTTGAACGAGGAGAATGAGGAGATGGTGGCAGTCACACCTGTGGTCTCAGAATGGCGAGGGGTAGTCAGAGCCGGCGGGGATGACGATGGCCGGAGCTAGGGTTCAAGTTTACGTCCTAAGAGCGAAGGAGAGGAAGAGGGAGGAAGGGAAACTGGGCACGGCTAGGGTTCCTCATGGCTCCAGGGGGTCTTGTAGACGCCGGCGCTGTCGGTGGCGCGCATCTCCACGCCGACGAGCAATGTGGTGGCGCGAGCGACCTGCTTCGGGCACAGAGGAATGTGGACGATGGCGATGACTCGGACCGAATCCGTATTGGGCTGGCTGGGCCGCACTTGGGCCAGGCTGGGCTGCGGCAAAGCAAGGGCATCTACTGCTAGCGGCTGCGCTCAAGCGGCAGGGTGGAGGAAAGGGAGATGGGCTGTTAGAGCTAGGGTTACTTTTTATTTCAGAAAATCCTTTTCTTTTCCTGTTTTTCCATTTCCTCTTTGTATTTTCAAACTCATTTCTGTTTTGAATATTTCCAAAATAAAAGAACTTTTGCAAACATTTTGAAAAAAATACAAGGGGACCCTTTATAACCATTTGGGTTCCATACATTTTGTAGTTTTCGGAATTTAAACTATTTTGAATGTGTTTGAAAGGAAGAAGGAAACTAGGGTTTAGGGTTTCCATTATTTTCTTTACATGCATTTTAAGGGATGATGCTCATGCACAAACAAAGTCCTAATTATGATTTAACTAAAACTGGGATGTTACAACGGCCCACCCCTAGTGAACCACAACGAAGCCAGCTGCCTCATATGGTGGGCGAACCAGACTATCGCTAGTGTGATGCGCTACATCACCGAGGGAGATCATTCTCGCCTGCGGTACCCGCAATTTGACCCACCGCAGAGCCACACATAGGGTGGGGGTGGTGAAGTCCGCAGCATAGCGATGACGTCATCCGGGAGCCCCCCTCTCATGCGCATCGTGAATCCGTGGCTGGAGTGGCAGGTGCCCCCACACATCGTGAGGATCTAGCCACGTGCTCCTAGCAATGACGACGATGACATTGACAATTCTGAAGACAACCTTGAAGCTGTGTATTGTAGGGCTAGACATAATTATGACTAGTAAATGCATGTCTTGCGTGTTGGTCTCCCTACAAGCCTCCCGAACTATGAAGATGTTATTGTATTCTTGAGAGTTGATATCCATATTAGCAGATCAGTTAAATGAAGAGATTGTCTTGGGAACTATTCAGAATGATCAGGAAGAATACATTACATAAATGTTTTCTTCAAAGTTTCCCGAACACAGTTACATAAAATGTTTAATACATTATTACACATCATTTCTTCGCGTGTGTCCCTTGTTGATTGCGCCATAATCATGGAGCATCTTCATTAATTAACAGGGTTGTTGGATCAGTTTTCACTACAAAAGGCGGAATTTCATGATACTTATGATAATTTTCTGACATGTCTGTCTTGTCCTCCACTCCCAGGGTGTTTCTTTTCCCTAAAAGAACTATGTGGCGCTTTGACTCATCATATGATGTATTATTTTGCTTATTTTTTCTTTTCTCGGTTTGGTAGACACGTGCTTCTCATAGAAAACCTGAGCCATATCATTGGCTAGAACGAATGGTTCGTCTAAGTATGCAAGATTTTTGAGATGCACTGTTGTCATTCCGTACTGCTCGTCTACGTTTACCCTGCCTACTGTCACCTTGACCCATTTGCACCGAAACAAGAGGACCTTAAAAGTAGGTCCATAGTCAAGTTCCCATATCTCCTCTATGTAACCATAGTATCTGGTCTTTGACCCATTGTTGTTTGTTGCAACAAAGTGGACACCACTATTTTGGTTGGTGCTATTTTTATCTTGGGCAATCGTGAAAAATATATTCCCATTTATTTCATACCTTTGGAAAGTTGATATAGTCGAAGATGGTGACCTGGACAACAAGTACAACTCATCATATCCAAGAATGTTGTTTTTGATGACATGTGCTTGCAACCAACCGCCGAAAGTCTTCATGTGTATATTTCTAATATAGTCGTCATGCTTCCCAGGGTTTTTGGAGTGTATAATTTTCTTGTATTTCTTGATATACGGAGCCGCCAAGGTGAAATTTTATAGAACTGCGTAATGTGCTTCAGTGCAAGAATGCCCGTCCCTACATATTATTGATTTCCTTCCTAGAGTGCCTTTTCCACTCAGTATCCCCTCATGTCGCGATTGAGGAAGACCAATTGGCTTAAGGTCAGGAACAAAGTCAACACAAAACTCAATGACCTCCTCTCTTCCATAGCCCTTAGAGATGCTTCCTTCTAGCCTAGCACGGTTACGGACATATTTCCTTAAGACTCCCATGAACCTCTCAAAGAGGAAAATATTGTGTAGAAATACAGGACCGAGAATGGAAATTTCTTTGACTAGGTGAATTAGGAGGTGCGCATAATATTGAAGAAGGATGGTGGGAACACGAACTCAAAACTGACAAGACATTGGACCACATCATTTTGTAACTGTGCTCGATCTTGAGGATTGATTACATCCTGAGATATTGCATTGAGGAATGCACATAGCTTCACAATGGGTACTCGAACATATTCAGGTAGAAGGTCTCCCAGTGCAATTGGAAGCAATTGCGTCATAATCACGTGTCAGTCATGAGACTTTAGGTTTTGGAACTTTTTCTCTTCCATATTTATTATTCCTTTTATATCCAATGAGAAGCCAGATGAGACCTTGATACTGCTCAGGCATTTAAAAAAGATTTCCTTCTCTTGTTTGGTAAGAGCTTAGCTAGAAGGACCTTTAAACCATTCTGGATATAGGCCTTCTAGGTCTTTCATACATTGTTGGTCATGTCATGCTTCCGGTTTATCTTTTGGCTTCCTATACATGCCCAAGAACCCTACGAGGTTCACGCAAAGATACTTCGTCATATGCACGTTGATTACAGAGCGGACCTCTAAGACTTTCCAATAGTGTAGCTCCCAAAATATAGATTTCTTCTTCCACATGGGTGTGTGTCCGCCAGCGTCCTTTGGAACAGATTGTCCGCTAGGACCCTTTCCAAAGGTTACTGTTTGATCCAAATCCTTGACCATATCAAATACATCAGCTCCAGGACGTTCATTAGGCTTCGACTGGTGACATGCCTGACAGTTGAAATGCTTGACGTTCTTTCTTTCTTAAGGGATGCTTAGCCAAAAGAAATTGACGATGCCTCGGGTACACATTCTTCCTACAATTTTACAAATATATACATTCTATCTCATCTAAACAGTGCGTGCATGCATTGTATCGCTTGTTTGAATGTCCTAAAAGGTTACTAAGAGCCGTCCAATCATTGATGGTTACGAACAGCATTGCTCGTAGGTCAAATGGCTCATGTTTGTACGCTTCCCACACACGTACACCTTCATCGTGCCACAACTATAGAAGTTATTCAACTAATATCCTTAGGTACGCATCAATGTCATTGCTGGATTGCTTCGGGCCTTGTATACGCACTGGCATCATAATAAACTTCCGCTTCATGTATAACCAAGGAGGAAGGTTATATACACATAGAGTTACAAGCCAAGTGCTATGACTGGAGCTCTGCTCTCCAAACCTTAAGTTCCTAGCGTCATCTGCAAAGTTCGGGTACTCTCTATCAATTTTTCTCAACTGCGACCCATCAGTGGGGTGTCTCAACACCCTGTCTGACTTACGTTTCTTTTTGTGCCATCACAATAACTTGGCATGCTCTTTGTTCCTGAACAAACGTTTCAACCATTGTATTATAGAAGCATACCAGATCACCTTGGCCAGAACCCTCTTTATGGGGCTTTCCCTCAATATCACCAGCGTCATCTTGTCTAATCTTATACCACAATATAATGCATATCGGGCATGCATCCAAATTATCTGCGCCTCACCGCGGTAGAGGATGTAGTCAGGAGGGCATGCATGTATCTTCATAACCTCTAAACCTAGAGGGTAGACAATCTTCTTTGCTTCGTACGTACTAGTGGGCAATACAATATCCTTTGGAAGCGTATTCTTCATCATTTCAGCAACTTTTCAAATCCGAAGTCAGATAGACCACACTTTACCTTCCATCGCAGCAATTCCAGTATGCTATCCAGCTTTTTAGACCATTTTCGCAATTTGGGTACAACGAATTTTTATGATCCTCTAACATCTGATCAAACTTCTCCCTCTACTTTTCATTTTCGCAGTCTCTCCATGCATCGGCAATGGTCTGACCAAGATTATCAACGGGCTCATCTTGTGCCTCTTCTTTAGCCTCCCCTTCAGCATCCCCCATGGAAGTATCACCATATTCAAGGAACCCATGATAGTTCTCATCATCCTCTTGTTCTTCATTGTCTTCCATTATACCTCATCTCTCTCCGTGTTTGGTCCAACAATTATAGCTGGACATGAAACCATACCAAAACAGGTGGATGTGAGTATTTTTGAGTCAGAGTAATCCTTTTGATTCTTACAAAATACAAAACAATTCTGCTTGTTCGCATCAGCCACACAGAGGAATTCACTTACGCCATTAATGAACTGGACAGCACATCGATCACTACTGTACGTCCACTCTCGGACCATCTGAATTATTGTATAAGTATATCAAAAACGATTACGTAACATTATGAAATCGCCAGCACATCGGTCACTACCGTATACAAAAATTTGAATTTTGAAAATTTTACATACATCAATTTTTAAATTGAACAAAACTATTAACATGAAAAATGTGGAGTTTTTAATTATTGATCTACTAGTGAAAACCAAAATCCATTCCAAGCTCTGAAACTCTATAATTACACATCTCAATTTTCTGTAATTTTTTGCTTAATCAAAATTTGCCTAAAATTACACATCTAAAACTCCCTCTACTTCTATAGCATGAAACACCTCTCTACTTCTAGAGCATTAAGCTAAACTAACAATGAGAGATGAAAGAATTAAGTTTGTTAACCTATAAAAACCTTGGATTTAGGGGTTTCCACCAAATCTTGACAAATGTGGGAGAAAAAATGGGCACGAACTCAACTTGCTTGGAGGAAAAATAGCAATGGGCTCGCGCACGGACAAAGCTGAATTATATAGAGAAACCAATAGTCCAAGTTTGTATTACGAGCCGTGACTAGTGATTGATCTCTAGTCTCAATTTGTATTACGAACCAGGACTAGAGGTTCGGAACATGGCTAGCGCGTGCAGCTGGCAGGCGGGAGATCTCTTGTTCCGGGCCATATCACGAACCGGGACTAGTGGTCCGGAACGACCCGGGACTAGAGCTTCCCCGGCCTCCTAGACGTTGGAGCCGGAACGAACTGCGACTACTGTTAGCACTAGTCCCGCCCCGTAACGCATCCGGGACTAGAACCAAAATCGGGGCCGAACCGAAGCCCTTGTTTCTACTAATGGGAGGTCGTTTGCTCTGGTCGAGATTGTGTAGCCCATCACCGATCAGTGACTTGGCACTTGGCGCATAGGCCACGATGATTAGTTTACCTAGAAACTAGCACCATTTCACTTCTGCATAGCAACATTGATCAGCCACCGCCTGCTTCGATATTGGTCAGCTACATCGAACTCTCCCCTTGACGTTGGCATTTGCACTAGCCTTGCACCAGCAATGGGTCAGTGGATCCAACATGTCGTACTCCTTAAGCGCGGTGTCGCCTCCCGTCGGCGACCACACCCAATCCCAGACGTCTTTGCTGATAGCGGCATACATGTTTCCATCTGTGATTCCCTTCCTCCACAGTGTTGTTCCTAGCATAGGAAACGGAAAAACAGGCGGCGGGGAGGGGGTGGGGGGCGATCTAATCGTTTTAAACCTGTGATGTCCTCTCCTTTTTATATAGGCGGGATGGCCTAGGTTTGGCGTGCATGTCAAGCGCACGTGGTGGACTATCGATCGAACCTTGCTTGTACGGGATCGAACAGATTACGGATCCGGGTTTTTTAGCGATTGATCGACAAAAGGGACGACAGATGAAATTTTTTAGGCACATACCATGGTCGGCTAGCCTTTTAGTAGTATAGACTAGGAATACAGGAGGAGAAAGAAGTTGCGCCGCGAAAGTTAAGTATTTTTACTGATTATTTTTTAGATCCTAGAGACAGACAATGTAAATTCTCTTTAGTTTTAATACAATTATTTTCCAACACATATCCAAAGACAACAAACATCAAGAAAAACACTTCAAATTTTATTTTGAAATAACCAATCAATAGCAAAGTTTAGAAACCCACAAGAAAAGAGAAGTTCATAAATCTTCTTTGAGTTCACATTTGCATGTATTAGCTCCGTTTCAAAATACTCTATATTTTAATAGGCCGAAGCATACAAAATAAAATGGTCCCATGTTGATATCAAGTATGGCAGTATACAATGCTATTTTTCTTGTAATCTGAATCACGACACTTCCATATTGTTGTACTATGTAATAGATATATAGGAAAAAATATGTACGTTATCAAACCTTGTCTAGATTAATTTGCTCTCAAAAGCAAAACAGAAAAGAACTTACGTAGGAGCTTTATTCCACCAAATTGATTCCTTTTCCCTGAGAGATTGTGCATATGTGGCATTCTTGTTTCTAGTTTGCTCTGACATACATCACCATAAAAGAATACATGTCCCTGATCCACCCGATCTGTATGGCTTCCTCGCTAGCGGTTTAACAGAAATTCATATGCACGACTTAAATAGCATGCCACGATAGTGAGAGAACTGCTTCTCAACACGTACACCGTGATTTCGCCGCCATAAGGGTCTAGGATTGGCAAACCAACGTTCGGGTTAGTAAGCCAGCTGGTGAGGATCTCCGTACATATGTCTTCGGCGATGGCTTGTGGGATTTACTAGACCTTGAAAACGCACGTTGCCACGCCCGTCCATCTTAAGTAAAAGCTTATAGAAATTTTTAATAAACTTAAAACTTAATTATAAAAGGGTCAAAACAGAGAGCAGAACAACCATCATAAGTCAACAAACCATACAAAATGCCTCTAGACAAGAAAACGGAATTTCGTTTCTGCAAGAGCACATCCTTTATCAGGAAATGAAATCAATGCAAGTAGATCAGTTGCATTTTGATAATATTATAGACATGAAGGAAGTGAGCAATCATACATGAAGAAAGCGAGCAATCATCATGATGCACAGTGGAAGATACATGATAATTGACCAATACATCCCTAACATGTTGAATCATAAAATTGTACCTAAGTCGGCAAATAATATTCACTTAAAATACTCAATCTCTACACGAGAGACATTAGATTTTTTTCATAAGATAATACTTTCTCTGATCCCATTGGTAAAATATAGAAACAAATAGATTATTGAGCATGCAGGATGTGTATTGGCATAGTTGCACGCGGGAGGAATAATGTACAATGTAGTTGTAATTTTAGGATGAGAATTATGGCTAAGTTGATAACACCAAGTGAAGTTGAAGGACCGTTGATAAGGAATGGAAATTATTCCAATGGCTAAAGCCAATTGTCAACATGAAGTGCAACAGTGAAATTGCATAAGTTCAGCACCGAGCAAAATCATTCATCTCAGGAATATGCAAGAAACCTAACTGGTACGTGACAAGTATGAGCACATATGTATCTGACAATAAGACCATGAATTAATTATAGGACATCTGTTCTTTGGTTTCAAAATTTTATCCAAACCTTCAGAATTTGCTATTTGTGCTGGACCCTCGGAACTATTTAGGCCATGCACAAGCATCAAAGATCACAAAAACAGATTTAACTTAGAATTATGCAGAATGCTGACATGCGACTGAAGTACATTACCCTCAAACGTGCTCCACAATACACATAACTTTATCACCAATGTGGAATATTCTTTATACTCTTAGTTTCTAGATTTCAAACAAGAAATAGCAAGATAATTGAATTATTATTTTGAAATATCAAAACTAGCTATATAAGATTAAAACAACTTATAAACCATGCTTATGTATCGAAGAAATAACTACATATATAAGAAGGAAAACCATGATAATAAATGTCGGGCATTCATGTGCTAAAGACTATTCTCTCCACAAAATATTTGATCTATAATACTTTTGGACGCATGTCACATCCCAAGGTTTAGAATTTGGGATTAGAAAAAAATGCTGCTTTTGCATGTCATTCATGAGCATTGCATTGCATCCATAAAGAAATTGCAAGGAATTCGAAAATTATATCAAACCAAAACCCTATGGGCCACATTATTCCTAAAGTGAATTAAATAGGCTTTAATTAAAAACCATTGTGGAAAATGTTATAAGTCCTACTAAAGCCTAGCCTAAAATGATCTACTCAAATTTAGAAAATATTGAAAACAAATTTTAACTCATTTGGAATTCAAACGAGAAAGTTATGAAGGAAAGAAGAAAAGGAAAAAAAGAAAAAAAGAAAAAGAACAAAAAAAAACCCAACCCCGGACGAACCACTCCAGCCCGACCCGCCTAGCCGCCCTGCCTATCCGGCGCTCGCCGCCTTCCCCCGCGCAGCACGCAGCAACCGCCGCTACTGGGCCCGCCCGCCAGAGCAACCGCAGGCCCCAGCCAGCCATCGATAGGCGGGGCCCACCTGTCGGCGCGAGCCGCCCGTGCTCGACACGGACACACCGCCGCCGTGCGTATCTTCACCGGCCACCGCCCCATTTCCGCTCCGTTTCGGCCAGCCCCTTGCCCACGCCTCGCCCCCATATAAGCCGCTGACCCCCGCCGCCTTTTCCCCTCGAAATCGCCGCCTAAAACCCTAGCTCGAGCTTGGATTTCGAGCTCGAACCGCCGCCGCCGCCTCGGGAGCTCACCGCCGACGGATCCGAGGCCCCCTTGCCTCCCTCCTTGCTCTATCTTGCTCGCCGTGAACCGCCGCTTCACCCCGCGTATTTTCCCGCTTCATTTTCGCAGCCGATCGACAGGGATTCCTCGCCGGAGTTCCGCCGGAGTTGCCGCGATCAGTCGTCGTTCGCCGGAGTTCGAGGAGGAGACGAGGAGGACCGCCGCAAGGAGCTGAACGCCGTCCATGACCTCGCCGTCGCCGCCGTCTGCCAGAGCACCGCCGCCGACCGCCACCCGCCCCGCCACCGCCTGCCAACGAACGGCGCCGCCAGTAAGCCGCCGCCCGCCGTCTAGCTGTCCGATCTGCGATCTGCGGTCTAGATTAGACCCCCACCGAAACGGTACGGGCCAGTACCATGCCGCCACGTGGCACCACTTAACCCAGTCAGCACTAACTCAGCGCTGACGCAGCAAAAGAAAATTGTTTAATAAATTAAATTGCAAAAAATAGATCCAACTTCAAAAATTTATAGAAAATTCATACCTTGGCCACAATTTGCGTATAATATATCAAATTGAAGATAATTACATGAAGTTTAGTAATATCTGGTTAGCTATGGTTTTTGATGCATTTTTTACTAACGAATAATTAATTAGTATTAATGGCCTTTTAACTCATTAAATTCATAGTAAATAATCTACAGATCCGAAAAATATAAGTAATATGCTCCTGAGATCATAATCTTGCCTAGTTTTCAGATATGTACTTAGTTTTAATTATTGTTAGTACGATCTGTTTAGATTAATTAAACACCTTTAAACACTAAATAAATCCTAGAAAAAGATCTATAACTCCAATTAGGGTGAATCCAATTGCTACATGTTTGTATTAAAGCCCTCTATCCATTATAGTTCAGATACGAATTTAATTTGACAACTAGTATAGAAGCTACAACAGTTATGTTAAAACCCTTTATTGGCAATTGAAATTCGATAACATATACTATATTGTATTAAAACACTTCTGCATGCATCATGTGATATAATACTGTCCTATGGACTGAACTAAATCTCTAATCCATGTTTAAATCATCATGCATGCATTTGTGCACTTGTTTATGGTTGTTTATGTTGTTTGCAATTGTTTGATTGATAGATTGTGAGGAGTGCAACGTCTGCGATTGCAACGAGTGCGTGAACGACTCCAGTAGCTATCAAGGCAAGTAGATGCTATTTTGGTCATATTTTGTCCTACTATTTTCCCTACTGCATTGTGTAGTGCATTTCCTCGTAGATCCATGAGTAGGAATTACTATGGCTACGCTATGTCCTATGTATCTTGGTAGGAGTCACTTATAGTTGAGCCGTCGTAAGCTAGTTGTGCTTAGTCATGCTATCTAGACATGGGAAGGGTCTACAACATGCTCTAGTATCGTGTATGTTTTGCTCAACTAAAACAACTTAATCAATGAACTCTCTGGGTGGAATTGGTAATTGCTTGGTTCGTGAATTCCGGGCCCATATCTATGGTTTACCCGAGTAGCTCACTTGTGGACGGCCACCCAGGTTTAACATAAATGATTAGTGTCTTGATTTGGTAGCTTCCGTGTGCAACCATATGCTAGTGAGTTATGGGTGGCTGGATGGACTTAGTAGGTCGTGGCGACCCGAGCTTTTCGTATCCACAGATGTAGTGAATGTGATAGGTTAGTACGGTGCGTGGATGGGCTTGGGGACCTACTTCCCGAATTGTCTCTTCCTGGACTTCGCCCTATCATGACGCAATATGCGTGTCATGGTACGAGCAGGTCGATCAAGTCATATGGTTAAAGTGTGCAAACCCCTGCAGGGTGTAAAAGTAAGTAATTAGCCGTGTCCCCGGTAATAGACGCTTGAGTTGCTGGATTATGGGTGTTATGACATGTTCTCGTTCATTCCAACTTCTAATTACTAAAATATGATGGGTGAACTTAATGTGTTGTTGTGATCAAACTTGTTTTAAAAGTAGGGTAAAACTGTTTAAGAAAATGCAAGCTAGCCAAAGACCCACTTAGCCAAATAAGCATGTAGTTGCTAGGTATATTGCCTCCTTACTTAGCTCTACTTGTCATACATTCCATGTATTGACCCTTCGGGGCTGCTACGTTTTATGTTACAGGTTATACCATTTCCGAATGATCGTATTAGGTCGCGGTACTCCACTCGACACTTGTTGACTTGTGGGAAATTTGAAGATGGAGTCTACTATAAGTTTATGTTTCCGTTTGCTACTTGTTTATTTGAGCTAGCCTATGAGCCATGAACTTTGTAATAATTGAATACTCTGGATCATTTCGTTACTTTATGATGCATGGTGTTACTTTGTTATTCATCTATGTTCTATGTAAGCCAATAAACTGATCCAAGGATTGACATGTTGCATAGAAGCTACAGTCTTTTCAGACCGTAGTGTCACAACGCATAATAAAAATTGCATATATATGTGTTTCAACCATGCTGTAGAAAGAGGGAAACAACACAACACAAGTAAGATGGGAAGGTAGAAAGAAAATATAAGACTCACTTTAGCTCATTAGTGCCTAACCAGACGGTACTAACACTACTTATGTTATAATATCCAAATGCTGACAACACAAGAAAGATAGGAAGGTAGAAAGAAAATATAAGACTTTTACCACATTTGGAGCCGAGATGGCAGATGTCTTTCTATTGGCAAAGGAACTTCTAATGGGCACCTCCACATTTGTGCTTATGTTCAGCGATAAGTTTAGAGCCCAGAGTCCTAAACCTTGTAGAAGGTAGGCTCGATGTTTTAAGATCAACGGCATGACTTCTGAACTCAATACAAATATCTTGCTTCCAAGAAATTTCTCCCGCACCTCGTGTCTAGATTATTCTATGTCATAATAAGCAGACAACTATAAAAAACTTCAACATTATGCAAAAATAAGCTAAGAACTGAAGTTGTAGAGGTTCTGGTTAAGGTTTCACGAAAATAAGCATACACTAATTAGCACCAAATTATTGGAAAATCAAGGGAGCAAGCTAGCTCTTGTAAGCAATTATGAGGCCATATACATTCCTCCTGAAACACCCAATGCGTCGCCTCCTAATGACCTGATTCGACACTCCTTCTAAGCAGAAAGGGATCAATTTGAGGTGTATGAATAGACTGATGACTTATATATTTAGACCAGTGAATAGATACATGCGTTGAAATCAGCTTATCTCATGCCATTGCATTTAGCATCCAAGGACAACCTAAACGGCACATCTAAAAAATAGGTTATCTGAAGTCATCACAGTTGAAAAATCACGGCATGATAATTATTTTGATGCACCTAAAGGAACGTTTGAAGAGAAAATTATTAAACCCACCGTCCACTCTAGAAGTCCCATGTATGCAATGCAAACGATAATCAATTCAGGCTGAAGACAAACATTAATAATGATCCACGATAACTGGGTTGTCGCGGTCTATTGAAACCATCCTCACATCAAGAACAACCGGTGGTTGCAGAGACAGCAAGGTCCTGTCAAGGATGCTAGCCCGGTAGTGGCCCCGCCTCCTCCCTTCCCTTGCACCACTAACACGATGTGTGTCCTCTCGTGTCGGCGAGCCATAGTTGCCGCCCATCATTCTCTCGGATGTCGTCGCCTCGCCAACTTGCCATGATCCCTAGGAGGCTGGGACAATCCCAATAAAGACATTAGGGATTAGCACCTAGGAAAATCGAGAAAATAGGATTAAGGAGAAATAGAAATTTCAGTAAGCTAGGAGAGGGAACCTAGGCGTCAATCAAGGCTGTTGCAGGAATCAAGAAGAGAGAAGATGCAATCGAGCAGATGAGAGGAGCATAAATAGGCTCGTGAACAAAGGGAGAGGAGCTAGACATGCCACAACCGTCGTCTGCTACAACTGAAACGGAAGAGACCTAACCGGTGACGCACATTTTACGCCATTAATAACAAGAAGAAACAGCTTTGCCGGCAGGCCTTCCTCCGTTGACGATGTCGCTTATTTTGTTTTTCTTGGTAGATGCTGCTCGACCCGATAGATTTCCGTGCGAAGTAGATCACGAACAAGGCCCAGTTAACAGTTTTTGGCCTGGTTCACGAGAGGACGTCTAAGTCGATCTCCGGAGTAGCAGTCCGAAGATGTTGGGAAGGCCAAGAGGTGCGAATTGGACAATGTAAAGGCCCTCCGGATGTAGTAGAATGACCCGACCATCTACTCCGTTTGTACGCAGATCGGACGACTGATGAGTCCAAATCGATGTGATTGCCCCTAGCTTGTTGAATTTTACAAGTTCTTAATTCGCCCACATGAAATGCAGGTACTTATATGAGTTGCCACTTATATACTTCCTGCGTGTAGCGGAGAAGGTAGAAAATCAGAGTCTAGCGTGTGCCCAACAGTGATTGCCCAATCCCCCATCTCTGAACAGCGTCGTGGCCAGCTGGCCACCATGGCGCCCACGTCCCGCCATGCCATCAGCGGCTTCCACGACCGCTCTATCACATCTGTCGTTGTCATGATGGTCGATGTGCTCATTGTGGGGGTCCACTTGGGTTCCACTGCTTGATGAGCGCCACCACCCCGGTCACGTGCGGCGTGGAGTGCCGGACGATATGTCAAAATTATTTCCCTAGACCTCTTGAAGGGGTTTTCTCGTCAATTCGTCGGGCTTTAGGGTCTCAGATGTGGTGGCCTAGCGTCATGACGATTGGCTACTGGACGTCCGTCAGAAATTGCACAAAGCATGCCGCTTCTTGGCGTAGAAAGGACTGCTCCGATCTGATCTCTTTTCCTCGGCAGGTTAGATACACAACTTTGTCGGAACAGATGAGTCGATGCAAGTGGCGGGAGACCTTGTGGTATAGCTGCAATGAGGTGCAGGCGGATTGGAACTTGGAGTGGCGACGACAACGACATAGATCAGGACGACAAACAGTCATGTGGAAGCTATGCTTGGTGACCCTGGTGGAGAAGCTCAAAACCTGTTGCATCTGATCCCTATCTGAGTCACATCAGCCAAGTAGTTCATCGCCAGGAAGACGGGACTCTGATATAGCGACCACATTATCCAAACCTATGAACCGGGCAATCTCAATGACATGCTCCGCGGTAGTGACAATGATTTGGATTCACCACTCTCCGTAGGCCACCTGGAGTTCTTCTTTGCTGCACAACAATGTTACCAACATTTGGCGGACTATGGCTGCCGAGTCCACAGAGCGGCGGTGGTAGCCTAGAATAGATCGAGGCGACTTTGTCTCCTGGCCGCTAAAGCCCATGCAATCAGTGATAAACATAGGCATATTGAGCGGGACCCCAACATATCATGCATATATAGTTGTCTGGCTGAGTTTACGTATACAGAACAGACTCTCAAGTTGCATACATATTGGTTTAGGCAGTTCAGGAGATAGAAAGGAACCACTTTTGGCTTTGGCGGCAAAAATCCTTTGAATTCAAACTTTGGAATTTTCTCTTCCTTTCCAAACATCGGAATTGAAAGTTACCCAAAGGATCGCCGCTCGTGATACTACTAAACGGTGGACAAGGGGTACATTATTTGATACATCTCGTCGCATTTGATGCATTTCATCAACAAGATCTGCAGAAAGTGAGCAGCGTGTTGTTTTCTATTGTTAAGTAGGTACTAGTCTTACTATTACCACTATAAGGTGTACATGTACCTTTGAATATTGACTGTTGGATCAAGACTCACAAATCCTTGCATTAACAACTATTGGATCTTCTTTACCGTTCTAGCATCTACAAGATTCTATTGATAATCTTTAGCATAATGAACACTCTGCAGAAATCTCAGAACACACTTTTCCATAATTCTACTACTAAGTTGTAAGTGGCTTTGACCGTGAGAATCATATAATAGAAGTATGACATATCATTTTTATATAAAATTATAATAGGTGAAGCTGAAAAAATAATTATAATTTCGAGCAACATCCATAAAGTATTGGATATGTTTGGTTCTTGTACTTTGTATCGTGTAGAAATCAATCTATTTGCTATCTAGTACTCTACATGCTCTATAGACATGACGAAGATTCTAGAATTATGGAGAATTGTGTTTTGAGGTTTGTGCATAGGGTTCATTATGGTAAAGACTATCAAAAGAATCTTCTAGATGTTAGAATGTATAGAAGATCCAACGTTTAATAATGTTGGGATTTACTAGTCTTGATCCAATGGTAAAAGTGTATGAATAAGTTTGAACTTTGACCATTGGATTAAGACTGGAAAATCGCAACATTGTTAACGGTTAGATTTTAAATCTATCCATTCAAGCATCTAGAAGATAATATTAATAGTTTTTAGCATACTAAATGATATGCACAAAACTCAAAACATACTTCACAATAATTCTAGAACGTTCTTCGTCATTTATCTAGAGTATGGCAAATATTAGGTAGCTAATAGGTCGATTATTACATGATACAAATTACAAGAACCAAATTTACAACGGATATTCTATAGACGTGGATCGAAATTATAATTATTTTTTGAGCTACACCTATTATAATTTATATAAAAATTGATATGTCTTATTTTTATTATCTGATTCTCACGTACTAGTAGTAGTTATCAGAGTTGCGCGAGCTGGCTTGAGGATTGACATCCTCTTATTTCGGCATGTGGGTTCAAATCCTTTGCATGCGATAAATGCGATTCTATCATGTATGCTATATGAAGAGGAAGAAATATGGGTTCACGTCCTTTCCTGAAACACAATAAAACTTATTTACAATATTATCTATACAACTATATAGTACATCAGTTTTTGAATCTACCTCCACATCTACAGTGTTCCGGCTTGGTCTAAGATGTTTTGGCCATTGATTGAGTGAATCAAACGTCCACATCTACAGTGTTCCGGCTTGGTCTAAGATGTTTTGGCCATTGATTGAGTGAATCAAACGGTGGATACAACCAGCCAATCCCTACAACTTTATCCATTCATTTATTTAATCCAATGGCTATAATTTGCAGAAAGTAGTGGGCCTGGACCTGACATACGGTAGACACTGGAAACTTCTAGATTCCATCACACGATAGGCTACAGCACCACTTGCTAACCCTGTCACATACTTCCTTCCTTCCTTAATATAAGGTGTATAGTTTTTTTAAAAAAATCCATAATATAAGGTGTATAATTAATTTTAGGCTTTTTCCTCTTATTTAGGAGACAATTAATCCGACCAGGAGAGAGAGGGTACTAGATTTCGTATATTCCCTCTATATCACGGCAGTCACCTGGGGTATTCACGTCCTAAAACAAGAAAATTTTCCCTTCCAGTCTGTACGCTAATATTAATGCAAGAAAACTATATACCTTATATTAAAGAACAAATGGAGTAATGTTTATTTTTGATGGGATTAGGCCCCATCGTGTGCTTGCTGCCACTAGCTAGTAATTGCTGAAACAAAAAAATAAATTCTAGGGTCAGCTCGGAAGCATTGGAACTAAACAACCTAGAGTTTGTTTGGATTTTCAAGCTACCATTTGGAGTATGCATGTCGTACTTTACATGGAACATCACTAATTCATAATTTCCGAAAGGCAGAATGATATGCGGAAAAATAATCTTTACTTTCTCAAATAATCACACAGATAAAAATGGTCTTGTTGATTCATAATTAATAAAAAATTGTTTCAATGTGCATAGCACGTATAACTAACTAGTTTAGCTAGTCTACGTGATAAGACGATACAATACTGAGTCAAGACATGCCAGCTTGCTAGTCTAGCCATAACTCTAGCATGCGTCCTCAATCTAGTTGCGCACTGCAAAATAGTGACGAGGGAACACGCAAAATTAACACCCCTTGTTCAAAGAGTCTTCCATCTTCCCAATCTTCGTCGATCCCCATTCGCCAACGCTGTCTAGCCACATTTTGGATCCTCTCGAGTACGGACTTCCTAAAATTTTCTAGCCATTTCTAGCCCACTACATCGGTTTTTGTAGGTCTCCATCATTCTCCTCCAAGAAACCCTAATAATCCTATTTGAATCCACCCTTGCCCTCAGTCCATTTGGATGCAATGGCGGATTCGATGCACAACATTCGGTATGGTGGCTGGAGCAAGTTCAGCGAAGATGCCTTAAAAGAAATCGTTATGCATATGGACACTACCAAAGCCGTTCGGTTGGCCGCATGCTCCAAGGAGTTGCGCTACCAAGTCGCCGGCAGAAAAGGTAGCAGATGCCCCAACCACGGTTGCGAGATATTGGTCGCCTTCCACGACTTCCTCAACCACAAGATGACATGCCATCACAGCCTGCAACTGCACCGAGCCTGTCTACGAGTTCACCGCCCCACCCACAGCGCTCCTCGCTCACCTCGAAAAACCCCACTTGATGGGAAGTGCATAGTTTCCACTACGGCAAGGAACACAAGTACATATGTCAGCCTTTTCTAGCACCTGGCTCATCGAGAGTAGAGACTATCGTATCCGGGGATGACGGTACGTTGTTCGCCGTGTGATTTGATATGCTTGAATATGGCCTCACCGTATCTGTCCAGTGCGTCAGGTCGGCGGCGTACTTGTTTCCGCAATACATGGTGGAGTTGCACTTTTATAAACCTTCAATTATGAGAGAGGACCTAGAGGAGTTCGCTAAAGATGCCTGTTTTTCGAACTGAAGAGCAGCAAGTCGCCGGCCATCGTCAGAATTACTAAAGATTTATGAAATTTTATGATTGAGAAACATGATAGGTTTACATAGGATTACTCATTTTACATCCACAAGGTGGGATATGGCAAATATGACCATTTTGATTCTGATGATGATTTGTCGTTCTAATTTGTTTAGATCAATCGCTGGAGATGATCTAATATTTTGTTTGAAACATGACTCTATATGGTTGCTAGGACTATTTTTTTAGATCAAGTCGCTTTTCCTTTGAAACATGGCCTTGCACATGTACTCTGTATGTACTATGTATGTTTTATCGTAGTCAGTTCATTAGTCTTATTTACTTGATCGTTTTTCTTATGATATTTAGCACGCTACAATTTAGTCCACTAATTCTTACTTCCTTTAGACATTCCAGGTACATCTCTCAGTCGCTGTTAGTACCGCGCTCACCGAGACTAGAGAACATTTGATCCGGGGACGATGGTATGGTGTTCCCTGTGCTATTTTACATGCATGACTCGGGCGACATCATCATATCTGTCGTGTGCGTCAGGGCGAACGAGTGCTCATCGCCCTTCCTTTACTCATGGGAGCAGGGCGGTGCCGGGCATCATCCAGAAGGAAAAGCATTCCATGTTGGTGTACCATGAAACATCTAAGATTGCTACCCTAGGTCTACATTACTCAATATGCATCTATCACGAGAGAGAATTCCCAATTGACCATTCCGCTACCTCGGATTTTTTTATCCCACTCTCACTAGATACGATGGACTTCTGTGTGTTGGAGGGTGGATTTTAAATGTAGAATAGTACTAGTATAGTACTAGTTCTTGTACTTCGGAGTATTTTGTACTATATATTGGTAATACTTGTTTAGGTCAAGGGCAGGAGATGGTCTTGCTTTTTCTTTGTTCTGTCGTTGCTATTACTAAAGATTTTGTTGAACTAATAGTGATATACTATTACTTATTTAGATCAAGTGTAGCAGTTTGTTTTGATTTTCTTTTAAAAGTTGGCATTGTCACAATTATCTAGATGAGTCTTATGCATTTTGGGTTGCATATGGGGGTCACACAAGCACTGACATAAGGATGAGGTATTCACCCAACCATACTTGATCGTCAGTTTTGCTTGCTTTAATGATCGAGACTGTTTTTTGAGCTGGAACAAGAACCGATTCTCTCTGTACTGCTATTGAAGCAGGAAAGCTACTGAATCTCTTAAATACTGAAGTACTGGTACTTGTTTAAATCAAGGGCATTAGATAGTCTTGGTTTTGTTTTGAAACATGGCCTTGTCGCAATCTAGAAGACTTGGGTATTTTGGTATGCATACTAGGGTCATACATCCATTGATGTGAGAAGAAGGTAATCAAAGCAGACTTGATCGTCAGTTTTGCTTGATCTAATGGCCGAGTGTGTTTGGAGAAAAGGGTAAACTGATCACGCGATAAGGTTTTTAGAGCTGAAATAAGAACTGGTTCTCTCTATACTACTATTGTATTTTAGTGTCTATAATGCTGAATCAGTCACTTTGAAATGTTGCTAAATTTGTCAAGTGCTGCTGAATATGAACTATGAATTCGCTAATAATTTTTCAATCTTATTCTGTACTACTGAATTTTCACATGAATTTCTGCCAAAAAGAATTATTGCATTTTCGCCCTCACTCTTTGAGATCTTTGTTTCGAATTCGGCCGAGCCATAACACAATGCTTTTTTATTAACCAGTTGAAGAAATATAGCCTACTCCAGCCCCTCTTTTTCCCAAAACATTTTAATTCAGCCTTTTCGGGGTTAGGGGCTGTTGACCATAACCTCCAGAAATTTGAGAAAGGAGCCCATGGAGCATAGCGCAGAACATTTTAATTTGGTCTTTTAAGGGTCAGGGGGCTACTGACCATATCCCAGAAAATTTTAAGAAAGGACCCCATGAAGCATAACCCTGAACATTTTAATTCGGTCTTTTAGGGGTCAAGGGACTGCTGAGCACAACCCAGTAAAATTTGAGAAAGAAACCCATCGAGCATATCCTCTGGAGTATAACCCATGTAGAGCAGGCTATGTAGAATAACCAAACTCTTTTTAATTCGGTATTTTGGGAGTTGTCCCCCACCTCTCTAAATAAAAAAAACTCTGCCTACCCATGTTTTTAAGAAAATAGTCTATTATGTGGCATTTTATAAATTGAGAAGCCAGGAACGCTGCCCTTTTATATTTTAAAAGAGATAAATATAGAGGCAAAATATTTTTAAAAAGACTAATACATAAGTTGTAGTACTAATAAAAGTATAATGATATTTTTCTATAAATATCTTTGTTGTAGTGGCAACGCACTCAGTTTATGTTTATTTGATTTGAAGGTCTTTTGTTCGAAATCCCTGTGCATGCATATATATATATCTTGGGTTCACATTTTTTTTCTTGTAGTAATATCGTATTACAGAGAGGCTAGCATCACAGACCCACCAACCTGTAGTGTCCCTCGAGATTTTTTTGAGGGTGGGTTTGGATTTTTTTTAAATACTTATATAGAGAGGATGACATCAGGGACACACAAGCCAGAACATACATGACTGCATCGAGGACCCACAATCCGGCACATACCAGAGAGGCTGGCATAGGAGCCCCATCAGTAAGACCATACAGGGATGCCAAGGTCAAAACAGCAGACGCGGTCGAAAAAAAGTCCATCATACACACATTACACTTACGGAGAAGCTGGAGCTACCAAGGTCAAAATAGCGGACGCGACCGAAAAAAGTCCAGCAGGCCTATCAGTTCCAAGCATATCCTAAAACCTTCTTATTTAACCTTTTCGTGGTCTTGTGACCGCTGACCATACCCCATTCAATTTAGGAGTGAGCGCATAGAATATATCCCCTGATGAATAGGGAATCTACCCCGAGTTAGCAAGAATCTTTTTAATTCGGCCTTTACGAGCATTTCCCCCTTCACCCCCAAAAGCTTTACCTACCTATGTTCTTGTGTAGAAACTACTGCATTATGTAGCAGTTTTTAATTGAGCTGCTAGGAGCGCCGCCTTATTATTTTAAGAGAGATAAACATGGACAAAAAATGTCTTTTTAACGAGACAAATTCATAAGTTATAGCGATATCGTTTACCGTTTCTAGTGTACAAAGCGTACGAAGTGTTTCTTACATAGTGAAAAGGCACGCAGTTAACTGCTGCTGACCGAGGTCTCGAGTTCGAATCCTAGGAAATTTGTGTAATTGTAGACTAACATTTTTTGTACTCTAAGGCTGACATCTAGGACCGAGATAAACGGTTGATGCATCTAATAGTGTTGCCAAGGTCAGTATGGGGGACTCGACCCAAAAAATAGTCCAACATATACACGTTTCTTTTAAAAAGAGGTTGGCATCTAGGATCCAACATAGACACATTTCCTGCATAGAGAAGGGTGACATCTCGGACCCAGCAAGTTGACAAGGTCAAAACAACGGAGGCAGCCAAAAAAGTCCATCATACCCACATTTTCATTTACAGAGAGACTGATATGTGAGACCCAGCAACACGACCTTATACATATGCTGCATCGAGCAACGTTTCCAATTTGAAACATGGAGGAGTGAGCGAGAAAAACGTCTAGCATGCACACATTTCTTGTAATGAGAAGCTGAAATGGAGGACCCAGCAGCATGACCAAACAGCAGATTCGTCGAGTAACGCTATCTAGTTCGGAAGAGGGTAGCACTAGAGAAGAAAAAACATGTTTCTTCTAATGAGATGATTACATGTGGGGGCCCAGCTGCGTGATTAAGCAGTAGATGCATCGAGCAGCGATATCAAGTTTGGAACATGGTAGCGTGCGGGAAGAAAAAAATTCCATCATACACACAATTCTTCTAATTTGAGGCTGACATGGGGGACCCAGTAGCGCTGCTAAACGACAGATAGATAGGGCGACATTATCGAGTTCAAATCAAGGAGGCACGATCCAAGGAAAAAATTGCATCATGCACACGTTCTTCTAATGAGAGGATGACATACGGGACCGATCATCCTGATAAAACGTCACATGCATCGAGCAACGCTATCAATTTTGGAACAGAGTAGCACGAGCGAAGGAAAAAAATTCTATAATACACACGATTCTTCTAATGAGAGGCTGGCATGTGGGACCCAGCTTCCTGACTAAACGGCAGACGCATCAAGCAACATTATCGAGTTCAAATCAGGGAGACACGACCGGAAAGTACAGTCCACTAGAGACACTGACATCCGGGACCCACATGCCTCAAAAGACTTCGGCACATGAACATCGCATGAGGAACCGAAAATCTTGCTTGTGCCACAAGCTGGCTGAGTTTCCTCTATGTTTTAGCGGTTTCGTCTTAGTAGGGGCCACAAAAACGGAAAAAAAGTTTTTCATCGGCCACAGTCGAGCCGAGAAATTCATTGCGGGAGACGCGCCTTCTACAACAACCGATGGAAAAAGTCGTTGTGGATGCACACTTTTCTTGTATTATTTATTCTACCACTGAAAATATTTTAAAAACTCACTTCACGGTATAGCCTACCATATACTCTATATGAACTTTCTTGGGATTCTAGCCAAATGTGACCAAGGTCATGGAAATACTCTATCAACATCAAGATAATGATAGTATGCCCATATTTTGGTAGGTCGGTGCATGTCTGCATGGTAAACAAGTAAAAGTTTTTTCAGAAGGAAGTACGAATAATGTGGCTCAGAGTGCATAGCATGTTCCATTTACTAGTACATAAAGTGGTCCATATTTTAGGATAATTTCCATGTTAATTTTCAAGCTTTACTAGCTAATATCACTCACTTAGACAACTTTCCATCGATTTGTCGAACTAGGACTAATTAAATAATCTATAAGTGCCTGAGAGCAAGTTCAGTAGTATAACCAACTCTTATGTATAAGAAAGTGACATCTCGTCATCTATTGCTGGCCTTATACCAAAATATACACTACCTAGCAAATAAAATATACAATAGCTAGCATACGATGCACCAACCTCATCGAAAAGCGAGAAAAGTATACAAAAATAAAATGAAAACCCTTTCTATGCCGCTTGAAAAATCCTAAAACTTGGGAATTATAAGAAAGCATGGTACACTTTGTCAGAAATTTAGGGTGGTGGCATTACTTATTTATATTTTTTGAACCAGGATACTGTAGGTCCTAACAGAGTGAGATGCTTCAATTATAGTGCTAGTATTTGTAGTCGTCGCTAGGTAGTCTAAAGACCTTTTTGTAATTATAATTAGTTTTTAGCGTTTTTGTACTGATCCTTAATTATGATTATTTTTAGATCTGTTGAATCATATGGAAAAAGAACACGGTTGCTGGAAGTAGATTGGTGTGATGTTCCAAGGCACATATGCGCAGCGCCACACTTTGGACGAGGGAGAGACAAGCCGTTTTTTTGCACATGGGGCTATAGGGAAGATATTGATGGGGGATGGATGGTGAGAGGTAGAGAAGAAGAGATAAAACATAATTTATTTTGCGTGTATGTTATATAGTAGTACATACTCCTATAGTTCCATGCATTTACCACTAGTGGAGTGTACCCGGTAGCTCATGTCTGCAGCCCATCATAGCTTTGTTCTAACATTGCACTGCCTTCAACACCTCCTCTTCGCTGATCTCGTGCTGCCTCCCTTTTGTTCTCTAGTAAGTATGCTCATTTCGAGCATTGTTCTTCCTATGGAGTAATAGTACTTGCTTTATAGAAAAAACACTTCTATAACTTAGAAAATCAGTGTTGTTTCTTTTCTTAATAGTTGGAAACTCCTATTGGCAACATTGTTTAGAACGCCAACATGCACATATCTACTTTCTTGCACCAAATATGGGGAAATTACCATAAACTATGATGTGGATATGACCATGACCCTGGTCGCTCGACCTGAAACCTGTTCATACTTACATGGTAGGCCAATTTTGTTAAGCGGTTTTTCAAAAGTTGAAAAAACTCATGTTTATCATTTTTCATTGCATGTATTACATGCAAAAGGAGGCCATGCACGCGAATTTACATTTTTTTCTTTATTTTCTTATTTTTTTGAAAAGTAGATTCAACTTTGTCGGCATGCAAGTTCTAGCAATAAGTTGAATCTTTCAAAACTCTTGGTCATTCTCGGTATATTGATTATTTGGTGGGTACCTTGATTTTTTTGTAAGATTTGAAGAGCAATCAATGGCTCACTTGTGGTTCAAATAAATTTGACCTAATTCAACTAATCGACGTAGAATAATTTAAGTGGACGAATTTAGTTGTGAAGCTTGAAGACTCATAAAACCTGGGAATTGCAAGTAAAACATGCATGGTCGGCTATATGTGAAAACAAGTTGTGTGACATTGCGAACCACATTCTTTGGATTTTCTTTGAAGAACATCTCCGTTGTTACATGGAAAACTGAAAATGTTTTTCTCTAACTGCTGAAACTGACAGGCAACATTGTTTACTACGCCAAGATGCATCCATCTATCCAATGTGAGAACTGTGTCATAATGTAGCTAGGGTATCGATATAGATAGCCGTGACCTTACTGGTCATGTGAGGTGAAACCCAAAAATCACTACAAGAAATGTTTCCTTCCGCAATGACTTGGCCTGACGATCGTTGTACAAGACGCGTCTTCTGCGACGAATTTCTCGGCTTGACCGTGGCTGATGGAATACTTTTTTTTCTGGTTTCGCAGCCCTCTACTATGACGAAACCGCTAAAACATGGAGGATGCTCGGCCAGCGTGTGGTAGAGGCAAGATTTTCGTTTCGTCGCGTGATGTTGACTCGCTGGAGTCTTTTGGGGTGTGTGGGTCCCGGACGTCAGTGTCTCTAGCGGACCATTATTTTCGTTCGCGCCTCCCTTGTTTGAACTCCATCACGTTGCTCGATGCGTCTGCTATTTAGTCAGGCTGCTAGCTCCCACATGTTAGCCTCTCATTACAAGAATCATGTGTATGATAGAATGTTTTCTGCGCTCACGCTACCCTTTTTCGAAGTTGATAGTGTTACTCGATGCATCTACCGTTTAATCAGGCTGCTGGGACCCACATGTCATCCTCTTATTAGATGAAACTTGTGTATGATGGAAATTTTTCCCTCGGTCGCGCCTTCGTGTTTCAAACTTGATAGCGTTGCTCGATGCATCTACCGTTTAATCAACCTCCTGGACACCACATTTCATCCTCTCATTAGAAGAAAGGTGTGTATGTTGGAATTTTTTCCTTCGCTCATGCTACCGTGTTCCAAACTTGATAGCGCTGCTCGATGCATCTCTCGTTTAATCAACCTCCTGGACCCCACATGTCATCCTCTCATTAGCAGAATTGTGTGTATGATGGATTTTTTGCCCTCGGGTGTGCCTTCGTGTTTCCAACTTGATAGCGTTGCTCAATGCATCAACCGTTTATTTAGCCTGGTGGGTCCCTTATGTCATCCTCACATTAGAAGAATCGTGGTTGTGATGGAATTTTTTCTCTAGCGCTACCCTGTTCCGAACTAGATAATGTTGCTCAACGGCTCTGTCGTTTCCTCATGCTGCTAGGTCCCCCATTTAAACTTCTCATTACAAGAAACGTGTGCATGGTGAAATTTCTTCTCGCTTGCGCCTCCCTGTTTTGAACTAGCGATGTTGCTCGATGCAACATATGTATAAGGTCGTGATGCTGGGTCCAGCACATCTGTCTCTCTATAAATGTAACGTGTGTATGGACTTTTTTTTGGCCATGTCTGCTGTTTTGACCTTGGCCACTTGCTAGGTCCCAGGTGTCAACCTCCTCTGTGCAGGAAACGTGTCTATGCTAGGTCCCAAACTACAACCTCTATTTGAAAGAAACGTGTGTATGTTGGACTTTTTTCGGTCCCAGATGTCAGCCTCAAATAACAAAAAATGCTCATAAAGGCCGAAATAAAAATATTCTAGGTTAACTCAGGGTGAATGCCCTATTCGTCATGGCTTATATTCCATGGGCTCACTCCTAAATTGAATGGGCTATGGTCGATGGCCACAAGACCACGAAAATTCCGAATGAGAAGGTTTTGGGCTATGCTTGCGGCTGATAGACTAACTTGATGAGCTATGCTTGGGCCTAATAGGTCCGATATGTTAGCTTCTCTGTAAGTGCAAAGTGTGTAATATGTACTTTTCTCGGCCACGTCCACTATTTTAATTGTGGTAGTTGTGTATAGTCTTACTGCTGGAGCCCTTATGTCAGCCTCTCTGGTATGTTCTGGCTTGTGGATCCCCGATGCAGCCTTATATGTTCTGTCTGGTGGGTCCTAGATGCCAGCCTCTCTGTACAAGTATTTAAACTTTTTTTTGAACCCACCCTCTGACAAACTCGAGGGACGCTGCATGCTAGTGGGTCTGTGATGTCAGTCTCTCCGTAATGCGAAATTGCTAGAAGAAAAAAATGTAAACCCAAGATACACACACACAAACACAGGCGATTCGAACAAAAGACCATCAAATTAAATAAACGTAAACTGAGTGCGTTGCCACTATAACAAAGATATTTATAAAAAAATATCATTAAACTTTTACTAGTACTATAACGTATGTATTAATCTTCTAAATAATATTTTGTGTGTCTATGTTTATATCTTTCAAAATATAAAAGGGCATCACTCCTAGCATCTCAATTTATAAAATGCCACATAATGGAGTATTTTCTTAAAAACATGAGTAGGCAAAGTTTTTTTATTTTGAGAGGTGGGGTCAATGCCCAAAAGGCCGAATTAAAAAGAGTTTGGCTGTTCTATATAAGATGCTCTACGTGGGTTATACTCCGTTGGTTATGCTCTATGGGCTTCATTCTCAAATTTCACTAGGCTATGCTCAGCAGTCCCCTAACCCCTAAAAGGCCGAATTAATATGTTCTTGGCTATGCTCCATGGGATCCTTTCTCAAATTTCACTGGGCTATGGTCAGTAGTCCCCTGACCCCGACAAAACCGAATAAAAATATTTTGGTCTAAAGAGGGGCCGAATGAGCTCCTAGATTTCTTCTCCTGGTTAATAAGAATTGCATTGTGATGTGCTCGGCCGGATTTGAAACAAAGACCTTGGAGAGGGAGGGGGAAAAACGATAATTCTTTTTGGCATATATTCATGTCAAAATTCAGCACTACAGAGTAAGGTAGAAAAATTATCAATAGATTCGAAGTTCATATTCAGGAGCACTTGACCAATTCAGCAGCATTTCAAAAGTGATCAATTCAACAATACGGACAATGAAATACAATAGCAGTAGAGAGAGAAGCAGGTCTTGTTTCAGCTCTAAAAACCTTGTCACGCGATCAGTTTATCCTTTTCACCAAACACACTCGACGATTGGAGCAAGCAAAACTGATGATCAAGTCTGCTTTGAGTACCTTCTTCTCACATCAATGCTTGTGTGACCCACGTATGCAACCCAAAATGCCCAAGTCTCATCTAGATTGTGACACAACCATGTTTCAAAAGAAAAGCAAGACTATCTACTGCCCTTGATTTAAACAAGTACCAATATATCAGTATTAGTTGCACAAAATGCTTTAGTAATAGCAACGGTAGAACATTTGAGGGATTCAGTAGCTTTTCTACTTGAAATTCAATAGCAGTACAGAGAGAATCAGTTCTTGGTCTGGCTAGAGAACATTGGCGCACAATCAATTTGGCCTGTTATCCGAAGAGACTTGATCACTGGAGCAAGCAAAACTGACGATCAAGTATGCTTCTGTTTGAATACCTCTTCCTTATGTCAATGCCTTTGTGACCGCTCATGTGCAACCCAAACTACCCAAGACTCATCTAGATAATTGTGACAATGCTAAGTTTCAAAAGAAAAGCAAGAAAGTCTGATGCACTTCATCTAAAAAAGTAACAGTACATCGCAGTTCGTTCTACAAAATATTGTAATAATAGTAAAGACAGAGCATTTGACAGATTCTGTAACATTTGAAAGATCCAGCAGTACAGAATAAGACTGTGAATATATCAGACAGATTCTCGGTTCATATTCAGCAGCAATAGATAGAGTTAGCACAACATTCAAAGTGGCCGGTTGGCAGTACACAGATAGTGAGCAAAATAATTGACAGATTCAGCAATGCGAACATTGAAATTGAATAGATGTAGCAAGGCCTGATTCAAAAGGAAAGCGACTCCATATTATGCAGTAGGTCGGTCGATCTGAACAACTACCGAACAAAACTTTTGACATGTTCAGTAGCATTTGAAAGTTTCAGCAGTAAATAATATGAAAGAAAAATATCGATAGATTCCCAGTTCACATTCAGCGACACTTGGACATATTCAGCAACATTTTTAAAGTGACAAATTCAGTTTGCCCTTTTCTCCAAACACTTGTCATTGGAAGAAAAAAAACTGATGATCAAGACTGCTTTTGTGTGCATGCCTCCTTCTCACATCAATGCATGTGTGTGACCTCCATAGGCAACTCAAAATACCCAAATCCTCGTCTAGATTATGAGTTTATGACAAGGCCAAGTTACAAAATAAAAGCAAGACCATCTACTGCACTTGATCTAAACTGAGCTATCCTATTACATAGTATTATAATTACTTACGGTAGTTTGGTTCCAATCGTGGGCATTGGCGAAGCTCGGGATGAACCATAATGGAGACTCCGGAGATTTCCAGGCAATGTTGGTTGAGAAACCAACAACTACTTCTTTGGTATTTAGACTGAAACAACATATTTCCGGAAACGGCATATATGCAAGTCCTATTGCATGGTGGGAGGTGTAGACACAGTTGCTTCTCGCCAGATATCCTGGAGCAACATCTGCACCGTCTACTAGAATTTTAATCGGATAGTTCAATCCAAGGAAAAGGGAATATGCTCCTAGGTCGGCAATCGCTATCCATGGCTTAGGTCGATACAAGTAAGCAGTGTCCTTTGAGTACAACTTGTAGCCAAACCTAGTAGCATAGGTGCCATAAGTGCGACCGCAGCGATCAATACTATGATCAACAAAAGGATTGCCATGACCATAATAAGTACCGCCATAAAAATCCTCATCAGTAATGCCCTCGGTATGGATAAGAAGAAGGCGAGATTCATCTGCAGATATTGCTAAGAACCATAAACTAGGTTCATGCTCATCATCATCTATGGAATCAAGGTTTTCCTCCTCAAGATGCTGATACATTGCAAATGTATCTATAATTTTTGATGTTCCATGCTTGGTTTTATCTACTTTCTTGTGTTTTGTCCACACTTTGGAGTACTTTTCATATGATTTCTTGGACTAACCTATTAACAAGTGCCAGAGTGCCAGTTACCTGTTTTCTGTTGTTTTTGGTTCCAGGAAAGTCAGAAAATCAATATTCTCGGAATTGGACCGGACAAAAGCCAAAGTTGATATTTTCCCGTAAGACTCACGGAGCCAGAAGGAGAGTCGGAGAGGGGCCATAGGGTGGCCACACCACCCCATGGCGCAGGTCCCCCCAGGGCGCGCCAGGGCATGGTGTGGACCCCTGGCCGCCCACCAACCTTGCCCTCTGGCCTATAAGAAGCCTCCCGATGCATAAACTCTAAATATTCTAGCCTCCAGCCACGAAAAGTTCTGCAGCGCCGCCGCCACCGAAAGGGAGATTCGGGGGACAGAAAGTCTCTGTTCCGGCACCCTACCGGGATGGGGATGTCCCCCCGGAGCCATCTCCATCGATCTCCACCGCCATCTTCATCACCATTTCTGATTCCCATGATGAGGAGGGAGTAGTTCTCTCTCCAGGCTAAGGGTTCTACCGGTAGCTATGTGTTCATCTCTCTCTATGCCTGATCTTATTGAGGTCATGAGCTTGTAATCTATAGATCTATTCTGCTACTCAAGTGCTTTAATGAATCTCTGCTCTCCCCATGTGTGTGAAAGTGACAGCGTGCTCACCATGGTGGCACTTAGGCTAGAGATTACAAATACTTGTTATGAGTTATATTTGGAGTTGGATGTCTTTATGAAATTGTGGTGTTTGTTGGACTCATCTAGTACTCAAGGTGACAGTGTGGGGATTTCTAGATGGGAAAGGCTTACTTTGAGGTGTGCCTTTATAGCCCTACCATGGATTAGAGTGTCCAACCGGAGAGTAGTTAAGAGTAGTATCATAAAGAGAAGATATTTATATGAGAGTGTTCACTAGTGAAAGTATGATCCCTAGGCCTTGTTTCTAAGCATTGAAACACCATTTGCAATTAGATCTGTTACATGTTTGCTTGCTTCCATCTTTATTTCAGTTTTCCTTTAGTCTTTTCCATGCCATAAAGCTATCTTCTATCGCCGTTACCACTTATAATTATCCATACCACTTGTATTTCACTATCTCTTCGCCGAACTAGTTCACCTATACATCTGACAAGTGTATTGGGTGTGTTGGGGACACAGGAGACTTCTTGTAGCTTGATTGCAGGGTTGCTTGAGAGGGAATACCTTTGACCACTTCCTCCCTGAGTTCGATAAACCTTGGGTGATCCACTTAAGGGAAAACTTGCTGATGTTCTACAAACCTCTGCACTTGGAGGCCCAACAACTGTCTACAAGAATAGAAGTGCGTAGACATCAGATGTTCGCTAGGTGGTGACAGGAGAAGAATAGGACCTTGAAAAAGAAATGACAGCCAAATCAGCCAACACTAGTTTACATCCATTAAAAATGAAGCTCGTGTTTAGAACAAGAATGGATCAAACTTACCAAAATAGAGATGATTCCAGAATTAAACATTGCCACTCTCAGTGGGTGCAAACACTAGACCCTTGTGGATAAGTGCATGACTTTATCTGAAAGAGCACTAGAACTAGTTCTCAAGAACTGTCCATGCATAGTCATCACCATCAAGGGTAGCAATTGAGTAGTTGAAGATAGCGAGAAGAGAAAAATCTAAATAATCCACCGCAACTGTGGGAGATCGGCAAATAGCATCTTCCGGAGGAAAATAGGGCGATCATTATGCATGAATGTAAACGGATCGTTGGTGGGTACAAACTCATTGACTTGTGGGAGAGGAACGCGTTGATGAGTGTACACATTGACAAGCTTCCACTTGCACTCAGACCCAACAGTGGTGATCCAAACTCCATTGACATCTAACCACTGCTTACCCATACAATTCGATAACACAACGTCAGAGAAGAACCTGTCTAGCTGTGTTAGCTTGCATGTCGTGCCCTTGCCCTTAAAATACTGGTTGCATTCCCATGGGTTCATAGTCAGGTGAGCATGAAGAACACAAGGGAGGCCAAATGGATGAGAAGCATGTAAAGTTGTACTATATTTTGTCGAGTAAAGAAGATGTTTGGACGAACCAGCAAGGCTCGTGGCGGTGATGACGTCGCATCTGGTTATGAGTTTTTCAAGAAGGCCTTCAGTAAAAACCTCCTGGAACAACTCAGAATCATCACTGTCCTTGCTCGGTCCTGCCATCGCAAGGGAGCTGATGGAAGTTTGGACGGTGGCTTGATTTGGTTTTCTGGAAAAGAGGGAAAAACGATGGCAACAGGCGGGAGAGGGATAGGGAGAAGAACAAACACTCTCATACTAGGCAGTTAACAGGATCAGAAAGCGGCATTGTGGAGGATAAGAACAACGACGCTTGGCGTGGAGGTAGGGTAATGGGGAACTGGGGATAGAGCGTATAGGCAAGGTTGAATAAAATGAAAACAGACACATGTTTCTATGCTCCAGTTCCATTTAGAATAGTATACTACTCTGCTCTAGTTTCCTCCACAATACATCTTTCTTGTAAAATGAAAATAGAGTACTACTGAGTAGAATGTAGGGGTAGCTGTAGGAGTAGCGATCCACCCGTAATAATAATTTCTCCCGTTCTCAAGCTATTTTGTGGTACTAGTTTCCAACAACAAAACTCTTGGGTAATTTATGGTCAAATTTATGGCCATGCCAATTTATAAGAAAAATTTCTATATATACGGATCGAAACAAAGTATGTGGTGCGATTCCGATGTGTTTTATTTGTACTAATACTTACTTCACAAAACAACACACTTTTTTGCACCTAGGAATTTAATATGCTATTTTTTGGACATAAAGGATCCAACCATACACTAGAAACGTTGTTTACCATTCCATGATGAACCCATCTACACAATTGTTGGGTTCATAGCATAGAAAATAAAAAATTTCCTATGATGTGAACAACTCAGCACCAAGATCTATCTACCTAGATACAATCAACGGGTGGATATACATCCATAGAGAACATACCCTTGAAGAGTAACAAAGCGTTGTTAACGAGTTTGAACTCGTGGATGATGTAGTCGTACACTTGCCGATCTCAAGATTGTGATGAACTCAAGTAAGTCCAGCACCAGCAAGTCCACCAGGTCCAACACCACAAAGTAGCGGTGCATCCATGATCGCACACACGTTCAGTACCCTGACAACCTCCGCGTCCTTCCTCCTGCGATGCAGCAGAAGTAGCAACTCATTTCCAGATAAAGCCACCGAGAACATGTATCTCGCTAATCCGAGACCATGGGGAATAATTTCTAGAGGGGCAGAGAGATCCTTCACGAGGAGGTTTGTGTGTGATGGAGTGAGAGGGTGCCTTTTATAGGAGGAGGGGGAAGCCAAAGGCCATGGTGTGGCAGCCATGGTGGGTGCCCCACCTCTTCCTCATAATTGCACTCACACATGCATTAATTTTCCACCAAAATTAATGTATCTCTCATTTAATAAAACTATTTTATTTATTTTATTCAGAATTTTTTTACTTACATTAATTAAGAAACATTCACATAAAACCCCATGCAATTTCACCTGAAACAATCCCAGTTTCCATCGAAATGATTCCAGCGCTTTCTTAAATCTTTATCTAAAACATATTTGCTCCAAATGGTGTTGGTATCCCTTAAGTGTGTCACCCTACTGTTCGCGAATAATGCAGACATGATCGAGACCCTTCTCCGATCAATAATCAGCAACGGGACCTAGAGATCCGTATTGACTCCCCCACATTCAACGACGACTCTAGTGATCGTGTGAACCTTTAACGTCGTAACTAAATCCCTTTGTCTCATGATAAATTACTTATCCGAGATTCGATCATCGGTATCTCAATACCTAGTTTGATCTCATTACCAACATGCACTCTTTTCTCGTTTCCGTGATATAACATTCTAGTGATCACATCACTTGCTTGCAAGATATGTCAATGTGGTATCACCGAGTGGGAACAGAGTATATATATCCATCATCGGGATGGAAAAATCCCACTCTTGATCCATGATCCTCAACATAACACCCTTGGAGTATCTGAACCCACCTTTATTGTCACCCTATTATGATTTGACGTTTGATGATATCAAGTTACTCTTCTAGTGTTAGTGATTCACATGATCTCATGGTCTAAGGACTCGAATTACTTTGTATGATGTTATAGAAATTTAAACACAATGACTTTGATCATATTGCTATACTTTGGATGAATGTTCATCACACCATTCAACCAATGTTGTGACCTCGTTATTAACAACATCCAATGTCCATGATCAGGAAACCTTGATCATCTTATTAATCAACAAGCTAGTGTATAAGAGAGTGACATGGGTATAATTATTTGGGTGCCTATGATTTGTTACCCTAGCTGCATAAAGTCTCATGGCCCATGAAGATTCAAGATGATGGCCCAAGAAAGCATCTGATGAAATCTTTAGTTGTATTTGGGAAGAAGCTATGAACCGACATTGTATTAGAGTTGTAATCATGTATATGTAACCTATCCTTATACAACTTTGAGACCCGGCCTATTATATATAAGACGGGAGAAGCCTATGAGGGGACAACCGAAAAACCCCAAGCAATTTGTAATAGTGCAATTCAGCAAGTATTCAGGCAACTTCGACTCCCCTGTTTGCCTAATATCCGACGAAATCCCTAACGTTCTCTTTTCCACAAAACCCCTCGTTAATTGGTACTGTATGTGGGAAACCCGAACGCTAGAGTAATGGATTCGTCGGACCCCTTTTCTTCAAGCAACAATCCAACGGAAGCGGCACCAGGCCCGCCGACCCCTGTTTCCGTACCCGCCAACGGTGGATCCGATCTCATCATCGGAAGTTTCCGTTTCTAATTAAACGACCTCGAAGAATCCCACCCCTAGGCTTTGATCTCATCAGGATCGTCTGTTAGAAACATTGCGCCTACGACGATAGCTGCATCATCCATCAGATCTTCCACAGAAATCAAGATGCAGATCGACGTAGACGAAGAAAACAAGGAAATCACAGCATATCTAGGGGATCATGGTGGTCTCTACGATGATCTCTCCTTTGGATCAGACCAACAACCAACCACACCACATGAGTCATGCCTGGTAAACGCGGAACCCGGGGAAAATGACGAAAGCATCGACTTTGGAATTAGGATGGCTGAAATGTACCCAGAATAGAAAATCCTTGACTTCACTGATCCCCCAGACAGTGTCTCCCTCAACTCTGACGATGACGTCACCAGTCTATACACAACTCAACACCAAGTGTGCGTATTTATCAGGGATGCTTCAACTCAACAAGACTCCAACGGTAACCCTATTTTTGACCTCGATGATATATTGTCATATGATAATGCAGGAGATTGTGGAAACAAAGGAAACAGTGGAGACCCGACGAACAAAAACATAACCCTGGAGAGAGAGGAACCACACGGAGGCGAAAGGCAACACCTCCGACTACCAGTCGAAGCATGGCAAAAAGCGAGGGCAGCAATCTCTGGTGTAGTTCCAATGACATCCGATGCCACGCACGAAGCTTTGCTAGCATATCAATATCTCCTTCATCACAAGAAAAGAGACTTGCTAAGGATGCACCGACAACTCGACGAAAGGAAAAGGATAGCCAATGAATCTAGCCTAAGACGGGCACAACTAAGCTCTACTCGAGGATCAGGGAGCGTAACAGGGGAGCACCGCTTAAGGAGAGGAGCATCACAGCTGCAAAACATACCTAAAGCTGAAAGAAACAAACTGACTCGAGAACTCGACCTGTCATTCATGACAGTAGACCCAACAGGATATATCAAAGCAAAAAATAGGCCAAGCCACAATTGTGGCCGCACAAACATATATAATCACAACCCAACCAGCACCTGATGACCCTCGCACAGCTCTCCACCGCTATGCTCTGATGAACCTCGGCATGGTAGGAGCATCTCTCGCACAATCAGAGCAAGGAATCACACGACAACCCGACAGATCCCCACACCGTCACAAAAAACCTCGACAAGTGGGCATACTCGACGGTCACATCTCCACATCGGGTCCACTTCTCATGATTAGAGGCGTGAGATGACACAAGAGATGATATTACATAGTGCAGGATCGATAGATCCAGGGAATAGCATAATAGTCAGAGATATTACGAGGTCGAAAGTGAAGATGAACACAAGCTATGTCAGGCTAGTTGCATTACCGGGCGAGTTCGCGGAACACCAGTACGAAAGCAATTCAAACTACCCCATGATCGTCAGAAGTACGACGGTCTCCAAGAGCCCGAAGCCTGGTTGGCAGATTATCTGTCAACTATCAAATCACAAGGTGGCTCCAAAGCCATCATAATGCAATGTTTACAACAACATCTGACTGGCATGGCATGATCCTAGCTATGGTAGCTGGAATGATCTTGAGGAAAAATTCATTAGAAGTTTCCTCTCCACGTTCAAGCGACCCACATCTTTGGAACAATTGCGAGCATGCAAAGAAAAACCAGGAGAACATCATAAAAAACTTTGCTGAAGCTATATCCGACGAAAGAGAAGTTGACGCTTTCAACGACAGACCTCTTAGGCAAGATTTCATCGAAGAACTAGGACGGATCAAACCCAAAACAATTTCATAGTTGATGGACATGGCCAACCGCTAGGCCAACAGGGACGATGCAGTACACAACAAAAGAGCCTATTCACCCGAAGAAGATAGGGATAGGTGAAATAACGATAGAAGACGACGAAACAACGATGGATACAACAGACCAAGTTATGTCGCAGCCGGTTTTTCTGGAGGGGATAACCAAAGTGGCGACGAATACAAAGCGGTTATCGCAGTAGTAAGGACGATGGTGGAGGAAGCCAGTCACAACAACAATATCAGCCGAAAAATGGAGACCCACCAATGTTAGCAGGGCAACTGCTATAAGGACCCTGCAGTATGCACTTCTACATCGACTCAACAGGAAAAAGGCGATCCAGTCACCTACTGAAAGATTGCCGAACATGTTTAAAGATGTAGGAAGTATGCAACGCAAGGGGAACCGAAGCAACAAACCGAGGCTACGCTACTACACCTGGCGCTTTAGACATTGACGCACCACCACCACCGCCGGGGCATCCGCCAGTTGGGCAGCCGCAGAACACAACACACCAAGAAGATGAATATCCTAGAACAAAAGGAGCAATGTCGATGATACACACAGAAGCTTATTACCAGGGAAGTAAACATAGCAGTAACAGCGCCACCCCAACACCCGAGTACCTCCACTAGTCATAAAAAGAAATTACCTTCCGTTGAGCTGATTACTAGTCATAGTGGAAGCACAAATCGGCGGGTTCGACATGAGAAAAATCTTTCTGGATGCAGGGAGTAACATCAACCTATTCTATGCCAAAACTCTACGAGCAATGAATTGGTCCTTAACAAATCTCGTGCCTAAAGACACAACTTTCCACGAGATAGTTCCTGGAAAAGCCGAAACTCCTCAAGGAAAGATCCACCTCGACGTAGTATTTGGATCAAGGAACAACTTCAGGCGCGAAAAACTAGTGTTCGAAGTCATGGACTAGCCATCTCAGTGCCACGCGATCCTGCGACGACCAACCTTCGCTAGATTCATGGCAGTACCCCACTATGCATATATGGTGCTAAAAATGCTAGCCCCCAATGGGGTCATAACGGTGAGAGGAACCTTGAGCCGCTCAGATAGCTGTGATCAAGAATTCAACAAAATATCAGAATCTTTTGGGATGGAGAGAGAACTTGGGCAGCTGAAAATAACGCATGCAGAACTACTACTTGAGGGACACGTCCTCAATGAAGGGACCTCAGAAAATCAGGTGCACCATGCACCCGCAAAGTGACTTATCCGGCCTCCACTTCTGGTCCTGCATAGGAAGACGCGCTCATCGGCGTTCCCCGTGTGAATTGGGAAACTATTGGAAATTATAGCGACAAGAAAGAAGCCTGAATCAAACCCGACAAGCACTGATCGAAAGAAAATGCAGCAGTCAATGAAGAATCCACCCGACAAATTAAGGCCATTGGAGAGCAAACTCCTCGCCTCAGAAATGCATGGTGCATCACGAAGATAACAAAAGCAACATGGGTAGCCAACCCAATACTCATCCCTAAAAAGGAGACAGCCTACGCGTATGCGTCGATTTTCCAAGTACACGTGGCTCCGTAAACCAACCACTTTTCTCTCTGGTCCGTCGTACAGACGCGACGCTTCTAGTCGAAAAGACAAAAAACCCCGCAAACCAACAAGGAGCATGATGAGACACCTCAAGATAGAAGCCAAAGTTTGTTAGGAACACTCTTTACTTTTACATATTTTTATTCAATAAAGGCCAACGGCCATGCGAACACGCCAAAACAATGTACCTCCTTGTGCTCATCAATAAATAAAGAAGTACTTCCCGCCATAAAAGCTTTCAAGACACATGCAGACACCAACAATTGCGTGAGGCATGCTAAATCGTCGGGTCCTATTCAAAGGATATCTCACACAAGAAAACAAAATATCGTATAAATATACGGCGTTTCTGACAAATACAATGGCTTTACACAATATTTTCCCAAAGTACAAAAGGTACACAATGAAAGAAAAACAGTCAGATAGGAAAGTTTACAGAAATTCCGCATCTGCCTCTAGGCACCTCCGGACAATCCTAATCGCAGGACAGCGGGCGGTGGCATAATGAGGCGCCATATCAACAAGACCACCGCCAGGAGGGGGAGGCATCCCCAGCGATAAGTCATCCATGTCTAGTGTCAGATGATGCGCATGCACCCAAGAAAATGCAAGTTTGGCACCCGCCACAAGCTAAAGCTTCCCAAAGTGATGAATCCTTTCACCCTGTCAAAACATCGCAAGAAAATCAGAAAATCAGCTAAAGTCTGAGGCTAGGGATCACGAGGAAACATGGTATTATAAACCATGGCCAACGATCTACGACAGTACTTGACAAACTACTCCACCTTAGATACGCGATCCTGAAGCAAATCCACGGCATAAACACGGTGGTGGTCAATCCAAAAATCCGTCTCGGAATTTTGGGAAGCGGGCACAAGAGCTTGAATTCGGTTGCACAGACATTGAGTTTCATCCCTCTCGTATAATCAAACGCCTACAAAAGACAAAAGAGAGAGAGAAAAATTGATATCCTACAAAAGGGAGCAACAAAAAGTAACGCGAAGAACTTACATACCATCTTCTCACTTGCCCCGGAAATTTCCTCCAAGAAGTATTATTCATGATCAAGGGCCTGGCGTGTTTTCGAATAAGCATCTACCATTGATTGAATAACCCAAAGTATCCCCTCAAGTCTCGTCACCTGCTCAATTTTTTAAGCATACAACGGCGGGTCTACTGTGTGTACAATGGCAGTTTTGGTTGCACCCACTCCATATGAGGATGGGATTGCATCCGACATCTAGGCAGGCGCAGAAGGAGCTGCCGAATCATTCAAAATCTGGCAAAGAACACAGAAAATACAAAGTCTTCAGCATACAAAGAGAAGCTCATGTGCATATATATAGGAATTTTCTTCTCATCAAAAGGAAGCATCCAGTGTAACATCCTGAAAACCATTATCAAGATTATCAAGTTCTAATCATCCAACTTAGGGTTAACAAAAAACTTTTATTAAGAAAATAAATATGAATGCATGTTAGTTTTGTGTTAATGTTTGATTGATTGAAAATGCCATTCTTGATTGTTCCAAATGTTGTGAAATGGTTTAAAGATGAATACTACATCATCTAGGCCAAGTACAAACAAAATCAAAAGAAAAAGAAATCAAATATGAATAAATAAAACAAATGGTCATTTTGACCAAAGTTAACCACTAGGTCACTTTGTATGTTCCTAGAAGAGAAATTTTAACAGAAGCATTTCTATTTCTTTTCACCCCTTGCTAGACCAAGTAAAAGTGTATCCATACCCACTTTACAAACTTACAAAAACATTTTTCAAATCAATTTAATGGACAGTTGAAAATTGAATCTAGTTCATATGTTAAGATCCCACTTTTTCAAAAACCCATCAAACCAATTCCCCCTGACTTCTCCAGGCAAACATAGACTCTCAAGCTTAACTTAAGATCACTCAAAAAATTGAATAAAAAATTCCAAAGTAAAATTCTTTCGGCCATTACAACAAACACCTGGCGTGCACTAAACTAACTACTGCCTAACTTCACTGTTTCTACAGTAATCCTCGACCATTTGGTCCCCTCTTCACTCCCTTTTCTCCCCTGAGCATAGCCATCACCCAGACCAAGTCCCCCCTTAGCCGTGTGCACAGTGGAGCGCCACCCGTTTTTGGTCGTCACCGGCTGATAGTGGGAAGCATGCTAGGAGCCACGATGCCCTCTCCCACGATGCACACCAGACACGCCGCACTCAACCGCCACCACTGTCCAAGCCTCGACCGCAGACGAGCCCTGGACCACCCTAGCTATACCGTGCCCTATGCCCATGTGCCATGCCTAGAGCACGCCATCTCGCCACGCACGACCGCCTTGGACAGACCGCACCTCACCCCCACCACGCGTGCACTAGCTCGCCATGATCACCCCAACCCCGCAGACAACCCCGTTCGCCGCTGCGTGACCCGCAGCTGTCGCATGCCGTCGCAAACACCTCTGCGTCCGCGTGGAGCGCCACACACTACCGAAGAAACCACACCGCCCCACACCTCACCATTACGCCCGTGAGAACCGCTAGGGAACCACGCACTGTCCACTAGCCACTGCCACAGTGATAGAAGCCTGTAGCGTCGTCACCGACGAGCTCGCACCCGCACCGTTCGGTCCCCTCGCCGCAGTATAAAAGGAGGCCTCCCCTGCCTCATTTCTCCACACCCCAGCACTCACCACTCCTCCCTAATCCTCCCCCACTTCTTCCTGGAGAAAGGTGAGATCTCTCTCGCCGGAATTTGGCCGGAGCCCGCCGCTGCTAGAGGAGAAGGGCGCCAGCGATTTCGACCACCGCAAGACCTGTCGTGATCGCGCCTCGAACTGTCGTCGTCTACCACGTCGATCGCCCCCGTCACCGACCCTAGATAGAGCCTAGGTGAGCCCTGCCAGACCCCCACCACCGTGCTAGGTCATTTTCCTCGCCGGAGTAGTTCGTCATCGACGATGACTCCCAACCGTTGATCTGTCTTCTAATCACACGGCTCAGATTCGAAGATACCGCTTCACATAGTTTAAGTCACTGACGAGTGGATCTTCTCTGTTAGCAGCTCGCTGTGTTGTGCAGTGCAGATGGGCTGACCCGTTTAGCTTTCCCTTGTAGCCCAGTGAATTCAAATAAGGATTTTCCAATTTAGCTAAAACTAATTTCTGTCCATAGATTCAAAAATCAATTTAGAGAGTTTCAGTGAACCAAATTGCATGATTCAAATTTTGTTAGAAAGGTATTTAAATTATCTAACCAAGCTCGTTGGTAAATCATTTAGAGCTAGAGATAATATATAGTAAAAATAATAAGACAAAGACTTTTCGGACTTCAAACATTTTTCAAAAATCAACCATAATAGCTTTTGAGTTGTTCCAACTCTCAAAAATCACATTTGACAATATCTATCTGAATATGTAAAAACATTTAGGTTTGCATGTAGTGACATTGGACTAGTACCAAAAGAATGCTATTAGGGCATTTCTAGTCACTTTAAATCTATTAAATAGTAATCTTAAAGTTAATAAAATATGATCAACACTTTAAATCACATTCCCATGTATTAGAATATGTGGTGATGACATGTGTCAACATGATCTAATATTTTAATTGGAGAATATGAAATCTTAATTAATTTCAATGAGTAGAAATTACTTTTCTCTAATAAGATAAATAAAATTAGTTCTTTATTTCAAGTGATGATTGTGATGATGCTAGATCATCAAGTGTGAGCCTTAGTGTGCTAAATAGAACTAGTTAAGTATTGTTTGATGATTGTGTACCCCGTATTTATTTATAGACAATAGTACTGCCCCCGGATATGAGGAGGAGTACTACCAAGCAGAAGACGAAGAAAACTTCAACCACTACACCAATCAACGCAAGCTATTACTGGCAAGCTAGAATTATACAGGTTAACCATGCAAGCTTTAACCTAAGCAAGATGCATTAGTCATGCTTGGTTATATACCTTGATCTATACCAATCCCAAGTTTTATTTGCAAAGCTTTAATCTTTTACTTCACCAAAGTTCTTTACTTTTTAGTTAATACTTTGTGAGTATTGGAGAAGTAGTATAGATAGCATAAATAGTATAAAACTAGGCCTATACTAGATGTCATTCTATGGCATGAGATTGAAGATTAGCACCCCTCATTAGTGAACACTCTTAACTTACTAGCTAGTGCTAAGCATAAAACTTGATCACTTTAGAGGGGAAAACTTGGTGAAAATGATTATGAAAACCCTAGTATGATGAGTCATTCTATTGAAATGTTTTGACATGTGTTGAGAAACACAAATGGATTTGATGATGCAAATGTTGAGGCATGAGCCTTAGCCCTTTATAAACGCTGATGGTTGGGCTCGGATGCGATACCATTCCAATTTTCCTGTGCAACCATAATACCTGAATTGGGTAAGGCTTAGCCGGAAGTTTATATGCCTTAGTATGGGTTTCCTCACGGAAGAGGTTTGAGCTGAGGCTACCTCTTGATGATGTCCACCTATGCAGTGCCCAGGATGGCATATGGCCATGGCTGGGAGGCCAAGCTCATAGGGGAGGTGCGTATACTAGAGTGTGTAATTGAAAGGTTATGATTGATTATCCGCATACTAAGTATGATGATTCAAGGTTATCCCGAACTGATGTATTGAATTTTGTGGTGAAAGTGTACCACCTCTATAGAGTGTCAAACTATTCGAATAGCTGCGTCCGCGATCATGGACAGTTAGAGTGGCCATACTGTTCCATCGTCAGATGTTTTCAAAATGACTTATGAAGTGAACTATGATTTTTGACTTGACAACAACAGGGTTGTGAATGTGAAAACTAGTTTCCCACTTAAGTGATTTAGAACATTTACATAGTTTTCTTTACTATAAACTCAGTTTAGATAAACCTGGCTTTTTGCAAATAAACCTAGAGCTTAAGATTCCTACCAGAGCTACCTTACTTGTTAGTGATAGTTTGCGAGTACTTAAAGAGTACTCATGGTTTTGTCCCTGGCTATTCCCGTGGCCAGACTATGAGGAGGACTATCAGGATGATGGACAACAAGACGTCTATGATACATTGCAAATGTATCTATAATTTTTGATGTTCCATGCTTTGTTTTATCCACTTTCTTGTGTTTTGTCCACACTTTGGAGTACTTTCATATGATTTCTTGGACTAACCTATTAACAAGAGCCACAGTGCCAGCTGCTTGTTTTCTGGTGTTTTTGGTTCCAGGAAAGTCAGAAAATGAATATTCTCGGAATTGGACGGGACAAAAGCCAAAGTGCCTATTTTTCCTGAAGTCATGAGATGCTAGAGTACAAGACGGAGAGGGGCCAGGGGGCCACCTTAGCACCTAGCCGCGCGGCCTAGACTGGCCCATGCCAGGGGGTGGTCTGGCCGCCTCCGGCACCCCCTCGGCCTCCCCTTCCGACTATAAGATGCCCTCGGGACAAAAACCCTAAGGCCCCCATCAAAAATCCACGAAAGAGTTTGTAGCCGCCGTCATCTCCATCCCTAGACCGGGAGGGATCTGAAGCTCTTCCCGGCACCCTTCTGGAGAGGGGAATTTACCCTGGAGGACTTCTTCATCACCTTGCAAGCCTCCGGTGTGATGCGTGAGTAGTTCATCCTTGGACTACGGATCCATGTAGTAGCTAGATGGCTGGTTCTTCTCCCTTGTGCTTTCATGCTTAGATCTTGTGAGCTCCATTCATGATCAAGATCTTCTATTTGTAATTCCGCATGTTGTGTTTGCGGGGATCCGATGGATATTGAGATGCTATTTCAGATTGATTATTGATTCTATCATGTCTTTGTTATTTGTGATCCTGCATGCTTTCTGTTGTTAGTAGCTATCTTGGCCAAGTAGATGCTAGCAACTCCAAGAGTTAGTATTTATGCTCGATAGTGGGTTCATGCCTCTGGTAATCTAGGGAAGTGACAGAAATCTCTAAGGTACTAGATGGGTTGTTTCTACTAGGGAGAAAACAACAATCCTTTGTTCATAAAACAATCGTATTGTTTACTTTACACGCAATTCGTAAAGCAATAATCTGTTGCTTGCAACTTAATACTGGAGGGGGTTCAGATGATAACCTGAAGGCGGATTATTAGTCATAGATGCAGTTGGATGGCGGCCTATGTATAATTTTATAATGCCCAATCAAGTTCCAAAGGAGTCAAGATGATTAGTATATGCATGTATTGCTTTCTCAATGTTTGTTAATTGCCCCGCTGTAATTTGTTCACCCAGCATGTTATCTATCTTAAGGAGAGCCACCTCTAGTGAACTATGGATCCCGGTCCTTTCTTTTACATTCAATCTATAAACTGTTTACTGCTTTGTGTTTACTTCCTACAAACTATTACTTCCTTCCATTCGATACATTTAATCCTTTGTTTTCCACAAAACACGGTGAGATTGAAAACCTCATCGCAAGTTGGGGACAAAGTTTTGTGGTTGTGTTGTGCAGGTCTCCACGTTGCTACTAGCACCGGTAGTGCGCCCTGCCAAGGCTCAGCTAGCAACACCTTTGGGGTGTTTCCTTGCTCCTACTAGTTGCATTAAACCTTGGTTTCAGAACCGAGGGAAACTTGCTGCTGTGCTCATCATACCTTCCTCCTGGGGTTCCAAACGAGCTCTACATCAACACCTCACCAGCATTTTTCTGGCGCCGTCAACACTGAGCCATCAGTCTATGACAACTAGGATCATCTCCCATCGTCAGCATTGCCTATGACACTGAAGATGGAGCCCACTACTACGCTTATTATTCCACTGTTTATTTGTATTAAGACTGGATCATGAGATCCTTTATTTGTGTAAGACCTTATTATGGTTTGTAATGGATGATGTACTGTGATATCCAATCTTTTATCTCTCGCAAAAATTATAATCTTGGGATTGCGATGTATGGCATAACAGGCATCCGGGATTAAAAATCCGGGTGTTGACAAGTTGGTATCAAAGCCACCCTGACCATAGGAGACCCTAGTTAGAATGTACGTCCGAACAAAAACTTAGTTTCAAAACAAAAGAAGTGAGTATTTATCCTTGATTCTTTCAAAAAAATCATGTTCCTCAAAAAACTCCTACATTACTCCATAAAATTTGACACACGTAATCACCTCACTAACTTACTCATCCTAAATTCTTATAGATGGAAGTCCAGTATTGCAAGTTCTACCAGTTGGGCAACGGAGGCCAACTAATCTTTGAGAGGGATCTTGATGCACTGTCAGAGTAACTTGAGCGCCCACATCGAGAATTCTTCGGGGCTCAATTCAAGGATCACGTAGGAGGAGATCTACAATGGCAAGATGGAAGCTCCCACTTATGAGAAGATCCAATTCACCTTGCGAGAGAACAACTCGCTAGATGGATTAGCCAGGGCTATGCATGAAGCTCTTGCCCATCTGTGTGGGCAAAACATCAACTTGATCCAGGGAACCCGCTTTGCTCACTTCGCAAAGCGTGATTCTATGGGAATTCCATTGGAGATGCCAAGTCACCAAGAGTTGAAGAACCAAGTGGACAATCTAGACTTCATGTTGTATGATAGGCAGAAGGAATTGGACAATGCCCGAGCCTACGCCAACCACAAACTTACTATTGCCTCCAAGAAGGATCATACCATTGCCCTCCTAGCCAAGGATCGCCAATCACTTCGTCGTCAGCGTGAGAAGAAGGATCACACCATCGATCGTCTTCGCAAGAAGGTGGCCGCTCTCGAGAAGACCATCCGTGAGCAAGAAGTCCAGGTTGAAGCAAAGGAGGAGGAAGAAGGTGAAGACATCAAGGGAGATCTTTACTCTTACATCACTGATGACAATGACTACCTGGAGGATGATTCCATGGATTTCTACACTGATGATGATGATTCCGACTTCATTGATGATGATTAGATGCACTTGATGACTACCATAGGAATGAGTTGTATCGATCCCATTGTATCGTAGTTTCATAGAATGGTTCTTAAAACCATATGTTTTCCATTTTTGTTGTGGTGTGTGTTGTATTGTGTGCTTGAATGAATGAATGAGAAGCAGAAGTTAGTTCGCAAAACCTGAGTCAAACTCAAAGTTCAAAGCTTTTGAAACAAAACCATGAACCTTAGAAATTTCCCTCTTATCTCATTATCTATCTCAATCTTCAGATGCCTCGTGGAAACCCCGAAGGAAGTAGCTCATCGCAAGACCCGATGTTGCAGATTCTGCAAATTCTAGTTTCCGACCGTGAAGCTAGTAGATCCGAATGCCAAGTAAACCTAGACACCCTTTAACAGATATCTCATATGGCCCACAATAATCAAGGCCATGGAAATCAGGATCACCATGGATCCAAGCTCAAGAACTTTCAGAATACCAATCCCCCCATCTTTAACAAATCTGAGGATCCCTTAGATGCTGATGACTGGCTGCAAACAATGGAGAACAATCTAGAAGTCACACGAGTTGAATCCAATGAGAAAGTATTGTTTGCCACCCACTATCTGGGAGGAGATGCAAGAGCCTGGTGGAATAGCATCCGTACCATGAATGACGGTCAGAAGATGACTTGGGAAGTATTCAAGATCAAGTTCAGCCGCACCCATGTGCCCCAAGGTTTAGTCACCAGGATGAGAGATGAGTTCAGGGAACTGAAGCAAGGAAGGATGACGGTAGTTGAGTACCGTGACAAATTTTTGTCCGTAGCTAGATATGCCCGTGACGAGATCAACACTAAAGCCAAGAAGAAGGAAAGGTTCCTGAATGGATTACGTGATGAGATGCAGACTGTGTTAGTCAACATCCGTTTCGGAGATCTAGAAGAACTTGTCGACTCTTCCATTCAGATGGAAGCGAAGATAAACCAAGCCAATAACAACCGCAAGTGCCGCATGATGCACCAGAATGGATCCAACCATACCCAGAAGTATTTCCCCAACCCGTCTACAGGATATGCCCCAAGAAAGAATAGACCCCCGATGACTCGTTCAAGCTACCCCAATCATAGCGGAGGAAACTTGAAGTCCGGAGGAAACCACAACAACCACCCCGACAACTCTAAGAATTTCAACCGTGCACCGCCAAAGTCCAACAACAACAACAATACTGCCCCAAGGACTGGAAGCAATGATGTGCCTGTTGCAGCCAAAGTCAAGTCTCAAATTACTTGATTTGAATGTGGAGTCAAGGGTCACTACTCCAATGAGTGCCCCAAGAAGCTTGCATCAGCCACCAATGTGAATGCCCTCGCTTAGTAGAAACACCGTGTTTAGCCTAGAAGGAGATTTGCCCTAGGGAATTCGCTCAACCGCAACGGCTGTCTGTTCCATATGAATGCTGAAGAAGCTCAGGAAGCGTCCAATGTCGTGCTGGGTATGTTTTATGTTAACTCAGTACTTGCAAGAGTGTTGTTTGCTTCTGGAGCAACGCACTCGTTTGTTACAGAAGAATTTGCATGCACTAGTAGGATTCAACCAACAAAATTGAAGCATGTTATGATAGTTCAAATAACGGGTTCAACCACCAAAGCTAGAAAAATTTGCAAGGTTGTACCTATCATAATCCATGGAATAGATTTTTATGCCAATCTAATAGTACTTGGAACCAAAGGTTTGGAAGTAGTACTAGGAATTGATTGGATGTTGAAACATAAAGGGTTGATCGACTGTGCCAAGAAAACCATAACCATGACCAGTAGCTCAGGAGTATCAGTAGAGCATGTATCTGAAACCTTGCCCCGTCAATTCAAATGCAACAAGAGTCTAGCCCAACCAACGCTAGACCAAGTCAGAGTAGTCTGTGAATACCCCGACGTATTCCCAGATGAATTACCCAGTATGCCCCCCAGATCGGGATATCGAGTTCATTATTGAACTAATTCCTGGAACTGGACCCATAGCCCAAAGACCTTATAGTATGAACCCATCTGAATTACTGGAGCTGAAGAAGCAAGTTGATGTTAAGCTAGAGAAAGGTCTGATTCAACCAAGCGCATCGCGTGGAGATCGCCTGTTTTGTTTATGGATAAGAAATATGGAGGTAACTACTTGTGTACAGATTACCAAAAGTTGAATGATGTCACCATCAAGAACAAGTACCCACTGCCAAAGATCGAGGATCTGTTTGATCAGTTGACCGGTGCCAGGGTGTTTTCTAAGATTGATCTTAGGACTGGTTATCATCAACTCAAGATTCGTGCAACGGATATTCCAAAGACCGCCTTTACCACCAGATATGGATTGTATGAGTATACAGTCATGTCTTTTGGATTAACCAATGCCCCCTCTTATTTCATGAATCTCATGAATAAGATTTTTGTGAACTTTCTAGATAAGTTTGTCGTTGTTTTTATTGATGATATTCTAATCTATTCAAAGTCAGAAGAAGACCATGAGTTACACCTGAGAACCATCCTTGAAACCCTTAGAGAGCATCAGTTGTATGCTAAGTTTAGCAAATGTGAGTACTGGTTGAAGGAAGTAGGATTCCTCGGACATATTGTGTCGGCAGGAGGAGTCGTTGTTGATCCCGCCAAGATCAAAGATGTTGAAGAATGGCAAGCCCCAACCACTCAAACCCAAGTCCGTGCATTTCTCGGATTAGCGGGATATTACCGCAAGTTTGTTGAAAGATTTTCGAGCATCTCAAGACCGATGACCCAATTGTTATAGAATGATAAGAAGTTTGAATGGACCGAAAAATGTGAAGCAAGTTTTCAAGCACTCAAGACGAGATTGATTTCAGCCCCAATTCTGATTATGCCAGATATCAAGAGGCCTTTTGATGTGTATTGTGATGCATCCAAGATTGGTCTCGGATGCGTGTTGATGCAAGAAGGCAAAGTCATTGCATATCTGTCTCGACAACTGAAGCAACATAAGCAAAACTACCCTACCCATGATCTAGAACTAGCAGCTGTAGTTTTAGCCTTGAAGACATGGCATCATTACCTGATGGGTAACCGCTCTGAGATTTATTCGGATCACAAGATCCTGAAGTATATTTTCACCCGGAAGGAGCTGAATATGAGGAAAAGGAGATGAATAGAGTTAATCAAGGATTATGACCTTGACATTCACTATCACCCCGACAAAGCCAATGTGGTAGCGGAGGCTCTTAGCAAATTGCCGTGTAGATTAAACACCATGATCAAAGAAGCCTAGCCAAGTTTGCATGAAGAGTTGGAGCAATTTAGAATGGACCTAGTTAGCTAAGAATTTTTAGCTCGCATTGAACTTCAACCCACGTTTATCAGTCAGATCCAGGAAGCCCAAAAAGGAAATGCAAGTATCGATGGAATCAAACATCGTATTGGTACAAGGAAGGTACCTGGATTCACCGAGGATGACGAAGGAGTTTTGTGGTACAAAGAACGTATTTTTGTTCCAGGAGATTTAGAGTTGAAACAAGTTATTATGCAAGAAGCTCATGATACTCTTTATTATATCCACCCCGGAGGAACGAAGATGTATCATGATTTGAAGGAGCAATTTTGGTGGCACAAGATGAAGAGAGAAATCAGAAGCTACATAGCCAAGTGTGATATCTGTCAGAGAGTCAAAGCGGAACATCAGAGACCCGTAGGACTTTTGCAACCATTGCAGATTCCAAAATGGAAATGGGATTCTGTTGGAATAGACTTTATCACCGGTTTGCCTACTTCTAGTAGGGGAAATGACTCTATTTGGGTCATAGTTGATAGACTGTCCAAGGTAGCCCATTTTATACCTTTCAAGACAACCTACCAGAGTTCAAAGCTAGCAGAGTTGTACATTGCTAAAATTGTCAGTTTGCATGGAACCCCTAAGACCATAGTGTCGGATCGAGGAACCCAATTTACCTCAAGATTTTGGCAGAAAGTCCAAGAAGGATTAGGAACCAAGTTGAATTTCCGCACAGCTTATCACCCGCAAACCAATGGACAAATTGAGAGAGTCAACCAAATCTTACAAGACATGTTGAGAGCTTGTGTGTTGGAATATGGATAAAAATGGGAAGATTGTCTGCCTTTCGCAGAATTCTCATACAACAACAGTTATCAAGCTAGTTTGCAAATGGCCCCATTTGAATTTCTATATGGAAGAAAGTGTCGTACCCCCTTGAATTGGTCACAAGTAGGAGATGGTCAGATTTTCAGACCCGCCATCCTACAAGAAGCTGAAGAGAAGGTTCATAAAGTCCGTGAGAACCTCAAGACGACCGCCCAATCCAGACATAAGAGTTGTACTTACAAGAGACGTCGAGACTTGACCTTCAATGTCGGAGATTTTGTGTATCTCAAAGTATCACCCTTGAAGGGAATGCAACGTTTTCAACTAAAAGGGAAGTTAGCCCCTAGATACATTGGACCCTTCAAGATTTTGAATCGCCGAGGAGAAGTATCATATCAACTGGAACTGCCAGAGGAGATGTCAGCCATCCATGATGTGTTCCATATCTCGTTACTTTGCAAATGCCTAGAAGTTCCGGAGAAGACCAAAGTTTTCAAGAACATAGATCACCGAGCCATTGATATCAACAAGGATCTGATGTATCGTGAAGTACCCATCCGTATTTTGGAGGAAGCTTTCAGAACCACTAGGACCCGGAATATCAAGTTTCTCAAGATCCAATGGAGCAACCATACTAAAGAAGAAGATACCTAGGAGCGAGAATATTACATTAGGACTAAGTTTCCAAATCTCTTTAGTTCCTAGTTTTTCTTAAATTTCGCCACGAGATTTTGTTTAAGGAGGGAAGGTTTGTAACATCCCAAAAACCATAATCAATATTATCAAGTTCTAATCACCCAACTTAGGGTTAACAAAAAACTTTTATTAAGAAAATGAATATGAATGCATGTTAGTTTTTCATTAATGTTTGATTGATTGAAAATGCCATGCTTGATTGTTCCAAATGTTGTGAAATAGTTTAAAGATGAATACTACATCATCTAGGCCAAGTACAAACAAAATCAAAAGAAAAAGAAATCAAATATGAATAAATAAAGCAAATGGTCATTTTGACCAAAGTTAACCACTAGGTCACTTTGTGTGTTCCTAGAAGAGAAATTTAAATAGAAGCATTCCTATTTCTTTTCACCCCTTGCTAGACCAAGGAAAAGTGTATCCAGGACCACTTTACAAACTTACAAAAACATTTTTCAAATCAATTTAATGGACAGTTGAAAATTGAATTTAGTTCATATGTTAAGATCCCACTTTTTCAAAAACCCATCAAACCAATTCCCCTTGACTTCTGCAAGAAAACATAGACTCTCAAGCTTAAGTTAAGATCACTCAAAAAATTTGAATCAAAATTTCCAAAGTAAAATTCTTTCGGCCATTACAACAAACACCTGGCCTGCACTAAACTAACTACAGCCTAACTTCACTGTTTCCACAGTAATGCTCGACCATTAGGTCCTCTCTTCACTCCCTTTTCTCCCCTGAGCATAGCCAGCACCCAGACCAAGTCCCCCTTAGCCGTGTGCACAGTGGTGCACCGCCCGTCTTTGGTCGTCGCCGGCCGAGAGTGGGCAGCACGCCAGGAGCCATGCCGCTCTCTCCCACGACGCGCACTAGACACGACACACTCCACTGCCACCCCCTATCCAAGGCTCGACCGTAGATGAGCCCTGGACCACCCTAGCTATGCCGCGCCCTATGCCTCTATGCCATGCCTAGAGCGCGCCAGCTTTCTGCGCCTGACCGCCTCGCACAGACCATGCCTAACCCCCGCCTTGCGTGCACTAGCTCACCATGATCACCCCAACCCCGCAGACAACCCCGTTCGCCACCGCGCGACCCGCAGCTACCGCACACCGTCACAAACACCTCTGCGTCCGCGCAGAGCTCCGTACGCTCTCGACCAAACCACACTGCCCCACGCCTCGCCATTACGCTTGTGAGAACTGCTAGGGAACCACGCACCGTCCACTAGCCACCGCCACGCCGATAGCAGCCTGTAGTGTCGTCACCGGCGAGCTCGCACCCGCATCGTTTGGTCCGCTCGCCGCAGTATAAAAGGAGGCCTCCCCTGCCTCATTTCTCCACACCCCAACACTCACCACTCCTCCCTGATCCTCCCCCACTTATTCCCAGAGCAAGGCGAGCTCTCTCTCGCCAGAATTTGGCCGGAGCCCCCTGCTGCTGGAGGAGAAGGGCGCCAGCGATTTCGACCACCCCAAGACCTGCCATGACCGCGCCTCGAACCACCGTCGTCTACCACATCGATTGTAACATCCCAATTTCAGCAACCTAGATTTGTTGACCAGAATGCAAAAATCAGGGGGAACAAAAAGTTTTTCTTGTGCATAGGTGCAGTGTTTGTTGTTTGTTTATGCTTGTGCATATGATAGTGTATCTTATGATACTCCTTACCCCACCCTCAGTTGACAAAAGCTATTTACCACAACTATCCTGGCTCATTTTACATATTCTCAATTATTCTGACAACTCCAAAACCTGAGCCAAGGTGCTTGTGTAACCAAAACTATCTTGGTAGCCCTATTGACAAAACTATGGAGAAATACATAATATAACCTCCTTATGTTTTCAAGACAGAACCCTGCACTCACCTTATCTCTAGTTTCCCCAAAATCTCATTTCAAAGCATTTGAATTCTACTCTTGGTAGAGATACCAAGGATTCTCATCTTATTCAAAAACCAACCTCTTCAAAATCCCCAACCTTACCTCAAGCTAAGCTTGATGGTAACTCTAGTAGTAGTTAAATAGTTTATAAGATGAGTTACATTGATCTGCTGTCTGATCAGTTGCCTTGATCTGGTGATTGACTTGTTTGCTTAGGAAGTATTATGAGCTATTCTAGGAGCTCATTACTAGGATCAAGATGTTTCCCAAATCATCCTACCCTAAGTAAGAATACTAGGTGGATCTGATCCCTGGTTACCAAGTGATCCTCTAAAACACCCCAAACTAGACCAACTCTGAGCTAACCCCTTCTAGAAGTTTCCAAGTCAATAAAGAGCAATATCAAGCATGACTCCCTTACCCTAAATCTACACTTCAACACCATCCACTTGTTGATGCTCTGATACCTTGCAACCCCTCCAAGAACATTCCCTCTCATACTCTAGTCAAAACCCTCAAAACTGCCAAATTTGACAAAGTCTGGAAACAGTTTCAACATCACCTTTTTGAATGCCTCCCTTTATCCAACCATGTGCACTTTTGGAAATGCACCTGAACCATATTGTTAGCCATCCTAAGGAATACCAAGGCCCACAATTTTCCATGGTTAGATCCTCCTCCAACCTACTTGTTCTTGATTGTTTTGCAGACAAGAAAATAACATTTCCTGCAAACCTAATCATCATGCCTACTTGTGTAGAAGCTCACACCCTCATACAACCTTCTATGGACCAACTCTCTGCATTATTGTTATCTACTCATTGAGGGCTATAAAAAAATACTTCACTTGTTCCCAATGGATCCTTGAGCTTATTAAACCCACATGTTTTATAAGGCATCAAGACTCTTTTGGTATGCCAGCCTTATTCTCAACAAAGTTTGCCATCACTTCTAGATCTCCTCAAATGCCATTAATTAAAACTCCTCCTGCCATGATCATCTATATGACCTGGTCAACCTATCCATCCATCCCTTCTATCAAGGTGAACTCTAATCTCCAAGATCTAACCAGCTTTTGGTGGTATAAAAATAACATCACCCTAGATCCTCAATACCTTGTTCTTTCATCTAATTCAAGTTGGATTTCCATTCCCCATGGTTGCAAATGCTTGCTACACCTTGTCTACACCCTCTAACTTGATCACCAAGATTTATCAATATTTATCCATAATTATTATGGCACCAAAACTATTTAATTCCTTTAATAGTCAAAATCTCCAAAACTCTTTTCCCAAAGGAAAGGCTGGTTTTCACCAAAGAACTTCCCCGACTTGTGGCCCATGTGAGATCCATCTATTATACCCCATATTCCATCTCAAAAATAATTATTTTTGAGAAGCTTTAATATTTCTTATTGCCATTTCCCTAAATGGCTGAATTGGAATAATAATTGTTTTAAATACTTTTAATCCCTAATAAATATTGGGAAAATGTCCCTAAGTGTGTACTCACATTTGGGACCTTCTCAAATCAAACTCCACCCTTGTCCAATGTAAATCTATCAAATGATCTTCTAGAAACTACTTCTGCCCTTTTTGAATAAAGGGATCTATGAGGACTAAAACCCCTTATAAAAATCTCAAATAAATCCTACGAGTATACCCTGATCTCATCTAGCTACGAGTACCATTTTCTCCTCTCGTCCAATGCAAGTTTTTGGACTTCCTTCATAACCATCAATTGGATCAATATTGCCAACTAAGCAAATCCAGTTTTCCAACCCCTTTCAAATCTCATCAAAACTTGCTCAATGCTTATCCTCAACACCATGACACTCCCCTGGTCGACTAGCACTGTAGCTCCACCTCAACAAATCCCCATTTTACCCTTGTACTAATGAAAGAGAGAGAGACAACAAGATCTTACAAAGATTTACCCCTACTTAATTACCACAGCTGCCACCACCTTCCTCTCTGATCCAACATGACCAAATACCAATCCTACCCCTCCCCACCGTCCCCTGGACCAATCACTGGCCAGCAATCCTCTCCCCCATGTCCAAATGGGACATTTACTCCATCCACTCCTCCCAACTTGGTATATAGGCCAGAGGCCACCCCCAGCGAGCCTCTGCCCCTCATTTTCTCCCTCTCCCACTGCACGCACCTTCCCTAGCTCCACTCCCTCTCCCCTGCTCAGATCTGTCCAGAAGAAGAAGCAGAGGAGCTCTCAGCCTCCTACAAAAATCGAGCTAGGAGCTCTCATCTCTGCTCCTCTCCTCCTGCATGTCACCTCACGTTGACCGTCTCCTCCTTCTCCCTCTAACAGTGCCCTTTTTCTTGCCTAGGAACTACTCCTCCGTCGTTGCCGTCGAGCTCCGACGAGGTCACCCTCGGCCTCCGACGCGCGAGCTACTTCCCGGCGTCAAACCACCTCATGTTGCCCCTTCCAAGGCTCGCCGTCATCGACAGCGTCGCCGTGCAACCTCCCCGTCGCCTCTCGATCCCTCAGGTGAGCTCCCCGCCCCGCGCCACCCTCTGCTAGGGTTATCCCTCATTGCCGGTGCGCACAGGAGGACGACGAAGCCCCGCCGTCCATCGCGACTTAAACCAACGGCTAGATCTCGCTGACCGCCGGGCCCCGCCTGGCAGGTTCAAGCCTCAGGTCCCGTGCGTCGCCCTGTGCGCCGTGGGTGATTTCCCTCCCGGCCGGCCCAGTAGCCCTAGAGCTAGCCCAGCCTGCTCTGTTTTCTTTACTTTTAATTTCAGATCCAGAGAAATGCCAGTAGGATTAAATCCTTTGGAAAATATAAATCAAGTCCAAATGCCAAGTTTCAAATTTCTGGTGGTACTCAGATGATTTCTCAATCATACAGAAGCAACCCCAAGTTCAAACTAATTTCCATTAATTGCTAGAATTTATTCTGCTGCCAAGTATACTTTGCACTAAATAAATTCCTCAGAAAGTTTTTGATCTCCTTTTGGGGAGAACCAAGACTCTGATAGAAGGTATTTGATATACCTACCTTCTAGCATAGGTCCTATGCCAAGGTGAATAGAAGGGTACCTTTAAGAAAAATAACAAAATCAGCTTTTATCTGCCTTGGATAAATTCTCTAGGTCAAACCAAATGTGGTATTGCCCTAATTCCACCTCCCAGTACATGATAGTATCATCATCTATGAAACCCCAGCAGCTCAGTATTTATTGAGCTCTGGTTGAATTCTTGTGATTTAAATACTTCTGTAATGGGTATTTTCACTAAATAAATCACTCCAGGAGATTGGAAACTCTAATATGGGTGAATCTAATTTCTACCGAAAGGTATTCTGAATGCCTTGCACATTCCCTTGGAATCAACTCAATAGCTTCTGTGGAATTTATCTGGTGAAAAAGAGAAAAACCAGACAGAACTGCCTTTGGGAATTTCTTGAGGGCAGTCTGTTAATTCTTTTGACTTGATTCCAACTCTAGGTGGTTCAGTACATTAAGCCCTACCTAACCACCCAAATAAATAATTTTTGGAGCTCCAGATAAGCTCTGGTGAATTATTTCCTCAAACTAGAGTTATTACCACTATAAAAATCATAATTAAATCTAGGTAATTGATAATCAAGTCAAACCACTTGTGTTGGTTTTGTTTTGTCAAGACCTATCTGAGGATATCATGGTTACCCTTTGGTAGCCTACTGACTTCAGAACCCCACTCCAAGTCCAACGTATGTAGCCTAGACATCTATCTTCCAAAAGAAAACACTACAATGGCAATCTAGTAATTTCCACCAATAGAACCCAACCTCTCTAAAACCTCCCTAGACCAGTAGTACTCCTTTTGTTTGTTTGCTATATGGTTTGATGCAGGTATGCCTTGTATTGATTGTGGTATGTCTGCTTGCATGTGTACCCAATGATGACGATAGTGTGAGTGTTTGACGACAAGAAGGAAGGGACTTCTTATTACTATTATTGGGTATTCTTGGTTATCTAAAGAAGCCAAGGGACTTATAGATGATCACATGCAAGCCACCATTTCCCGAACTCTGATATATGTCCTACTCTCTTTTACCTGTTTTGTATCCTCTTTATTAATTGCGTTATCTACTTGCATGTCCTGTTTTACGAATACTGCGCTTATAACTTGGCTCTTCCAAGTTATGACTTTGTGTCCCTCGTGGCACCACCCTGATGAACCTATCATTTTATCCCTTTAGACCGAGAGTACGATGGTTAGCATCCTGCATCACTGGAAACCCCCGGTTTTTGAGAAAATAAACTATTTTGGGATTTACCCCACTACAAAGGTTTCAAAACTGTTTTGTAAAACCCTTGGGAAGAGGCATCGTTCCAAGCGGATGTTTTAACTCCAAAAATGGTGATGATGAGAAATGAGAAAGTGAAGGGATGTTCTACGCCTTTACCGGAAAAAAAATTATCAGTGCAACCACATTACCCCAGGTGTTGGGGCTTAGCTCGTAGTTTGTCTGCATTAGCCGAGGTAGCTTATACCATGCTTATAGGGAGAGATCCCTGGAATTCCGGGCAGGCGCTACTAGATCTCGGATCTGAAGCCTGTTGCTTGCTTCGGCAAGAGTGAGCCTATTCTGAAAGGAGGCCGGTGCAACAATTGGGTCTCTCGCGGACAGTATGACTTGGAGTACGGAAGGAAGTGGAGTCACCAGATTTAAGGTATATGCCAAGTTGCGGCTTGGGTATGCGCGTGTACGGAAGGCAGGACTATGGCTAGGAGCCACATACTCGTTGCCGGGGAGAACAAACCCAAAAGGAAAAGCATGCCTTTGCTAGGGTCGACAAGTGAAAGGTTCGGTTCGATTATCCGGACCCCCATCTATAGTGGTAGTGGGCCGTGGTTGTATCCCGACGAATGTATTGATTCTTGTGGGGAAAGTGCGCAAACTCTGCAGAGTACAATCTATTTTAATAGCCGTGTCCACGGTCAAGGACGGTTGTAAAGGTGTTGGCTAGGAGTACCCAAACTATGCTTGTTTGGGAAACAGGGACGAAGAGGATGAAGGTTCCGGGGGAACCTGAGTTCGAAGCTGTGTTTTGACCAAGACCTGCCATGACCGCGCCTCGAACCACCGTCGTCTACCACATCCATTGTAACATCCCAATTTCAGCAACCCAGATTTTTTGACCAGAATGCAAAAATCAGGGGGAACAAAAAGTTTTTCTTGTGCATAGGTGCAGTGTTTGTTGTTTGTTTATGCTTGTGCATATGATAGTGTATCTTATGATACTCCTTACCCCACCCTCAGTTGACAAAAGCTATTTACCACACCAATCCTGGCTCATTTTACATATTCTCAATTATTCTGACAACTCCAAAACCTGAGCCAAGGTGCTTGTGTAACCAAAACTATCTTGGTAGCCCTATTGACAAAACTATGGAGAAATATATAATATAACCTCCTTATGTTTTCAAGACAAAACCCTGAACTCACGTTATCTCTAGTTTCCCCAAAATCTCATTTCAAAGCATTTGAATTCTACTCTTGGTAGAGATACCAAGGATTCTCATCTTATTCAAAAACCAACCTCTTCAAAATCCCCCAACCTTAGCTCAAGCTAAGCTTGATGGTAACTCTAGTAGTAGTTAAATAGTTTATAAGATGAGTTGCATTGATCTGCTGTCTGATGAGTTGCCTTGATCTGGTGATTGACTTGTTTGCTTAGGAAGTATTATGAGCTATTCTAGGAGCTCATTACTAGGATCAAGATGTTTCCCAAATCATCCCACCCTAAGTAAGAATACTAGGTGGATCTGATCCCTGGTTACCAAGTGATCCTCTAAAACACCCCAAACTAGACCAACTCTGAGCTAACCCCTTCTAGAAGTTTCCAAGTCAATAAAGAGCAATATCAAGCATGACTCCCTTACCCTAAATCTACACTTCAACACCATCCACTTGTTGATGCTCTGATACCTTGCAACCCCTCCAACAACATTCCCTCTCATACTCTAGTCAAAACCCTCAAAACTGCCAAATTTGACAAAGTCTGGAAACAGTTTCAACATCACCTTTTTGAATGCCTCCCTTTATCCAACCATGTGCACTTTTGGAAATGCACCTGAACCATATTGTTAGCCATCCTAAGGAATACCAAGGACCACAATTTTCCATGGTTAGATCCTCCTCCAACCTACTTGTTCTTGATTGTTTTGCAGACAAGAAAATAACATTTCCTGCAAACCTGATCATCATGCCTACTTGTGTAGAAGCTCACACCCTCATACAACCTTCTATGGACCAACTCTCTGCATTATTGTTATCTACTCATTGAGGGCTATAAAAACATACTTCACTTGTTCCCAGTGGATCCTTGAGCTTATTAAACCCACATGTTTTATAAGGCATCAAGACTCTTTTGGTATGGCAGCCTTATTCTCAACAAAGTTTGCCATCACTTCTAGATCTCCTCAAATGCCATTAATTAAAACTCCTCCTGCCATGATCATCTATATGACCTGGTCAACCTATCCATCCATCCCTTCCATCAAGGTGAACTCTAATCTCCAAGATCTAACCAGCTTTTGGTGGTATAAAAATAACATCACCCTAGATCCTCAATACCTTGTTCTTTCATCTAATTCAAGTTGGATTTCCATTCCCCAAGGTTGCAAATGCTTGCTACACCTTGTCTACACCCTCTAACTTGATCACCAAGATTTATCAATATTTATCCATAATTATTATGGCCCCAAAACTATTTAATTCCTTTAATAGTCAAAATCTCCAAAACTCTTTTCCCAAAGGAAAGTTTGGTTTTCACCAAAGAAGTTCCCCAACTTGTGGCCCATGTGAGATCCATCTATTATACCCCATATTCCCATCTCAAAAATAATTATTTTTGAGAAGCTTTAATATTTCTTATTGCCATTTCCCTAAATGGCTGAATTGGAATAATAATTGTTTTAAATACTTTTAATCCCTAATAAATCTTGGGAAAATGTCCCTAAGTGTGTACTCACATTTGGGACCTTCTCAAATCAAACTCCACCCTTGTCCAATGTAAATCTATCAAATGATCTTCTAGAAACTACTTCTGCCCTTTTTGAATAAAGGGATCTATGTGGACTAAAAACCCTTATAAAAATCTCAAATAAATCCTACGAGTATACCCTGATCTCATCTAGCTATGAGTACCATTTTCTCCTCTAGTCAAATGCAAGTTTTTGGACTTCCTTCATAACCATCAATTGGATCAATATTGCCAACTAAGAAAATCCAGTTCTCCAACCCCTTTCAAATCTCATCAAAACTTGCTCAATGCTTATCCTCAACACCATGACACTCCCCTGGTCGACTAGCACTGTAGCTCCACCTCACCAAATCCCCATTTTACCCTTGTACTAATGAAAGAGAGAGAGACAACAAGATCTTACAAAGATTTACCCCTACTTAATTACCACAGCTGCCACCACCTTCCTCTCTGATCCAACACGACCAAATACCAATCCTACCCCTCCCCACCGTCCCCTGGACCAATCACTGGCCAGCAATCCTCTCCCCCTTGTCCAAATGGGACATTTACTCCATCCACTCCTCCCAACTTGGTATATAGGCCAGAGGCCACCCCCAGCGAGCCTCTGCCCCTCATTTTCTCCCTCTCCCACTGCATTAGCCGAGGCAGCTTATACCATGCTTATAGGGAGAGATCCCTGGAATTCCGGGCAGGCGCTACTAGATCTCGGCTCTGAAGCCTATTGCTTGCTTCGGAAAGAGTGAGCCTATTCTGAAAGGAGGCCGGTGCAACAATTGGGTCTCTCGCGGACAGTATGACTTGGAGTACGGAAGGAAGTGGAGTCACCAGATTTAAGGTATATGCCAAGTTGCGGCTTGGGTATGCGCGTGTACGGAAGGCAGGACTATGGCTAGGAGCCACATACTCGTTGCCGGGGAGAACAAACCCAAAAGGAAAAGCATGCCTTTGCTAGGGTCGACAAGTGAAAGGTTCGGTTCGATTATCCGGACCCCCATCTATAGTGGTAGTGGGCCGTGTTTGTATCCCGACGAATGTATTGATTCTTGTGGGGAAAGTGCGCAAACTCTGCAGAGTACAATCTATTCAAATAGCCGTGTCCACGGTCAAGGACGGTTGTAAAGGTGTTGGCTAGGAGTACCCAAACTGTGCTTGTTTGGGAAACAGGGACGAAGAGGATGAAGGTTCCGGGGGAACCTGAGTTCGAAGCTGTGTTTTGACCAGAAGTGGTCAAAGAGGCTTAAAAAGGGTTTTTTTAATCCAAAATTGTTCTCAAAACTCTTTTTCAACAAAGACATGGAGATGTCTTGATTTATAAAACAGAGGCATGTTTTTAAAACTCTTTTTTCAACAAAGATATGGAAATTCCATAACTACACGAGGAAGTCTAGGCTTTTCAAAAATAACCGCAGATAGAGCTATCTCGCCACAGACAAACTTGCATTTCCTTATTCCCTTTATCCTAGGTGGTTTGCGAGTACATTCAAACGTACTCACAGATTTGTCCCTGGCTATTTACTTGGCCAGATTTTCAGAGGTTCGACTTCGGAAGATTCAGGTGACGTCCACCGAGCTAGGCCGTCTTCCCTGTTAGTTAGCTGTAGTTTGAGGCACGATTGGGCTCTACGCATGATGTTATTCCGCTGCTAAGGATGATGTAGCCATAATGACATTTATGTAAGTCTTTTAATTCGTTATGTTTCGGATGTTGTATTGATACTTGTCGGTTATGTTCCACGGCTCACTGATCATGGGAACGTGGAAAATATGCATAACAGGGATTTCTCGGATGAATAATCCGGGGAGCCGACATTGATCGCCCATGTCGCCGACCCTAGGTGGAGCCCAGGTGAGCCCCGCCAGACCCCCACCGCCGAGCTAGGTCATTTTCCTCGCCGGAATAGTTCGTTGTCGATGACGACTCCCAACCGTTGATCTGTCTTCTAATCGCATGGCTCAGATTCGTAGATACCGCTTCGCACATTTAAGTTGCTGACGACTGGACCCCCTCTGTCAGCAGCCCGCTGCGCTGTGCAGTGCAGATGGGCCCGCCCGTTTAGCTTTCCCGCGCAGCCCAGGGAATTAAAATAAGGATTTCCCAATTTAGCTAAAACTAGTTTCTATCCACAGATTCCAAAATCAATTCAGAGAGTTTCACTAAACCAAATTGCATCATTCAAATTTTAGTAGAAAGGTACTTAAATTATATATCCAAGCCCGTTGGATTTAAATCATTTGGAGTTAGAGAAAATCTATAGTAAAAATAATAAGACAGAGACTTTTCGAACTTCAAACATTTTTAAAAAATCAACCATAATAGGTTTTGTGTTGATTCCAACTCTCAAAAATCACATTTGATAATATCTATCTGAATACGTAAACACATTTAGGTTTGCATGCAGTGACATTGGACTAGTACCAAAAGAATGCTATTAGGCCATTTCTAGTCACTTTAAATCTATTAAATAGTAATATTAAAGTTAATAAAATATGATCAACACTTTAAATCACATTCCCATGTATTAGAATATGTAGTGATGACATGTGTCAATATGATCCCATATTTTAATTGTAGAATATTAAATCTTAATTAATTTCAATGAGTAGAAATTACTTTTCTCTAATAAGATAAATAAAACTAGTTCTTTATTTCATGTGATGATTGTGATGATGCTAGATCATCAAGTGTGAGCCTTAGTGTGCTAAATAGAATTAGTTAAGTATTGTTTGGTGATTGTGTGCCCCGTATTTATTTATAGACGATAGTACCGACCCCGGATACGAGGAGGAGGAGTACTACCAAGCAAAAGACGAAGAAAATTTCAACCACTACACCAATCAAGGCGAGCTATTATTGGAAAGCTAGAATTATACAAGTTAACCATGCAAGCTTTAACCTAAGCAAGATGCATTAGGCATTCTTGGTTATATACCTTGATTTATACCAATCCCAAGTTTTATTTGCAAAGCTTTATTCTTTTACTTTACCAAAGTTCTTTACTTTTTAGTTAATACTTTGTGAGTATTGGAGAAGTAGTATAGATAGCATAAAGAGTATAAAACTAGGCCTATACTAGATGTAATTCTATGGCATGAGATTGAAGATTAGCACCCCTCATTAGTGAACACTCTTAACTTAGTCGCTAGTGCTAAGCATAAAACTTGATCACTTTAGATGGGAATATTTGGTGAAAATGATTATGAAAACCTTGGAATGATGAGTCATTCTATTGTAATTTTTTGACATGTGTTGATAAACACAAATGGATTTGATGATGAAAATGTTGAGGCATGAGCCTTAGCCCTTTATAAAAACTGATGGTTGGGTTCGGATGCAATACAATTCCAATTTTAGCGTACAACCACAATACCTGAATTGGGTAGGGCTTAGCCAAAAGTTTATATGCCTTAGTATGGATACCCTCGCAGAAGAGGTTTGATATGAGGCTACCTCTTGATGATGTCCACCTATGCAGTGCCTAGGATGGCAGATGGCGATGGATAGGAGGCCAAGCTCATAGGGGAGGTGCCTATACTAGAGTGTGTTATTGAAAGGTTATAATTGATTATCTGCATACTAAGTATGATGATTCAGGGTTATCCCTGACGGATGTATCAAATTTTGTGGTGAAAGTGTACCACCTCTGCAGAGTGTCAAACTATTCGAATAGCCACGTCCACGGTCTTGGACAGTTGGAGTGGCCATACTGTTCCGTCGTCAGATGTTTCCAAAATAACTTATGAAGTGAACTATGATTTTTGACTTAACCACAACAGAGGTTGTGAATGTGAAAACTAGGTTCCCACTTAAGTGATTTAGAACATTTACTTAGTTTTATTTACTTCTAAACTTAGTTTAGATAAACCTGGCCTTTTGCAAATAAACCTAGAGCTTAAGGTTCCTACTAGATCTACGTTACTTGTTAGTGATAGTTTGCGAGTACTTAAAGAGTACTCATGGCTTTGTCCCTGGATATTCCCATGGCCAGACTATAAGGACTATCAGGATGATGGATAACAGGACGTCTACGACAACTAGGATCATCTCCCATCATCAGCATTGCCTGTGAGACTGAAGATGGGGGCCCACTACTACGCTTATTATTCCGCTGCTTATATGTATTAAGACTGGATCATGAGATCCTTTATTTGTGTAAGACCTTATTATTGTTTGTAATGGATGATGTACTGTGATATCCAATCTATTATGTCTCGCAAAAATGGTAATCTTGGGATTGCGATGTATGGCATAACAGGCATCTAGGATTAAAAATCTGGGTGTTGACATCCAACAACATGAATAATTAAATATTCATTACAATAGTAGCAGAAGAGACACGGAAAACTATAAAACAAAGCTACAGAGGTCACTTCTCTGTGGACAAAGTCGCACTAGCAAAAGGAGCACTAGCTACATGAATAACAAGTGTAGCAATTGAAGAAGGAGCAGCAGTCGATGAAGGGGCGCCAGTTGAAGAAGGGGCAGCTTACTTCTCCTGAATTGAGCCTATTCTCAAAAGCAACCGAGAAAAATTCTTTGCCTTCTTAATAAAAGGCTTCAAATCAACTGCTTGCCCTTTGGAAGTGACCGGGATAGAGGAGCTAACCTTCTCCCAGTTGACTTTCTTGCCATGCGCCATTGCAATTGCCATCGAAGTCTCTGCACCACTCTTCGATTGCATCACGCTATAGCCGACAAGAGGGCTTGGATCATCACCAAAGATAGCGCAAAGGCTGTTCAAATCGGCCGACACTTCCTTCAATGAAAAACTTTGGCATATAGGCTCTTGAAAGAACGGCGTGAGCGGAGAAGGAGATTGCCCCCAGGAACGCTATTAGCCTCCAAACTGCTAACAACATCTGATAAAGGATCAACCTTCTTATCTTCATCCAGCAAAAAAAATTGGCCTGTCAGTTTTGCACATACAGAAAAGCGGGTATAATAACAAAGAGGCAAAAAAATAAAAAGGGAAAAAACTCTCCCTCAGCATCAGTAAACTGACGAGTTAACAAAGCATTGAGGGTCTCCAAGCGCTTCCAAAGATTTTCATCTCGGGTGGCAGCTTGTTTGGCCTTCTCTTAAGCATCAGCACTAGCCTTCTGCTTGGCCTCCTCCAAAGCTTTTTTGGCAACCAGAAGTTTGGCCTCCAGATCGGCGGCACGCTTCATCGGTTCGTCACGGTTGACCTCAGACTCTTTGACAGCGGCTGAACAATTAGAAAGCACTACAAAAACTTAGGAAAAAATGGGACATGGCGAAGTGCAAAGTCATAAAAGATAAAAATATACCTTTCAGACCTTCAACTTCATTACGGATCTTGATGAAGTGAGAGGCCATATCAACCATCTCATGCATCACATGCTGCAAAGAAGGACATCAGGAAAAATAAGCAAAGGAAAAATCATGACCAAGTTCAAAGTATAGATACACTTACATCTTGCATATCAACTTTGACAGGGTTTTCAGATATCACCATGCCTTTACCAGCTGATTTTCTTCTTTTCTGTGGCGGCGGTTTCAGCAAAGTGGCAACATCTTTTTGGATAATTTGACCCACAGGAGAAGCATGTAAATCCTTTGGGTGCGTGGATGGCTGTGGAGACTTTGCAGAAGAAGGAGCAACATATGTACCAGGAGGATATAGGGTGGGATCTTCCCCATCATCACAACTACAAATATGAACACAAAAAACTCAAAACGACATGTTCATCTAGAAAAAAAATGGAAAGACAGTAAGTACTGACGAAGAAACATTCTCCGTACAGCAGAAGAGATTCATCTAGGGCAGAGCCAATGAAACTGGGATGGCACGCAAAGGCTTTGAGCAAGTGGAGTCATCCGAGTCTTCAATCGTCTTTGCAGCATCAGGGCGCTTCCTTTTCTCACCAACAGGCGCTACACGAAAATCATCAAAATGAGCCGACGGAAGCAACGGTATCCCCGATGAAGATTCTGCGGTTGATGTCTCCATCTCCTCCTAAGAAACGGTCCCAGTAAAAGGGAGATCGTCGGATGCAGAAGGATCGGCGGGAAGTTCACCGCTTTCACTGAGAGGAGGAAGGCAGGACAAATGATCATAATCCTGCATAACCGGAAGACCAACAATCACAAAAGGGGATAGTCGTAAAGGAACAAAAGCATAGATGAACAAACAACCAAAAATCAAGGAATTTACCTCGGGAAGGAGCTTCTTCTTGCCAGAAGGCTCTACGTGGCAATCCAAAGGAATCGAGCTTTTCTTCGTAAGAGTTGTGAAATTCCGACCCCTTTTTTCATACACCTTGAGGGTAAGATCATTCCGTGGAAATCCTCATTGGGCCCTTCTTGCCAGTATACGCCCACATACCAGAAATCATGGCCTGCAGAGGCTGCACATGAATTCACAATAAATATGCCAGAATTTGAAGTCCCGACAGTTCCTTGCCAACATCATGTCGTAGTTCGGTAATACGGGCAAGAAGGGGCTCAATCTCTGTCATTTCTTCTGGAGTGGGATGCTAGTCCCAAGAGTCAAGTTTGCAATAGGGCTTCGTGGGATCAAAGGGGGCTAAGGCGAAAGACTGACCCTCGACTAACTTATCCTTGATGTAAAACAACTTGGTTTTCCACCCTTGGACAGATTCAGTGATCTTAAAATCAAAATAATCTACATCAGAGCGAACAGAGAAAATGGCGCCACCAACTTCATGAACCATGGTGTCGGTGGCATTCCAACGAACAAAGAAAAAAAACTTCCACATGCCCTAATGGGGATGGATCCCAAGGAAGCATTCACAAAGAGTAACAAAGCTAGTGACATGAAGGATGGAGTTGGGCGTCAGTTGATACAGCTGCACGCCATAGACGAAAATGAGACCACGAAGGAATTCATGGACAGGGAGAGAGATGCTGCGGAAAAGAAAGGAGAGAAACTTTACCCTCTAGCCCGATTCGGGGATTGGGGCAGTTTCATCCCTAGGAAGCTTGAAGGCGCCCTCCTCCAGATGGATGGAGTTCCGTGTCTCATGCAACTCCCGCACATCGCACTTCGAAGGGGCCCATCTGACATCCCTCTTCCTGGTGGCCTTGATGGCTGAAGTGGAAGTCCCCACCCTACTTTTACCCATGGTGGTGGAGGAGCTGTACTAGCACGAGGAAGAATAGCCGAGTAGGCGAGAAAGAGAGAGGAAGGCGAGGGTGCAAGGAAGAAGATGAAGCTACCGAAGAAGGGGTAAAAAGAAGTAAAAGGAATCCCTTCCCCTTTATGAAGAGCCAAGATACATAGCTTGGACTGTTCGATGTAAAATCGAACCGTCACAAACATACACAATAGTGACACGTGTCCCTGAATTTCGTAAAGGATAAAATCTTCAGCAGTTATTATTGCGGTAATAACAGGAAATGTCGCACGACGCCTCGATCTTCGCGCGAAAAGGGGACGTGTAGTCAAGAAAAAACTCCGCTGAATATGCTACCCACGGATCATCATTACTATTGCACGATACCACAATTGAAACGTCCCATCGAAACGTGTCTTTGAGAAACCATGGTGAAAATTCTTCATCAGTGACATCATGCCATTCAAGACACAAAGAAAGCTTTGACCCTATAAAAAAGACAAGGACCCGAAGAAAAGAATCAAATTTTTTTTGGAGTCAAGGCAAATTTCTCAGCAAGGTAGACTTTGAGACTACAATCAAGTACAAATATCTCAACTGTAGGCTCGGGTGCTACTCCTATTGGGAGCGCTAGGGGCGCACCGACAAAATACAAGGTAACATTGTCAGAATAGGTACAACATGATTTTTTTGATCCTATGTCCTTATGAAAACATCCGGACATAGCCTCGAGGGCTACTCCTATCAGGACCACTAGCGCGCACCTGATAAAGAAAGTTCATGTTTTGTCAAGACAATACCCGAAGATCAAATTGTCCTCGTATATTGAGGTCAATAAGTATTGGTACCGCAAATAATTACTCCTATCAGGAGCATCTACGGGAACTGGTAAACTTCAGAAACTCCAACAGCCAAACAAGGCAGTCGATAAAACAAATATAAAAATCTTGGATTGCGTCTACCGCAATAAAAAATCCGAATGTCGTGTCCACGACATGAAGGTAAGACCATGCGATTCGTCTTGTGTGGCCTGGTAATCGCACAAGAATGCGCTCTGCCGATAAAATATCCGTATCAATGATACGATGAAAAATCCCGATGGACACGTTGGGTACCCAATACAATAGAACTAGGATTCAGTATTCGATAAGACCTAAATGGCTCGAACTGTGTTACGCCAGTTATAATTCTAAATTTAGGCTTAGGGACCCAAATTTGATGTAGGTCTATAGTGCTTTTTCCCAGGAGTAATTAACTGATACCCAATCTGTCTGATGCATTAGGCATGTTGTACCAAATCCCTATAAAACCATAAAATCCTAGAAAAACAAAAAATGTCTTTGAGACTCTACTAGAATCTACGGTTCAGATAGAGTCTCGGGAGCTATTGACATGGGTATGATTATTCGGGGGCCTATGATTTGTTACCCTAGCTGCATAAAGGCTCACGACGCATGAAGATTCAAGATGATGGCCAAAGAAAGCATCTGATGAAAGCTTTAGTTGTATTTGGAAAGAAACTATGAACCGACATTGTATTAGAATTGTAATCATGTATATGTAACCTATCTGAATTAACTTTGAGACCCGACCTATTATATATAGGACGGGAGAAGCCTATGAGGGGACAACAAAAAAACACCAAGCGATATGTAATAGTGCAATTCAGCAAGTATTCAGACGACTTCGACTCCCTTGTTTGCCTGATATCCGACGAAATCCCGAGCGTTCTCTTTTCTGCAAAACCCTAAGTCCATCATCATGGGCATTGCCGAGGTTACCCATCGTCAGAGAGGCATAACTAGGAACCCTTCATTTGTTTATTAAACACACATGTATTAACGTTTCCAATTAATACAATTAGAGCATGCAAAATAAACTTTTATCATAAAGAAGGAATAAGAAAATAACCACTTTATTATTGCGTATCGGGCATATTCCCTACAGTTTCCCACTTGCACTAGAGTCAATAATCTAGTGTGTAAACTTGCACATTTCCAGGTCCGCATGTATTTGCATGTCTTTGTGTCTCTACGCATCACTCATTCTCTAATGAGATTGCATTGTATAAATTTAGTCCTTTGGTGAGACCTTTAGTTCCTTTGGGTTAAAACATGTTGATATAATTGTCGCACAATATATCTTCATAGTACTAGCCCACTATGAACCACACCTAGTTTGATAACAAACTACTTAACCAAATTCCCTCCTTTGATGCTACTATAATAGTCATATACTTAGCCTTTTGTTATTGTATCTGTCATAATGTATCAACTTCGGAACTCATCCAAATCCATCATGGAACCTCCTTTCCGTTACATTGTGCCACCCATAGTTTAAATTGAGATAAATTTAATTTGTATCTTGTGACAAAATAGTATCAATGTAACACTTTACAAAGAACTACTTTTAAATATTTGTCACTTATACATGATATATTCTTAGTTCTTCCAGAACTTATAAGAATATCTTTACTACGGTCCAATGATCATCTTATGAATCATTCTGGTATATGCTCACAACATTTAGAGCATCGGACATATCTGGATATGTACATATCACGGTATATATTATTGATCAAAATATTCATGTGATTTCACTCACCAAGTGTAAAAACACTTGAATCTCGTTTCACTTACCAAGTGTCAATGCACTTGAATCTTGATAGAACCTTCCCATGTGGCAAGAACCTTTCTTGTCGTTTCCATATTGAGCTTATTCAATATCTCATATATGTACGTCTGGCCCAACCATATTAGAGTTTCCATCTATCCATATAAACATTGATGATAAATATTCTGGTTTTGCCCAAATCATTCATCAAAATCCAATTTTAATGAAATTATTAATCTGTGTTAATGAAAGATACATCATTTCCAATCAACAATATGTCCTCTACATAATGTATTGGAAATATATCTTAGCTCTCCCACTTAATTTATTGCAAATGCAAGCATCTTCATCGTCTCCGATGAAATTAAGCCTTGTAACAGTTTCATCATGGTGAAGATTCCAACTCCGCTATGCTTACTTCAACCATTGAAGTTTACATGCCCCTTTAGCATCCTTTGAATTAAAAAACCATTCGGATTGTGTCACGTACATGACCTAGGTAACCATTCTATTAGAAGAACTTTGTTTTGTTTGTTCAACTACCATATACCAAATTATATGTAGTGGTTGCTATATTAATACGTCTTGACTAAATATCGCTATGAAAGATCAAATATTTTCATAGTCAACTCCTTGAACATTATCGTAAACTCCTTTCTGACATGTTGACTATTTCATAGATTCCAAACATCCATGTCTATTTCTCTATAGATCCAAATACGACTGATAGGCTTCACGCCTTTTCGGGGGGTCTTCCAAGTTTAGAAACTTGATTTCTCGTGTATGGATACTATCACGGATTTCGTAACTTCTAGTCATTTTATGGAGTTAGGTCCCATCATCGCTTCTTTCATGCAGTCGGTTCATCATTATCAAAACAATAACGACTTCTGTTTCAAATCTACTATTTGATTCTTACCAACCCACGCAGTTCAATAGGAACTCTAATCTCTGAGATCACTACCTTTGCAATCACGGGAGCCATGAGCATTTTAGCTGCCTCTAGGACACTTTCCGGAGCTGCGTTTGTTAGCACATGTTGCTTAGGTTCATCAACCTAATCAAAGTTCTATTGTCCTCCCACTTAACTTTTGTGAATGAATCTTTCTTTAAGAAACTTCATGTTCCAAGCGACAAACTCTTTTGTCTACGGTGTTATGGAGGAATATCCAACAAATTCTTTGGGATAACCTACAAATACGTGCTTATCCGACTTCGGTTGTAAACAATTTACTTATCCATAGAATACCAAAATTTAAGAAAATACAACTCAGGTTTTATCCCAAACCATAACCTTTATGGCGTCATTTCAATGAATCACGATGGTGCTCTTTTTAGTGTAAAAGTGGCAGTCTCTAAAGCTTTAATCTTTAAAACATAATGGAAGTTTTATAAATGACACCTTTGATCTTACCATGTCAAACAAGGTTCGATTTGATCTCTCGAACATACCATACTCCTATGGTTTATGAGGAAATGCAAATCCATGGAATAATTCCTCAAATCTTAGGTGCTTTTCTAAACATGTAACTCAAATATCATCCTTTATGATTGAATCATAAATTCTTTACTGTCTCGTTACAATAATTTTCCACTTCATCTTGAAAATCTTTGAACAATTTTCAAATGTTTCATACTTCTTCCTTATTAAGTAAATATACTGATATATTCACTCAAATTTCTGGAGAAAGCATATGAAACTAAAAGATCCACTGCACATGGCAACACATAATGGACTATATACATCAACATCCACAATTTCCAATAAGTTTTTAACCCGTTCCCCTTTGGCCTATGAATGGAGTTTCAATTATCTCGAGAAAAGTCTCACAAGCGTCATTTTATCAAAATGAAAGACTCCAAAAATCCATCAACATGGAGTTTCTTCATGTTTTCTTAAAAATATAATTTAAATGGCGATGTCACTTCATAAGTGATCTTTCAATCATTTGTCTTGCGACATTTTAGCATTAGTTTTTATGGACATGATTTCTCCAACTAGACTTGTAAAAGTTCATCCATCTTCTATGGAATACGGTAATTATTTGAAGAACCATTGTTCTCATAATACTGGAACAAAATAACAATTATTTAAACAAATCTTGAAGACATGCTTTGATGTCAACGAGAAACATAATAACACTTTATTTGTTTTCGATGAACATCATCACATATTCTCTTGCCACTTATTTAGGCCATTGTAGTTCATGAATTGTGTTGTTTTGTATGACATTTCACACCAACCAATTCAGTATCCAATACCCAAGAACCACATTGTTTAATAAGCAAATAATACATCCATAACATCTATATTATCTATATACCTTAGCTGGACATTTCCAGTCTTTTTTGCCAAATATTCTATAGATTCTTTTTCAGCATTTCCTTTTCCTTTGAAAAGAATATATCAACATCAACAGTGGCACCATACATATGACACATAGTCCAAGGCGTGTATAGTCAAATACTAATACCTTTGGACTTGCACTTTGAAGTGGGTCACCATCATCAAATGTTCGGTGTTCTTTAAAAAATCCATAATTTAGTAATATTTTAGTGTAGTAAACATTTTACCTACGTCTTCTATTCATCCTTATCATGACAACTTTCATGATCAAGCTACTATAGCCTATAAGGACGAATCTTGAGTATAATGTCAGTTCCCAAAACCTTTTTGGGAGATTAGGACGCCTAGCGTCTCCAACCTTCGCAAATTCTCATACAATATGAGAACGTGTATTTTTCCAAATTATACTCTATCATATTACAACCATAAACATTGTTTCAGATATCATAATATCTTCCACACATGATGGTTTCTGAAACAATTCTTTCAGCTCCTAGATAACCTCGATATTAAAACAACATTTGAATATCAAGAATCATCGAGGGAAACATTCGAATTTAAATTGACATTGAAAACAATATGATACCAGTTCGTAAAGTAAATATCCAGAATTCTATAGTTCTATTATCTCAATTAAAACTAAGCATAAGGTAGTAAACGGATGCCAATGACTACAACAAACTATGCAAATTCACTTTGATTTAATGGTTTATGATAGATCGAGTTCAACTAATCCAAATTACAAATGTACTACCACTCAAAAACAACATCCCTCGTGTCTTTTTGGTGATTACATGAAACAAATCCACTACACCAAGTGCGATCATCACGTGAGTCGGTGTAGGTTCAAAGGCGAGCATCTATATGGGAATAATCTCTACCATATGACTCATGCTTAACCTTTCGGTCTATGTTCCAAGGCTATGTATATACATACTAGGCTTGCCAAGTAAGAACCTTAGTACTCACATGTGTAAAATTATCTTACACCCATTGTATGAAAGCGTAGAGTAAAGTACACCCGATCATCTGATGTCTCGAAACAATGATCCATAGAACGGTGCATACGTAAGGAAGAACACATTTTTATCTTGATATCTAAAATAGGGATCATCTTATAATGCTACTAAAATGCCAAAAAAGCAATATAAGATGCAAACATCATATGCAAAAAGTGAAATGATATGGTTCTTGCACTTGATCACTATCATGTGCATCGTGGTATGATCTTTATCATTCCTTTATGTGTAAGGACAAGGTCTATGGAAATTACACATTAGGTATGCAATAATTTCCAAGAGTATCAACTATAATTCAAATTATAACATTACCATATCATGACACTTGCCCAACAACAATCTAAACTAGATGCCTCTAAATTATCAATTGCAAGTTTTACGTCGCTTAGGGCTTCTGAAGATAGAACCGGTCTTACCTACGAACATGGAACCACAACGATGATAATCAAATTATTAGCAACTCATTGTAAATCAGATATTGAAAATAGTAGGAGAGATAGACACCCGCTAGCCACTTATGCAAAAATAGTTGCATGTCAAGCGTGGAACATGTCTCATGTGCGAGGACATGTAAAGTTAGTCCGAGCCGCTTCATCCTACTATGCCACCAATATCCAAAATACATAGAAGATGCAATAACATGATCATCAATGCCCACATACTCATATATGTTCTACCCGTGCAAAGATTATATATGCATAGATCAGGCTCTGATACAACTGTTGTGTTCGCAGCATAGAAAACAAAAAAAATTCCTACGATGTGAACAACTAAGCACCAAGATCTATCTACCTAGATACAATCAACATGTGGATATACATCCGTAGATAACATACCATTGAAGAGCGACAAAGCATTGTTAACGAGTTTGAACTTGTGGATGATGTAGTCATACACTTGCTGATCTGAAGATCGCGATGAAGTCCAGCAAGTCCAGCACCAGCAAGTCCAGTAGGTCTAGCGCTAGCAAGTCCAGCACCGCAAAGCAGCGGTGCATCCATGATCGACACATGTCCGGTACCGCAAAAACCTCCACATCCTCGCTCCAGACATGCAACGGAATTAGCAACTCCTTTCCAGATGAAGCCACCGGGAATATGTATCTTGCTAATCCGAGACCATTGGGAATATTTTCTAGAGGGGGAGAGAGATCCTTCACGAGGAGGTGTGTGCGTGATGGAGTGAGAGGGTTCCTTTTATAGGAGGAGGGGGAAGCCAAAGGACATGGCAGCCATGGTGGGTGCCCCCACCTCTTCCTCATTCATGTGGTGGAAGCTCCATTCACATAAACATGCCTCCACTCAAAATTCCACTCACACATGCATTAATTTTCCACCAAAATGAATGTATCTCTCATTTAATAAAACTATTTTACTTATTTTATTCAGAATTTTGTTAGTTATATTAATTAACAAGAATTCACATCAAACCCCCTACAACATTTCAATATCACATGTAGAACCAGTTTCTGCAATCTCACCAGAAACAATTCCAGTTTCCATCGAAATGATTCCAGCGCTTTCTTAAATCTTTATCTGAAACATATTTTCTCCAAATGGTGTCAGTATCCCTTAAGTGTGTCACCCTACGGTTCGGGAATAATATAGACATGATCGAGACCCTTCTCCGATCAATAATTAGCAGCGGGACCTGGACATCCGTACTGACGCCCACACATTCAACGATGACTCTAGTGATCATGTGAACCTTTAAAGTCGTAACTAAATCCATTTGTCTCGCGATATATTACATGTATGGGATTCGATCACCGGTATCTCCATCCCTAGTTTGATCTCATTACCGACATGCACTCTTTTCTCATTCCCGTGATATAACATTCTAGTGACCACATCACTTGCTTGCAAGCTATCTCAATGTGATATCACCGAGAGGCCCCAGAGTATATATATCCATGATCAGGATGGAAAAGTCCCACTCTTGATCCATGAGCCTCAACATAACACCTTCAGAGTATCTGAACCCACCTTTATTCTCACCTTGTTATGGTGTGACATTTGATGTTATCATGTTACTCTTCTAATGTTAGTGATTGACATGATATCATGGTCTAAGGACTAGAATTACTTCGCATGATGTTATAGCAATTTAAACACAATGACTTTGCTCATATTCCTATACTTTGTATGAATGTTCATCACACCATTCAACCAATGTTGTGACCTTGTTATTAACAACATCCAATGTCCATGATCAGGAAACCTTGATCATCTTGTTAATCAATGAGCTAGTTCATAAGAGAGGCATAACTAGGAACCCTTTATTTGTTTATTAAACACACATGTATTAATGCTTCCAATTAATATAATTATAGCATGTAAAATAAACATTTGTTATAAACAAGGAATAAGACAATAACCACTTTAATATTTCCTCTTGGACATATTCCCTTCAAAAATATGGGCACATTATCATAAACTACAAAATATATATGGAATTTGGCCTCGGTCATCTTGCTTGAAACACGGGAATGTTAATACATAAACCTGGTTTTTGAAAGGCTTCCAAAAAATTGTCCTTGTTTTAAAAACATCAAACAAAAATAATGAGTACTAATAACAAAATAATTCACACGACGTTCTCCTCCATGTACTACTTTCCGTGAAGATAAACATGAGTTTTGAGAACTATTTTAAGATAAACGTGAGTATGAATATTCTTGGATTTCAAGCCCAAAGACCAAGGTCAAGGCGATATCTACATCATACTTTATGGTGATGATCCCATGTTAGAGAATTTGCGTGGCGACAGATTTGGCCATATTTTGGAAACAATCAAAGAGGAAGTAGTATGAATAGTTTGGCGAAGATCAGCTGATCTCTCGAGAAGGAGCTAAACCCGAAAGTTTTCCTTTTGGGGTCCTTTGTGCTAAATGTATGAACCTTGATGTAATTTTTGAAGGGAATATGCCCTGAGAGGAAATAATAAAGTTGTTATCATATGTATTCCATGTATATGATAGATGTTTATATTGCATGCTATAATTGTATTAATATAGAAACATTAATACATGTGTGTTTAATAAACAAATAGAAAGTTCCTAGTTGTGCCTATCTTTGAACTAGCTCATTGATTAACAAGATGATCAAAGTTTCCTGATCATGGACATTGGATGTCGTTAATAACGAGGTCACAACATTTGTGAAATGATGTGAGGAATATTCATCCGAAGTATACCATTAAGATCAAAGTCATTATATTTATATTTATATGCCATCATATGAAGTAATCCTAGTCCTTAGCCATGAGATAATGTTAATCACCAACACCGGAAGAGTATCTTGATAACATCAAATGTCACACCGTGAAAGGGTGACTATAAAGGTGGGTTCAGTGCTACGAAGGTGTTATGTAGAGGTTCATGGATCAATAGTGGGATTTGTCCATCCCGATGATGGATAGATATACTCGTGGCCCTCTCGGTGATATCACATTAAGAATAGCTTGCAAGCAAGTGATATGATCACTAGAATGTTATATCGCGAGAACGAGAAATGAGTACATGTCGGTAACAAGGTCAAAATAGGTATTTGGATACCGATGATCGAATCTGGGACATGTAATATATTGCGGGACAAAGGGATTAAGGTACCAGCGTTAAAAGTTCTCACGATCACAGAAGTCATCGTTGAATGTGTAGGAGTCATAATGGATCTCCAGGTCCCAATTCTGATTATTGATCTGAGATGGGTCTCGATCAATTCTGCATTATTCGCGAACCATAGGGTGACACATTTAAGGGTTGCCAAATAATATCTGGAGCAGATATGTTTCAGACGAAAGAATTGCAAAGTGCGAGAATTATTTCAATGGACACCATAATTGTTGTGGTGAAATTGCTGAAAATTGGTTTTGCATGTGATATATTTAAATATTGCAGGGTGTTTTATGTTAATGTTTGTTAATTAAAGTAATTAACAAAATTCTAAATAAAATAAATAAAAGAGTTTTATTAAATGAGAGTTGCATTAAATTTGGTGGGAATTTAATGCATGTGAGTGGGAATTTGAGTGGAGGCTAGATTTATGTGAGTGGAGCTTCACCACATGAATGAAGGAAGAGGTGGGGGCACCTCCCCTTCGCGCCGGCCATGGGAGGGGGCTGCCCCCTCTCCCTGTAAAAGGCCCCCCTCTCCTCCCTCTCAAAGCACACCTCCTAGTGAAGGATATCTCTCCCCCTCTAGATTTATTCCCCCATGGTTTCAGATTAGTGAGATACATGTTCCCGGTGGCATTTCATCTAGAAAGAGTTGCTGCTTCTGCTGATTTGCTGGAGCGAGGAGGTGGAGGTTGTTCGAGAGGGATTTGGATTCACTATCAGAGTTACTGGGACGCCCACAACCAGAGTTTCTGGGAGCTCAACTTCCAGGACCCCCAGGAGGAGACCTACAGTGGCTAGTCACTGCATATCTTAGAGGAAGCATCGAAGCACCAACTTCTGGAAGAATTCAGTTCTCCGTGAGAGAGAACAACTGGCTAGATGGATTAGTCAGGGCAATGCATGAAGCTCTCGCACGTCTATGTGCCCTCAGCGTCAACAAGACCCAAGGAACTTGTTTTGCGCACTATGCAAGACGTGACTTCATGGGACTGCCAATGGAAATGGCGGGCCACCCCGAGTTGAGGCGTCAAGTGGAGAACCTTGACTTCTTGCTTCACGACAGACAGCAGGAACTCGACAATGCCAGAGAGTTAGCCAACCAGAACCGCGCCATTGCCGACCAGAAGGCCCAGAATTTCGCACTGCTTGTCCAAGACCGTCAGTCTCTTTGCCGCCAGCGTGCCAAGAAGGATTGCACCATCGCCTGTCTTCGCAAGAAGGTGGCCGACCTCGAGAAGACCGTCAAGGAGCAGGAAGCTCAGCTTGCAGCAAAAGAGGACGAAAATGAGGGTGAAGACATCTAGGGAGACATGAATTCTTACCTCAGCAACGATGATGATTTTCTAGCGGAGGATGCTGTGGACTTCTACACTGATGATGAGGACTCCGACTTCACCGACAATGAGTAGATGCACTAGGGCACTGTCGTAGCATGAGATGTATCGATCTCAATGTATCTTAGCTTGCATAATGGTTCTTCAAACCATCTGTTTTCCCTTTGATTTTGTGGTGTGTGTTGTATCGTGTGCTTGCTTGCATGAATGAAAATGAAGTTAGTTGAAAAACCTGAGTCTAACTCAAAGTTTTAGCTTTGAAAACCCAAAACCATGAACCTTAGAATTTCCCTCTTATCCCTATATCTATCTCAATATTCAGATGACTCGTGGAAACCAAGGAGGGAGCAGCTCATCGCAGGACCCAATGCTGCAGATCTTACAGAATCTCATCGCAGACCGTGAAGCAAGCATGGCAGAATGCCAAGCCAACTTAGCAACACTTCAACAGATCGCCCAGATGGCTCTCAACAACCAAGGGCATGGAAATCAGGATCACCAAGAATCCAAACTCAAAAACTTTCAGAACACCAATCCCCCAATCTTTAACCAATATGAGAACCCATTGGATGCTGATGACTGGTTACAGACCATGGAGAACAACCTCGAGGTTGCAGGAGTTGATGAAAATGAGAAAGTGCTCTTCGCGACCCACTATCTGGCAGGAGATGCAAGATCTTGGTGGAATAGCATCCGCAATATGAACCATGGTCAAGTGATGACATGGGAAGCATTCAAGGTCAAGTTCAGCCGCACCCACGTGCCGCAGGGTCTAGTCAACCGGATGAGAGATGAGTTCCGCGAATTGAAGCAAGGAATAATGACTGTGGTGGAATACCGTGACCGATTCCTGTCACTTGCTAGATATGCACCTGATGAGATCAACACGGAGGCCAAAAAGAAGGAAAGATTCTTGAACAGACTGCATGATGAGATGCAAACTGTCCTCGTCAATATCCGTTTCCAGGATCTCGAAGAGCTAGTCGACTCTGCCATCCAGATGGGAGGGAAGATTAACCAGGAAAACGACAACCACAAGCGTCGTATGATGCAGCAGTCTGGATCCAACAGTCACCCGAAGTACCGTCCCAACCCTTCACCGGGATATGCACCAAGGAACAACCGACCCCCAAATTCTCGCCCAAGCTACCCCAATCGTAGCGGAGGCAATGTGAAGTCCGGAGGAAACAATCACAACTCCGGTAATACCAACAATTTCAACCGTGCACCTCCCAAGAACAACAACAACAACAACATTGCACCTAGAACTAGCAGCAATGATGTGCCTGTCGCAGTCAAGGACAAGTCCCAGATAACCTGTTTTGAGTGCGGAGTGACAGGTCACTACTCCAATGAGTGTCCCAAGAAGACTGTAGCCAATTCCAATGTGAATGCCCCAGCTCAGCAGCAGCGTCGTGTTCAGCCAAGAAGGAGATTTGCCCCAGGGAACCCTCACAATCGCAATGGCCGTCTCTTCCACATGAATGCAGAAGAAGCCCAGGAAGCGCCAGATGTAGTGTTGGGTATTCTGACAACTCAGTTTTAGCAAGACTATTGTTTGATTCGGGAGCATCGCATTCATTTGTCACCGAAGAATTTGCATGCACTAGTATGATTCGTCCAACCAACCTGAAGCATGTCATGATAGTTCAAATCCCCGGTTAAACAACCAAAGCTAGAAAAATTTGCGAAGCTGTACCTATCAGAATACATGGGATAGATTTTTATGCCAACCTAATTGTACTTGGAACCAAAGGTTCGGAAGTAGTACTAGGTATGGACTGGATGTCAAGGCATAAAGGATGGATAGACTGTGCTAAGAAAGCCATCACCATGACCAGTAGTTCTAGAATCACAGTAGAGCATATCTCTGAAACCTTACCCCGTCAATTCAAGTGCAACCAGAGTGTAGCCTTGCCCACCATTGACCAAGTGAGAGTAGTCTGTGAATACCCTGACGTATTCCCAGATGAATTGCCAAGTATGCCCCCTGATAGGGATATTAAGTTCATTATCGAACTAATCCCCGGAACCGGACCTATAGCCCAGAGACCCTATAGAATGAACCCATCAGAGTTAGTGGAACTGAAGAAGCAGTTGGATGCTATGCTAGCCAAAGGTCTGATTCAACCAATCGCATCGCCATGGAGATCACCAGTGTTATTCGTCGACAAGAAAGATGGAGGCAACCGTCTGTGCACAGATTACAGAAAATTGAACGATGTCACCATCAAGAACAAGTACCCTTTGCCAAACATAGAGGATCTATTTGATCAGTTGACCGGAGCTCAGGTATTCTCAAAGATTGATCTTAGGACTGGTTATCACCAACTTAAGATTCGTGCAACGGATATTCCGAATACCGCCTTTACTACTCGCTATGGTTTATACGAGTATATGGTTATGTCTTTTGGATTAACCAATGCCCCTACTTATTTCATGAATCTCATGAATAAGATCTTTATGAATTTCCTGGATAAGTTTGTAGTTGTGTTTATCGACGACATCCTTATCTACTCTAAGTCAGAAGAAGAGCATGAGCAACATCTGAGAATCATTCTAGAAACCCTGAGAGAGCATCAGTTATATGCCAAGTTCAGCAAGTGTGAATTTTGGCTAAAAGAAGTAGGATTCCTAGGACATATTGTGTCTGCTGGAGGAGTCTCTGTTGATCCCACAAAGATCAAAGATGTTGAAGAATGGAAAGACCCAACGACTCAAACCCAAGTCCGTTCTTTTCTCGGATTAGCCGGATATTACCGCAAGTTCGTAGAGGGATTCTCGAGCATAGCCCGACCCATGACCCAATTGTTGAAAAGGACAAGAAGTTTGAATGGACAGACAAATGTGAAGCCAGTTTCCAGGAGCTGAAGAAGAGATTGATATCAGCCCCAATTTTGGTCATGCCACACATCAAGAAGCCATTTGATGTGTATTGTGACGCATCCAAGATTGGTCTAGGATGTGTATTGATGCAAGAAGGAAAAGTCATCACTTATCTGTCTCGACAACTGAAGCAGCATGAGCAGAACTATCCGACCCATGATCTTGAACTAGTAGTTGTAGTTCTAGCACTGAAGACATGGCGTCATTATTTGATGGGAAATCGATGTGAGATTTACTCAGATCATAAGAACTTGAAGTATATCTTCACTCAGAAGGAGCTGAATATGAGGCAAAGAAGATGGATAGAGTTAATCAAGGATTATGACCTTGACATTCACTATCACCCCGGCAAAGCCAATGTGGTAGCAGATGCTCTTAGCAGATTGCCGTGTAGGCTTAACACCATGATCAAGGAGAAGCAACCAAGTTTGTATGAAGAGTTGGAGCAATTCAGGACTGAATTAGTTAGCAAAGAACTTCAACCCACTTTTATTAGCCAAATCAAGGAAGCCCAGAAGGGGAATGAAAGTATCGACGGAATCAAACGTCATATTGGTACAGGAAAGGTACCTGGATTCACCGAAGACGAAGAAGGAGTACTATGGTAGAAAGGACGTATCTGTGTTCCAGCAGATTCGGAGCTGAAGGAAGCTATCATGAAGGAGGCTCATGGTACTCTTTATTCTATCCACCCCGGAGGAACAAAGATGTATCAAGATTTGAAAGAGCAATTTTGGTGGCACTAGATGAAGAGAGAGATCGTGTAAGATCTCACCATAATAAGGTAAGATCCCTATGATTGCAGTGCTAGTCCCTGGATCAAAATGCTAGCACCCACAGTTTAAGATGAAGTACATAGAAAAAAAGGTCATTATTACATCGCATATCCAGGAGTATAATGGTTCTTACAACTCACTTAACCCAAGGCTAAGATACAAGTTCACATTACATAGCATAATAATAATAGAGTCTTTTAGTCTTCATGTGCCACAGGCAAGCATGTCGAGTGTAGACCTGCAACCCTACTCATCATTAGAGTATCCTGCAACATAATAAGTTATAGCCACAAGGGTCAATACATTTGGAATTGTATTGGCAAGTGAAACCATAGATACTTAGTATAATCCAGCAACTACATGAATATATGGCTAAGTGGGGTTATGGCTGGCTTTGCTAAAATTAGTTTAACTTATAGTTTTTGAAGAAGTTTTTCATTCAAGATATAAGGTATCAGTGATAGACATCACTGAACCTTTATCCCTGTTCACCCACAAGTTTTAACTTAGAGAAATTTGGATGAGGAGATTATTGAACTACTTCACTGTCTTGAGGCTCAGAAGTTGTCCATAACCGGGGACACGGCTAAGTACTTAGTTTTACCCTCTCGAGAGGTGGTGCACTTTCCCCACAAGACTCGACATGCATCGAGACAAGACCTTTCAGAAGAAATCCCTCAGACCACCACAAACGCGTTCCATCCTATCATATCTACCACCTTCTGTCCGTCTGGCTGAGTTCTTGCAACTTAGTTGGTCAAGGCAGAGCCCATATGCCATGTGGTTGCACTGGAAGCTTTATGACAAGAATGTCTCCAATCTCTTTGTTCCTGGGTGGCCATACACAAGTGTGATACACCAGCTGACCATAGACATGGCCCCTGAGTAACCACTCAACATAATCCAGGCAAGTCCCAATCCACCCAGGTGTTTCATTAATAATAGTTGTTTTCTTAGTCAAACAAAAATAATATCTTTCCATACTATCTTGATATGTATTTTCCACCCACGAATTCTACTAGCATGGCTAAGCATACTTGCATACGAAGTCTTTTAACTAGGAGATACTACCAAGATATAGTCTATAGGATAGCATAGCATAGTATAGTAACATATGAATAATTCTATCATGCTAAGATCTACCAAAATATCACTAGTGCAATAGTGAAAATAATAGGACATGGGATGAAATATCACTTGTCTTGGTAGCTAGGGGAATAGGTACAATCCTCACAGCAACAACCTTCACAATCCACACAATCTACACAAGATCAATACAACAACAATAATTCAATCAATAAAACATTACAAAAATATGAATGCATGCAAAATGCAATGATATGATCACAACTCTATAATTTACAGAGTCTACAGTACTGAGGATAGAATATCTCATCTAAATGCATAAGAAATACCCAAAAATAATTTATAGAACAATTTTTGTGAGCAAAATACTCCTAAAAAGGTTCTGCCTATAATTCCAATTTTTTAGAGGCAAAAGTGTGAAACAAGGCCTCCACAATAAAGGTCTCATTTTTATGAATCCATAGACACCAAATTTGTATTTTTCTGATTTGTGGATCAAAAGTTATTGAATTTCTAAGTTAAATACTAAATCTGTCTATTTTCTAATTAATCAAAAATAGTCTGGCGACGTGGCGCTATCCAGTTGGCTGGTACCGGTTCGGCCGGATCGATCGCTGTGGGCCGTCAGATCTTAAGTGACTACGGACGGATCTGATTAGCCCGTACCCTTTCGTTTAGTGATCTAATCCTATCCGCTAAAATCTGATCGAACGGCTCCTAATCACTTGGCTGGGGACCGACGGCGCGCGGCGGTGGCACGTCAGGTGAGTGATGTTCCGGTGGTTCTAGAGGTGTAGGGGAAAAGGCAGTCTTACGAGGGTTCGCGGTGGTCTCGGCGATCTGGTTGGTGGTCACGATGGAGAGAGGGGAGCTCTCTTTCGCTCGGTATTCCTCGCCGGAGTGGCGTCGACGGCGGAGGTCACAGCCACGAGATGGTGGCGTCGATCTGGTACTCGAGCAGACACGAAAAAGGGTTAGGGGAATGCGCCTGGTTCTGCACTGTCTAGCAGTGGCCAAAAAGAAGCGGCAGGAACCTTGCCCTTACCGGAAAAACCGTCGGACGGTGGCGGCAGAGGGAGTTCGCCGGAGTTGTCCGTGTCGTCGACCTAGAGCAAGAGGGAGCACATGGCTCGGTTAGTAGGTGTGCTAGGATATGGTGAACCAGACGGGACAGAGAGGAGGGCGCTTAACAGCCGGGGTTCACCGGAATTGTCGTCGGGATACCGTCAGTGAGCGGCGGTCCGAGCTCGAAATTTGGGGAGCCTGGGGGCTCTCCGGGGGTGGCGATTGGGGGAAATGATGAGGAGGGGTAAGGGAATTAAGTAGAGGTAATCACCGGGGGAATTACTACGAGAAATGGCCGGAATCGAATCGATTCGAAACGGCAGAGAAGGGGGGATGTTCGTGGTCTAGGGTTGAAGACGACGGGGTGGTGGTGACGTGGGCGTGGGGTCAGAGTGTAAATGGAAGGGGGTGGGTAGCGACGCGGTAAGAAAAACATGGGGAGAGGGGAAAGGCCGGGTGGGGTTGGTGGGCTGGTTTTGGGCCGAAAGGCCAGAAGCTGTCTGCTGCTTTATTTTTTTTTCTCGCTTTTCTTTTTCTATTTCTGTTGTCTCCAAAAACTTTTGATTTGTGGATTCAAATTGATTCAAACCAATTTGTGAAAAATTGTAAAACTTCAAATTAGGTTTGTAGGGTATTATAGAACACATTTGCCTTCTAATTCAAAATTTTTTAATCAAAAGTATTCACTTGGGCTTAATAGTTAATATAGCATTTTCTTTGATTCCACTTTCAAAAATTCATATCTTTTTATCCATGGCCCAAAATTGCACCAAATTTTTGGAGGACATTCTAAATGCAATGCAATTACATGCCATGATGATAGGAGTGCAATCATGGTGATTTCAGATGAAATTTTGGGATGTTACAAATCTAACCCCCTTAAGATGAATCTCGCCCTCGAGATTCGGGTTGGCTAGCAAATAGGTGAGGGTGATCTCTCCGAAGTTCATCCTCTTGCTCCCAGGTTGCTTCTGATTCAGTGTGATGGTTCCACTACACTTTGCAGAATCTGATGGTCTTGGTACGGGTAATTCTTTCTGCAGTCTCTAGAATCTTAATAGGTTTCTCTTCATAAGTGAGATCATTATCTAGCTGAACCTCCTCCAATGGTATAGTGTCTTTCAACGAAGTTTCTTCCATCTTTGGGTGACACTTTTTCAGCTGACTAACATGGAATACATTATGAACTGCTGACAAAGATTCTGGTAATTCTATCTCATATGCCACTTCTCCTTTGCGACCCAAAATCTTGAAAGGTCCTACATAGCGCGGTGCTAGTTTTCCTTTGATTCCAAATCTCTTCACACCATGAAGTGGTGATACCCTGAGATAAGCTCTATCACCAACCTCATAGGTAACCTCTCTACGTTTTGGATCAGCATAGCTCTTCTGCCGAGATTGAGCTACCTTTAGCCTATCCTTTACCATCTTGACTTTTTCTTCAGCTTCTTGGATTAGGTCAGGTACGAACAAATTTCTTTCTCCTACTCCATTCCATAGCAATGGTGTAGTACACTTCCTTCCATAAAGAAATTCAAACGGAGCCATTTCGATGCTTGATTGATAGTTGTTATTATAAGAAAACTCTGCGTACAGTAGACTTTCATCCCAACTGGATCCATAATCTAACGCACATGCTCTCAACATATCCTCTAATATTTGATTGGTCCTTTCTGTCTGCCCATCTGTTTGCGGATGAAATGCAGTGCTAAATTCTAACCGAGTTCCCAGTGACTCGTGAAGTTGTCGCCAAAAGTGTGAAGTGAATTGAGTCCCTTTGTCAGATACGATACTTTTAGGTACCCCATGCAAACATACAATTCTATTCATGTAAATCTTGGCTAACTTTGCACTTGTATAAGTGGTCTTTACTAGTATGAAATGGGCTACTTTCGTCAAGCGGTCAACGATAACCCATATAGAATCATATCCAGATTTAGTCCTGGGCAGTCTGGTAATAAAGTCCATACCAATTTTATCCCATTTCCAATCAGGTATTGGTAGTGGTTGTAATAAGCCTGCCGGTTTCTGATGTTCTGCCTTTACACGACTGCACACATCGCGCAAGGCGATGTGCTATGCTATGTCCTTCTTTAAATTATTCCACCAAAACCTCTCCTTAACATCCATATACATCTTGGTGTTGCCAGGATGAATTGAATATGGTGAGTTGTGTGCTTCTTGTAAGATCAACTTCTTAAGTTCAAGATCCTGCGGAACACAGATACCTTTTTCGTACCATAAGATTCCTTGTTCATCTACATGGAATCCTTTTGCCTTGCCATTACTAACCTTACTTCTGATTTCTTCTATCTCTTTGTCCAACTTTTGAGCTTCTTGAATTCTGTCCATTAGTGTGGGCTGCACTTCCAAGGACGCAAGGTACCCTTCAAGCACTAGCTCAAGTCTCAGCTCTCTAAATTGGGCACACAACTCCTCCGACAACTCTCCTTTGTTGAGGCCATTCACATAAATCTTGCGGCTTAATGCATCAGCTACGACGTTTGCCTTTCCAGGGTGGTATTGCAAACTTAAGTCGTAATCTTTGATAAGTTCTAGCCATCTTCTTTGTCTCATGTTGAGTTCTTTCTGTGTAAAAATGTATTTCAGACTCTTGTGATCAGTGAACATTTCACAACGTTTTCCCATGAGGTAATGCCTCCATGTTTTTAGGGCATGTACAACAGATGCCAACTCTAGATCATGAGTAGGATAGTTCACTTCATGATTTTTGAGTTGCCTTGATGCATAAGCTACAACTCTACCTTCCTGCATCAGTACACCTCCTAATCCTCGGTGAGATGCATCACAATATACTTGGAAGTCTTTCTCAAGGTCTGGCAAACATAACACTGGTGCTGACACAAGTCTCTTTGTCAATTCCTGAAAGCTGGTTTCGCAAGCTTCTGTCCAATTAAACTTCTTCTCCTTATTTAGCAGATCAGTCATGGGCTTCGCTATCTTAGAGAAGTTTTCAATGAACCTCCGATAGTACCCTGCTAGGCCAAGGAAACTAGGGATTTCTTTAACCGATTTAGGAGGTTCCCATTCTGTCACAACTGCCACTTTTGCTGGATCAACAGCTATACCATTTCCAGATACTATGTGCCCAAGAAAACCCACTTTATTAAGCTAGAACTCACATTTGTTGAACTTGGCATAAAGTTTATGTTCCCTGAGTTTCTCTAGAATCAGGCGTAGATGTTCTTCATGTTCTTTGTTGCTCTTGGAATATACCAATATATCATCGATGAATACCACTACGAACTTGTCAAGGAATTCCATGAATACCTTATTCATCATGTTCATGAAATAGGCTGGTGCATTAGTCAATCCAAACGGCATCACTGTGTATTCATACAACCCATATCTAGTGGTGAATGCAGTCTTGGGTATGTCATGTTCTCTAATCTTTAGTTGAAATTATCCTGATCGAAGAACAATTTTTGAGAACACACATTCTCCCTCTAGCTGATCGAAGAGATCATTTATTCTAGGCAGGGGATACTTATTCTTTATGGTCACTTCATTAAGTGAACGATAATCTATGCATAGCCTCTGACTTCGGTCCTTCTTTTCAACAAACAAGACTGGTGCTCCCCAAAACGATGAACTTGGTTGGATAAATCCCTTTTCCAGTTGTTCTCCTAATTGCTTCTTGAGTTCTTTTAACTCGTCAACTGACATCTTATAAGGTCTCTTTGTTATAGGCCCCATTCCTGGCAGTAGGTATATCAGCAACTCCACATCCCTATCTGGTGGCATGCCAGGTAATTCTTCGGGGAACACATCTGGGTATTCCTTCACTATTGGCACACTGTCTAGGCTAACCCCCTTAAGAGAATTAACCTTGCTCCCCTTGGGTTCAAAGTTAGACTTGAACCTGATCCTTTTCTTTTCTGGGGTGCAAAGCATAACAGTCCGCTTAGCACAATCAATCACTCCTTCATAACTGGTCAACCAGTCCATCCCTAATATGACATCTAATCCTTGGGACTCTAGGATTATTAAACTAATCGGGAACTTGTGTTTTCCAATTTCTAGGATGATCTGTCGGCACCCTAAATTTACTATCATTTCTCCACCCAGAGGACTTACCTTTATAGGACATCCAATAGTTTCAGTGGTGAGTCCGTTTTTGATTACAAATGCTCTTGAAATGAATGAATGTGATGCTCCAGTATCGAAAAGAATAAGTGCAGGAAAGGAATTAATCTTGAACTTACCGATCACGGCATCAGATCCTTCTTGGATTTCCTCCACATTAATGTGATTCACATGACCCTTTTGGAATGGGTTTGGCTTAGCCCCATCAGTCTTCTTCTCTGGGCATTCATTGGCATAGTGCCCCGTCTTCTTGCACTTGAAGCATTCCACCTGACTAATGTCTTTCTTTGCTGGCTGATTGTTACGATTCTGTCCATTTTGGTTTCCACGGCCATGACCATTGTGGTTGTTCCTGAATCCACCTTTGTTATGCCCACGATGATGGTTTCCATCATGGTTGTGGTTGTTGTTACGATGGTTATTATGATTCCCATTTTTGTGGAATCCTGAACTCCCACTTCCTTCACCATGAGAGCGCTTGTGAGGAGATCCTGATCCATACTTATCAAAATGGTGCTTCCTCTTTCTACCCTCCACTTGTTTCATCTTGTTTTCCAGGATGGTAGCTTTATCACACAAGGATTGATAAGTTGGAACATATGCAACAGATAGTTGCATAGAAATTTCATCATTCAGCCCATCTAGGAACTTCTCCTTTCTCTTTGCATCAGTGTCAACATCGTCGGGTACATAACGTGACAATTTATTGAAATCTTCGATGTATTCAGAGATACTACGGTGGCATTGCTTGAGGTTATGAAACTCCTTTTTCTTCAACCCCATTATTCCAGCAGAGATGTGAGTGGTGCGAAACCCATCTTCAAACATTGCCCATGTCACTTCCTTAATAGGGTGGGTAATTTGGAAATTATCCCACCAAGCAGCTGCATGACCTTCCAACAAGTGTGCTGCAAATCTGACCTTTTCTGCATCCGTGCATCCAATCGTGACTAGGTCCTTATTCACAGAGCGTAGCCAATCATTTGCTACCATGGGGTCAGTGGTACCCGAAAACTTAGCAGGTCTCAGCCTTAGAAATCTGTTCAGCATATCCAGGGCGGTGGATTATTCTGGTTGTTGTTATTGTTATTATTGTTGTTGTTATGATTCTGGGTTGCCATGAATTGAGTCATCATTTGCATCAATTGGGTCTGCGCAGCCATCATCTGCTGCATTCCATTGCCATTGTCATACTCGTTGTTGCGTCGGGGAGGCATATGTGGGTTTAATAAGGGTAAGTAACAATAGATAACCCCAAATAAAACAACAATCAATCAAACAAGCACATGCAAGTTCAACATCATAGCAATGACAGAGTTTGTAAAAATAACATACTAGCATAGTCACCCACAAGTCGGTATGACCTATGCAACTCAATAATAATAGAATGATAGGTAAATGGAATAGCATCACTACTCCTCCATGTCGACTTCCTCCCCCACTAGTGCAAGTCTTGCTGCTGCGAACCCTGCCTTGTACTCCTCCAAGCTTGTAGCCAGAGCATCGATCTTTGTCTGTAACTCTCTTTTCTGAGTGCGCAACCTCTCTATCACCTCGTAATCCGCTTCCAGGTCAATGTCCTCAAGCTCTAACACAGTATCCAAGTCTCTAATCTTCTTGTTCTTCTCCTGAACTCTCTTCTCTTGGCTCTTGAATTTCTTCTCTTGGTCTTCAAACTTCTTCTCCATTTCCTTGATTCGATTTTCCTGCTCCAGGAAGGCCTTGTCCTTCTCCTTAAGTTGGACTCGTAGTTCATCGTTGCTAAGCATCACATTAGTCCTATCAGTATCAAGGTGTCTAATAAGGCTCTCTAAATCCAGGAGGTAGTGATGCACGGGCTTGATGGAATCCTTAGTGGCCTCGTCCAACACAATAGGCTCTCCATCCTCGTCGCGCCTCCCAAAGAAATGGAAGTAGTGGCCCCTGATCTCAGAAGAGTGACGTCCACATAGGCGTCCCAACAGCTCCTGCATAGCGACGTCGAGGCCCGTCTCCATATCATCATGCAGTATCTTGAAGGCAATCTCCCCAGTTTGGGGCTCTGTCTCATGTCCTGGCTGGGTAACTCTGAATCCCCATAAGTCCTTCCTCTGAAACTTCCTCAGCTGAAGTCCCTGAATGGTAGGGATTGGAAGAGCGAGCACTTGGCCTAGCTCCAATAGGCGATTCCCAAAGCGATTCCCCTTGAAATCATCGGCCGTGCTGTAGACAAAATTCGGCATCTTTTGCATAGTATGGAGAAAATTAGTAACACATAATAGAGAAAGTAAACACAAGTCACAAAATAAGAAAATCAACCAACAGAACATTCCAAGTAGCAATACATTATTCAACTCAAGCACTCAAGGTTCCAGACATAACTTATTTTTGCCATACCACATAAGTTGGTACGATCAAAATACTAACGTGATAAAACGCCAAAGGTGGTGATCCAACTAGTATCTCACTCCTTAACCAAGGCGGTAATCTGGGCATCCTTGGCAGCAATCTGCTTGTCTTGGTCACATAGCTCTAAAGCTAGGCCTATGATATCCTTACTTAGGCGTTTCACAGTGGCCTTTGAGTCTTGGACAAGACACTTCTCCTCCTCGAGATCTTCCTGGGTATTGAGCATTCTATACTTGAGTCTCTCCCCAAGTTCCTTAATAGCTCTCCATGCAGCATTCCTTGCAGAGTCAAAGAATGACGAGTGCATTTCAGAGTTGGTGAACATGCAGAATCCCGTACTCTTGGAATCGTCCTACTTGTCCTTGTACAAATGGAGTTGCACCCACCAATACTCTTGTCCGTCGTCTATCACCGGAAATCCCTTGTACACGGCTTCACCATTCATTCCCAAGCCAAGCATGAGGTTCTTGAGTACATTGGGAAATTCTGTCTCACACTCCAAGGTCATAGTTATCAATGGTCCCTTCTTGACAGATTCATTGATGGTGGACATCTACAAAAATAGATGAGAAGGATGATTAGGGAAAGTTTTACGAGATGAAAAGACAAGTGTAAGGTTGGAATATAGAGTTATTTTTCCTAAGGGTTTTCCTTAGTCTAATCCATTCTAGGGTCACGAACCTACAGGCAACATACATCGCATATCGAGGAGTATAATGGTTCTTACAACTCACTTAACCCAGGGCTAAGATACAAGTTCACATTACATACCATAATAATAATAGAGTCTTTTAGTCTTCATGTGCCACAAGGAAGCATGTCGAGTGTAGACCCGCAACCCTACTCATCATTAGAGTATCCTGCAACATAATAAGTTACAGCCACAAGGGTCAATACATTTGGAATTGTATTGGCAAGTGATACCATATATACTTAGTTTAATCCAACAACTACATGAATATATGGCTAGGTGGGGTTATGGCTGGCTTTGCTAAAATTAGTTTAACTTATAGTTTTTGAATAAGTTTTTCATTCAAGCTATAAGGTACCAGTGCTAGACATCACTGAACCTTTATCCCTGTTCACCCACAAGTTTTAACTTAGAGAAATTTGGATGAGGAGATTATTGAACTACTTCATTGTCTTGAGGCTCAGAAGTTGTCCATAACCGGGGACACGGGTAAGTACTTAGTTTTACCCTCTCGAGAGGTGGTGCACTTTCCCCACAAGACTCTACATGCATCGAGACAAGACCTTTCAGAAGCAATCCCTCAGACCACCACAGACGCGTTCCATCCTATCATATCAACCACCTTCTGTCTGTCTGGCTGAGTTCTTGCAACTTAGTTGGTCAAGGCAGAGCCCATATGCCATGTGGTTGCACTGGAAGCTTTATGACAAGAATGTCTCCAATCTCTTTGTTCCTAGGTGGCCATCCACAAGTGTGATACACCAGCTGACCATAGACATGGCCCCTGAGTAACCACTCAACATAATCCAAGCAAGTCCCAATCCACCCACGTGTTTCATTAATAATAGTTGTTTTCTTAGTCAAACAAAAATAATATCTTTCCATACTATCTTGATATGTATTTTCCACCCACGAATTCTACTAGCATGGCTAAGCATTCTAGCATACAAAGTCTTTTAACTAGGAGATACTACCAAGATATAGTCTATAGGATAGCATAGCATAGTATAGTAACATATGAATAATTCTATCATGCTAAGATCTACCAAAATATCACTAGTGCAATAGTGAAAATAATAGGACATGGGATGAAATATCACTTGCCTTGGTAGCTAGGGGAATAGGTACAATCCTCACGGCAACAAACTTCACAATCCACACAATCTACACAAGATCAATACAACAACAATAATTCAATCAATAAAACATTACAAAAACATGAATGCATGCAAAATGCAATGATATGGTCACAACTCTATAATTTACAGAGTCTACTCTACTGAGGATAGAATATCTCATCTAAATGCGTAAGAAATACCCAAAAATAATTTATAGAACAATTTTTGTGAGCAAAATACTCCTAAAAAGGTTCTGCCTATAATTCCAATTTTTCAAATTCAAAAGTGTGAAACAAGGCCTCCATAATAAAGGTCTCATTTTTCTGAATCCATAGACACCAAATTTGTATTTTTCTGATTTGTGGATCAAAAGTTATTGAATTTCTAAGTTAAATACTAAATCTGTCTATTTTCTAATTAATCAAAAATAGTCTGGCGACGTGGCGCTATCCTATTGGCTGGTACCGGTTCGGCCGGATCGATAGCTGTGGGCCGTCAGATCTTAAGTGACTACAGACGGATCTGATTAGCCCGTACCCTTTCGTTTAGTGATCTAATCCTATCTGCTAAAATCTGATTGAACGGCTCCTAATCACTTGGTTGGGGACCGGCGGCGCTAGCGACAGCGCGCGGCGGCGGCACGTCAGGTGAGTGACGTTCCAGTGGTTCTAGAGGTGTAGGGGAAAAGGCAGTCTTACCGAGGGTTCGCGGTGGTCTCGGCGATCTGGTTGGTGGTCGCGATGGAGAGAGGGGAGCTCTGCTTCGCTCGGTATTCCTCGCCGGAGTGGCGCCGACGGCGGAGATCACAGCCACGAGATGGTGGCCTCGATCTGGTACTTGAGCAGACACGAAAAACGGTTAGGGGAATGCGCATGGTTGTGCACTGTCTAGCAGTGGCCAAAAATAAGCGGTGGGAAGCTTGCCCTTACCGAAAAAACCGTCGGACGGTGGCGGCAGAGGGAGTTCGCCCGAGTTGTCCGTGTCATCGACCTGGAGCAAGAGGGAGCACGTGGCTCGGTTAGTAGGTGCGCTAGGATATGGTGAACCAGACGGGACAGAGAGGAGGGCGCCTAACGGCTGGGGTTCACCGGAATTGTCGCCGGGATACCGTCAGTGAGCGGCGGTCCGAGCTTGAAATTTGGGGAGCCTGGGGGCTCTCCGGGGGTGGCGACTGGGGGAAATGATGAGGAGGGGTAAGGGAATTAAGTAGAGGTAATCACCGGGGGGAATTACTATGAGAAACGGCCGGAATCGAATCGATTCAAAACGGCAGAGAAGGGGGGGCTGTTCGTGATCTGGGGTTGAAGACGACAGGGTGGTGGTGATGTGGGCGTGGGGTCGGAGTGTAGGTGGAAGGGGGTGGGTAGCGGCACGGCACGAAAAACAGGGGAGAGGGGAAAGGCCGGGTGTGGTTGGTGGGATGGTTTTGGGCCGAAAGGCCAGAAGCTGTCTGCTGCTTTATTTTTTTCCCCTTTTCTTTTTCTATTTCTGTTATCTCCAAAAACTTTTGATTTAAGGATTCAAATTGATTCAAACCAATTTGTGAAAATTTGTAAAACTTCAAATTAGGTTTGTAGGGTATTATAGAACACATTTGCCTTCTAATTCAAAAAAATTTAATCAAAAGTATTTACTTGGACTTAATAGTTAATATAGCATTTTCTTTGATTCCACTTTCAAAAATTCATATCTTTTTATCCATGGCCCAAAATTGCACCAAATTTTTGGAGGACATTCTAAATGCAATGAAATTACATGCCATGATGATATGAGTGCAATGATGGTGATTTCAAATGAAATTTTGGGATGTTACAGATCGGAAGCTACATCGCCAAATGTGACATTTGTCAAAGAGTCAAGGTAGAACACTAGAGACCTGGAGGACTGTTGCAACCATTGCAGATTCCGGAATGGAAATGGGATTCCGTCGGAATGGGCTTTATCACTGGCCTACCTAGTTCTAGTAGGGGAAATGACTCAATCTGGGTCATAGTTGATAGACTGTCCAAGGTAACCCACTTTATACCTGTCAAAACAACTTACCAGAGTGCAAAGTTAGAAGAGCTATACATTTCTAGGATTGTTAGTCTGCATGGAACCCCCAAGACCATCATATCAGATCGAGGAACCCAGTTTACCTCAAGATTTTGGCAGATAGTACAGGAAGGTTTAGGAACCAAGTTGAATTTCAGTACAGCATATCACCCACAAACAGATGAATAGACTGAGAGAGCCAACCAAATCCTAGAGGATATGCTTAGAGCTTGTGTGTTAGAATATGGATCAAAATGGGAAGACTGCCTGCCTTTCGCAGAATTCTCATACAACAACAGTTATCAAGCTAGTTTGCAGATGGCACCATTTGAATTCCTTTACGGAAGAAAGTCTCGTACCCCTTTGAATTGGTCGCAAGTAGGAGAGAGTGAGATCTTCGGACCTGACATTCTCCGAGAAGCAGAAGAAAAAGTTCACAAAGTCCGTGAGCATCTCAAGACCGCCCAATCCAGGCAAAAGAGCTATGCTGACAAGAAGAAGAGACCTGACTTTCAATGTTGGAGATTTTGTATATCTCAAGGTTTCACCCTTGAAAGGAACTCAACGCTTTAGTCTGAAAGGAAAGTTAGCCCCCAGATATATCGGACCTTTCAAGATTCTGAACCGCCGAGGAGAAGTATCGTATCAGTTGGAACTGCCTGAAGAGATGTCAGCCATCCACAATGTGTTCCATATCTCGTTACTTCGCAAATGCTTGGAAGTTCCCGAGAAGACTGAAGTTTTCAAGAACATCGATCACAGAGCTGTGGAAATCAACAAGGACCTGACCAATCGAGAAGTACCCATCCGTATCTTAGAAGAAGCCTACAGAACCACCAGGACCAGAAGTATCAAGTTTCTCAAGATTCAGTGGAGCAACCATACCGAGGAGGAAGCTACTTGGGAGCGAGAAGATTACATTAGGACGGAGTTCCCAAATCTCTTTAGTTCCTAGTTTTATTTGTAAATCTCGGGACGAGATTTTGTTTAAGGGGGGAAGGTTTGTAACATCCCAAAACTTCAATCCAAGCTTATCAAGATCAAATCAATCAAATTTGGGGTTAACAAAAACTTTTCCAAAGTTAATATGAAAGCATTCATATATGTGTGCATTTAGTTTAGGAGTTGTTTGAATTGACATGATTGAGTGATCCAATCCTTGTAAAATGTTTCTTAGTTGATTTAAACATCATCTACATCATTCCCAAACTTTTCCTAAAGAAAATCAAATCAAAAAGAATTAAAGAGGAATGGTCATTTTGGCAAATTTAACTCTCATGCCTACTTTGGCTATTCCTAGTACTCAAATTTTAACAGAAACAATTCTTGATCTTTGCAGCCCTTGCTTGTACACATAATGTGGTACCAAGGCCCACCTTTTGATCTGCTAAAAACATTATGTAAACTAATTTAAATGACAGTTTAAAATTGAATCTAATGCATATGCATAGATCACCCCTTTTTCAAAACCCATCTTTTTGAGCTCCACTCTCAAAACCCTTGCAACCAGAGACTACCTATCACTAGGGAAGATCACTCAAAAAATTTGAACTCAAAATTCAAAAAGAATTTTCATGCAGCCATTTCATCAAACACATGGCAGACATGATTTACACCCTAATTCTAGCTCACTGTTTTGAACAGGGTTTTGCACCCAATTCTCCTCCAAACCCTCCCTTTGTCCCCAAATTATCTAACCAGGCCAATTAAACCCCAACCCCTACCCCCTAGTGGGAAGGCCAAGCCATGTCGAGCACCAACTCGCCGGCCAACCTTGCCCTCACCCCGGCAGACCACCTCACCCTCTATCTCCATGTCTAGCAGGTAGCCAGCACCTCACCGCCGCCCACTGTCCCCTGCCCGAGCTAAGCCCCGCAGTGGACCACCGAGGAGAGCCCGCACCCACAGCCACCGCACCATGCCGAGCGCACGCCAGAGCGCCGCACCCAGCACGTGTGCACAAGCCGCCACTCGACCGCAGCCCACGCCTACCGCTCCGCCACGACACAGGGAACACGACGGGCATGCCCGTTCGCCACCCAACGCACCATAGCCACCGCTCGCCATGGACACCGCCGCTTCTGCCGCGTAGAGCGCCACCTCGCCCCGACCGTGTGCCACCGCCCCTACTACAGCATTTAAGCTCTAGAGCACTGCCAGGGAACTGCCCATCGATCGCCACCCATAGTCATGCCTCTACCTCGCCGTGGCCATGTCGCCACCGTTGACCGCCCATCCTTCTCAGTCTCACCGTCGAGCCTATAAAAGGAGCCCTCCCCAGCCTCTCTTCTCCATACCATTCCACTCCCCTCACCTCTCTGAACCTCACCCACCTCTAGCCGCAGCAAGGCGAGCTCTGCCTCGCCGGAATTGGAGCCGGAGCAGCCGCAACAGGAGGAGAAGGGCGTCGTTGATTGCGACCGCCCCAAGTTCCACCGCGACCACGCCTCGCCTCGCCGTCGTCTTCCACGTCGTTTGCCCGCCTCGCCGACCCCGCTGGAGCCCTGGTACGCCCCCAGCAGACCCCCACCGAGCCGCTAGGGTTCGAGCTCGCCGGTGACCTGTTCGTCGTCGACGACGACCCTCAGCCATAGATTCCTATTCTAATCGCACGACCCACAGCGCGCGTACCGTTTCACGTTTTAAGTGCCGCTGACACACGGGACCCCCCTGTCAGCTGAGCACTGTGCCGCGGAGCGCCACTGGGCCGGCCAATTCCTTTTCCCGCGCTAGCCCGCCTATTCAAATCTAGATTTTTTCTTTTTAGTTGAATCTAGTTTATGTCCAGTATTTCAAAAATCCATTATGTGAGTTTTACAAATCCAAATAGCATGAAACAAATTTTGTCTGAAAGGTATTAAGATGATCTATCCAAGCCCGTTGGATTTATTTCAATTAGAGTTATAGATCTCTTCTAATAAAAATAAGAAGACAGAAGCTTTTGCAACTTCCAACATTTTTATAAAATTAACCAAGTTAGGTTTTGAGTTGATTCCAACTCTCAAAAATCACATTTCACCATATCTATCCAAATATGTAATAATATTAAGGTGTACATGCAGTGACTTTGGACTAGTACCAAAATAATGCTATATAGGCATTTCTAGTCACTTTAAATCATTAAATAATGAACTTAAACCAAAGTAATATGGATCCAACCCTTAAATCACATTCCCACATGTTAGAATATGTGGTGAGGACATGTGTCCACATGATCCCATATTTTGGTGGTGAATATTAAATTTTAGTTAATTTTTCACTGAGTAGAAATTACTTTTCTAAAATAAAAAGAAGGAAACTTTTGATTTAAACTTGTGATGCTTGTGATGATAATAGATGATCAATTGTGTGTCTTAGAATGCTATCTAGCCTAGTTAAGTATTGTTTGGTGATTTTGCACTCCCTATGTATTTATAGACGATAGTACTGACCAAGATTTCGAGGAAGAGGAGTTCTACCAAGAAGAAGAAGAAGAAAACTTCAACCACTGCACCAACTAAGGCAAGCCACCATTAACAATGCCAGCTACTATTAGCAAGCTAGCACTATCCAAGATTAACCCTTGCAAGTTAGCACTTGCAAGTGTAGTACTTAGCAAACTAGAATCAATCTAGATGGTTTAGCAAAGATGCCTTAAGCATGCTTTGATCACACCCCCTTATTTAACTAATAGTACCCCAAGTCCTAGTTACAAGTTTTACCCTTCTTAGGTTATACTAAGTTCTTTACTTGTTTTCAAGGTAGCATAAAAAGTATAAAACTTGACCTATTTAGAACCTTTAGATGTCATTCTATGGCATGAGATTGAACCCATCTTTACCACCTTAGTGAACACTCTTAACTTAGTAGTTTAGAGTAGATCAAAAAAAAACTTGAGTCACTTTAGATGGGAGCACTTGGTGAAAATGAATTATGAAAACCTTAGAATGATGAGTCATTCTATTGAGATGTTTTGACATGTGTTGAGAAACACAATTGGTTGATGATGATGAAAACGTTGAGGCATGAGCCTTAACCCTTTTATAAAACTGATGGTTGGATTCGGATGCGATACCATTCCAAAATTTACCATACAACCACATTACCTGAATTGGGTAAGGCTTAGCTGGAAATTTATATGCATTAGTATTAGTTCCCTCACGGGAGAGGTTTGAGCTGAGGCTACCTCTCAATGTTGTCCACCTATGAAGTGCCCAAGATGACTGATGGTCATGGTTGGGAGGCCATGCTCATAGGAGAGGTGCTTATACTAGGGTGTGTAAAGGGAAGGTTATGTTTGATTATCTGCATACTAAGTATGATGATTCAGGGTTATCCCTGACAGATGTATCGAATCTTGTGGTGAAAGTGTACCACCTCTGCAGAGTGTCAAACTATTCGAATAGCCGCGTCCGCGGTTATGGACAGTTGGAATGGCCATACTGTTTTGTTGTCAGATGTTTTCTAAAGACTTTGAAAAGAATGATGAATCTTGACTTGACCACAACAGGGTTGTGTTTATGACAATAATTTCCCCAACTTAAGTGATTCTAGAGTTTTACTTTATCTTTCTTTGCTTCTGAACTCAGTTTTGGTTTCAAACTTAACTTTATAGTTGAACATAGAGTTAGCAATTTAACTTAGATTTATACTACTTGTTAGTGGTAGTATGCGAGTACTTAAATAGTACTCATGGCTTTTGTCCCTGGCTATTATCCTGGCCAGACTATGAAGGAGATTATCAAGATGATGGTCAGCAGGACGGCTATGATAACTAGGACTATCTGCCTTCGTCAGCATTGCCTGTGCCCCTGAAGATGGACCCCACCGCTATGCTATCTTTTATTTCCGCTGCTTGTTGTATTAAGACTGGATCATGCGATCCTTATTTGTGTAAAACCTTATGTATGGTTTGTAATGGATGATGTACTATGATATCCAATCCGTTATGTCTCGCAAAAATGGTAATCCTGGGATTGCGAGATATGGCATAACGGGCATCTGGGATTAAAAATCTGGGTGTTGACAGAAGTAATCCTAGTCCTTAGACCATGAGATCATGTTAATCACCAACACCGGAAGAGTATCTTGACAACATCAAACGTCACACCGTGAAAGGGTGACTATAAAGGTGGGTTCAGTGCTATGAAGGTGTTATGTAGAGGTTCATGGATCAATAGTGGGATTTGTCCATCCCGATGATGGATAGATATACTCGTGGCCCTCTCGGTGATATCACATTAGGAATAGCTTGCAAGCAAGTGATATGATCACTAGAATGTTATATCGCGAGAACAAGAAATGAGTACATGTCGGTAACAAGATAAAAATAGGTATTTGGATACCGATGATTGAATCTCGGAGATGTAATATATTGCGGGACAAAGGGATTAAGGTACTAGTGTTAAAGGTTCTCACGATCACCGAAGTCATCGTTGAATGTGTAGGAGTCATAATGGATCTCCAGGTCCAACTTCTGATTATTGATCTGAGATGGGTCTCGATCATGTCTGCATTATTCATGAACCATAGGGTGACACACTTAAGGGTTGCCAAACAATATCTGGAGCAGATATGTTTTAGACGAAATAATTGCAAAGCGCTGGAATTATTTCAATGGACACCATAATTGTTTCGGTGAAATTGCTGAAAATTGGTTTTGCATGTGATATTGAAATATTGCAGGGGGGTTTATGTTAATGTTTCTTAATTAAAGTAATTAACAAAATTCTAAATAAAATAAATAAAAGAGTTTTATTAAATGAGAGTTGCATTAAATTTGGTGGGAATGTAATGCATGTGAGTGGGAATTTGAGTGGAGGCTAGATTTATGTGAGTGGAGCTTCACCACATGAATGAAGGAAGAGGTGGGGGCACCTCCCCCTAGCGCCGGCCATGGGAGGGGGATGCCCCCTCTCCCTGAAGGCCCCCCTCTCCTCCCTCTCAAAGCACACCTCCACGTGAAGGATATCTCTCCCCCTCTAGATTTATTCCCCCATGGTCTCAGATTAGTGAGATACATCTTCCCGGTGGCATTTCATCTGGAAGGAGTTGCTGCTTCCGCTGATTTGCTGGAGTGAGGAGGTGGAGGTTGTTCGGTGGCCTAGACATGTGTGCGAGGATGGATGCACTGCTGATTTTCGGCGCTAGGACTTCCACACGATCTTGAGATCGACAAGCGTTCGACTACATCATCCATGAGTTCCATCTTGTTAACAAAGCTTTGTCAGTCTACGAGGGTATGTTCTCTATGGATGTATATCCACCCGTTGCTTGTATCTACTAGATAGATCTTGGTGTATAATAGTTCCCGTCGTAGGATTTTTTTTGTTTTCTATGCTGCAAACCCAACAGTGGTATCAGAGCATGATCTATGTGTAGGTGCTTTTCATGGGTAGTACACATATGTTTATGTGGGCGACGATGATCATGTTATTCCATCTTGTGTGTATTTTGGATATTGGTGGCATAGTGGGATGAAGCGGCCCAGACTAACTTTACATGTCGTCGCACATGAGACATGTTCCACGCTTGACATGCAACTAGTTTTGCATAAGTGGCAAGCAGGTGTCTGTCTCTCCTACTGTAGTCAATATCTGATTTACAACGAGTTGCTAATAAATTAGTTATCATTTTTGTGGTTCTATGTTCGTAGGTAAGACCGGTTCTATCTTCGAAAGCCCTAAGACATGTAAAACTTTCACTGGATAAATTAGAAGCGTCTAGTTTAGATTATTGCTAGGCTGGTTTCATGATATGGTAATGTTGTAAGTTGATGTATAGTTGATACTCTTACAACAGACCTAACGTGTAAGTTCCATAGACCTTGGCCTTACACACAAAGGAATGATAAATATCATACCACAATGCACATGATAGTGATCAAACGCATATACCATATCATTTCACTTTACACATATGATGTTTGCATCTTATATTGCTAGTTTGGCATTTTAGTAGCATTATAAGATAATCCCTCATTTAGATATCAAGATAAAAAATGTGTTCTTCCCTAAGTATGCATTTTTCTATGGATCATGTTTCGAGACATCACGTGATGATTGGGTGTACTCGACTCTGCGCTTCCATACAACGGGTGTAAGATAGTTTTACACACGCGACTACTAAGGTTCTTACTTGGCGAGCCTAGCATGTACAGACATGGCCTCGAAACATGGACCGAAAGGTTAAGCACGAGTCATATAGTTGATATGATGCCCATATAGATGCTCTCCTTCGAAGCTACACCGACTCACGTGATGATCGGACTTGGTGTAGTGGCTTTGGTTCATGTAATAACCAAAAAGACACGAGGGCTGTTGTTTTGGAGTGGGAGTTCATTTGTAATTTGGATTAGTTGAACTCGATCTATCTTAAACTTAGTCTAAACTTAACAAATTCTATTGTAGATGGCACCACCTTCTTTTAACTTCAATGTGTTCATGGAGAAAGAGAAACTTGCGACGAATGGTAGCAACTTTACCGACTGGGCCATGAATTTGAAGATTCTCCTCAATGCTGCACACAAGCTATATGTGCTAGAAGCGCCACTAGGCCCCCACCAGCTCGTGATGCCCCTGACAAGCAAAAGAATGTCTATCTGACTCATCAGGAGGGCCAAAAATTAGTTCATTGCGGCATACTGTAGGGGCTAGAGCCGAAACTTCGAAAGTATTTTGAAAATGGCAATGCCTTTGATACCATAGGGGAATTGAATTTTTTTTCAATACATGCTGCCGTAGAGAGTTATAATGCTTCTAAAAAGTTCTTTAGCTACATGATGGAAGAGAACATCTCCGTTAGAGAGCACGTACTCAAAATGTTTAGGTACGTCGATAGGCTTGTGTCCTTGGGAATAACGACTCCCATTGACTTAGGCATACATCGTGTTCTCCAATCTCTGCCACCTAGCTACAAGAGCTTCGTGATGAACTATAATATGCAGGGCATGAAGAAGTCTTTCCCCGATCTTCTGTTAATGCTTAAGACTGCAGAGGTGGAGATCAAGAAAGAACATCAAGTGTTGATGATCAATAAGACCACTGGTTTCAACAAAGACAAGAAGGGTAATCAGAATGGAAAGAAGGGCGGCAAATCTGTTACCACGCCTGAAAAGAAATCCTGCGCTAGCCCTAAGTCTGATACCAAATGCTACTATTGCAAGGGAACTGGCCATTGGAAGCTCAACTGCCCCAAGTATTTGGTAGACAAGAAGTCCGGCAAGGCAAACAAAGGTATATATGATATACATGTTATTGATGTGTACTTGACTAGTACTCGCAGTAGCAACTGGGTATTTGATACAGGATCGGTTGCTAATGTATGTAACTTGATTCAGGGGTTGTAGAACAAGCGATAGCTAGCAATGGATCAAGAGTTGATGTGATCGTCGTTGGAACGTTGCCTCTCCACCTACCCTTTTTAGGTCCTTGATGTAAAATGTACTTCCACCGCCCGTGTAAAACTCTAACCCAAAAGTGTAAGTGGTGAAATTTAGACTATTTTAAGCTTACTTGTCAACGAGTATGAACATTCTAGGATTTCAAGGTGGACGACCAAGGTCAAGGTCATATCAACATCATACTTTATTGTGATGATCCCATGTGATAGAATTTTCATGGCGACAAATTTGGCCATATTTTGAAAACAAGCAAAGAGGAAGTAGTATGAAGCATTTTGCTCAGATCAGGTGATCTCTTGAGAAGGAGCTGATCCAGAAAAATTTCCTTTTAGGGTCCTTTATGCTAAATTTATGGACCTCAATGTAATTTTTTCTTTTTGAGGTACCTGATGTAAAATGTACTCCGATCGACCGTGTAAAATTCTAATGTAAAAGTAAGTGGTGAAATTTAAATGAATTTAAGGTTAAATGTCAATGAGTATGAACCATTCTTGTATTTCAAGAAGAACGACCAAGGTCAAGGCCATATCAACATCATACTTTATGCTGATGATCCCATATCCAAGAATTTGCATGCCAAAAAATTTGTCCATATTTTGAAAACAATCGAAGATGAAGAGTATGGCTCGATCAGCTACTCTCTCGAGAAGGAGCCGAACCCAACTGATTTCCTTGCTTAATTTTAGGGTCATTTGTGCTAAATGTATGGATCTCGATGTAATTTTGCCCCTTTTTAGGTCATTGTTGTAAAATGTACTCCCACCGACCGTGTAAAATTCTAACCTAAAAGTAAGTGTTGAAATTTAAATGAATTGCAACTTATAGTTGTCAATGAGTATAAACATTCTTCAATTTCAAGCTGAATGACCACAAGGTTAAGGCCATATCTCTACATATCATAGTTTCTTCTTATGATCTAGTATCCAAGAATTTGCATTGCGACAGATTTGGCCATATTTTGAAAACAAATCGAAGAGGAAATAGTATGAAGAGTATAGCTTGATCAGCTGCTCTCTCGAGAAGCAGGCAAAACCAGCTGTTTTCTTTGCCAAATTTTAGGGTCCTTTGTGCTAAATGTATGGTCCTCGATGTAATTTTCCCCTTTTTAGGTCCTTGGTGTAGAATGTACTCCCACTGACTGTGTAAAATGCTAACCTAAAAGTAAGTGGTGAAATTTAAACGAATTTAAACATAGTTGTGAACGAGTATGAAAATTTCATGGATTTCAAGCCGAACAACCACAAGGTCAAGGCCATATGTCTACATCATACTTTATGTTGATGATCAAATATCTAAGAATTTGCATGGCGACAGTTTTTTCCATATTTTGAAAACAATCAAAGAGGAAGTAGTATGAGACATATGGCTCAATCATCTGCTCTCTCGAGAAGGAGCAGAAGCCGATTATTTTGCTCAATTTTAGGGTCCTTTGTGTTAAATGTATGGACCTCAATGTAAATTTCCCCTTTTTAGGTCCTTGATGTAAAATGTACTCCCACCGCTAGTGTAAAATTCTAACCTAAAGGTAAGTGGTGAAATTGAAACAAATTTAAGCATAGTTGTCAATGAGTACGAAAAATTCTTGGATTTCAAGATGAACGACCAAGGTTAAGGCCATATCAACATCATACTTTATGCTTATGATCCCATATCTAAGAATTTGCATGCCGACAAATTTGGCCATCTTTTGAAAACAATCGAAGATATTAAAAAAATAAATTTCAAGTTTCCAAGTGACAGGAATTTATTTTCTAAAAAGGAAGTAAGAAGAATTTATTTCCTTTTCTCTGTTAAAAATAAAGAGCGACAAGAGACTATGAGCATAGAGGAGGCAGCAAGAGAGCTGCAAAGAGGAGGATTTGAAGGCGGTGCAATATCAGAGCAAAGCTAGGATGGGTTCCTAACATGAGGTACAGAGTACAGTGAGTAGAGTAAATTTCAGGACCTTTACAATATATATGCACGCAAAACAAATTGTGTTTTCGTTCTCCTTCACTCCCTCATCACCACCCACACCCCAGCCGGCTAATCTCTCTCGTCCACAACGTGGCACTACGCATGCGCATGGACCGATGACCTGCCTTGTGTCGGTGGCTCCGTGTTTGTGTTTGGCATGTTCGTTAGCTATGTTGGTGGGAACAATTTTGGTCCTTGGCGGCAAAAAGTATAACTACTACAATAGAATAGCAATTCAAACTTTCCTTATTTCGAAATTTTCACTTCCTTCACAAACATTCGGGGGGAAGGATGTTGAAAAGATCACCATTCGGAGTACTACTACTACAAATACGAGTAGTACTTAACTGCTGGACAAGGGATTGGTTGATCTAGCCAGCAAAAAAACAAAAATGTCCCATCGCATTGGATGCCCACCAGAATGATTTGGCCAGCCTTCCTACTCTGCACAACTCCACCTCCATGTTATTAGAATCATCATGAACTATATTTTCATATTATATGCATTTGTCATTAGAAAAGTCAATAAGTTTTTACATATACTTGGTCAACTTTATAAAGATTGAATTTGACCAAACCCAATATGCGTCCTAATTTTGGAATGAGGAAGTTGAAGGAAGAGTATGGCTCGATCAGCGGCTCTCTCGAGAAGGATCCGTAACCGACTGTTTTCCTTGCTTGGTTTTAGGGTCCTTTGTGCTAAATGTATGGATCTCAATGTAATTTTTCTGTATTTTAGGTCCTTGATGTAAAATGTACTCCAACCATTTGTATAAAATTCTAACCAAAAATTGTAAGTGGTGAAATTTAAATGAATTTAAGATTACTTGTCAATGAGTATGAACATTCTTGTATTTCAAGCCAAACGACCAAGGTCAAGGCCATATCAACATCATACTTTATGTTGATGACCCCATATCAGAGAATTTGCATGGCAACAGATTTGGCCATATTTTGAAACAATCGAAGAGGATGTAGTATGAAGAGTTTGGCTCAGGTCAGCTAATCTCCCGAGAAGGAGCCAAACGAGAAAGTTTTACTTTTAGGGTTCTTTGTACTAAATGTGAGGACCTCAATGTAATTTTCCCTTTTTTAGGTCCTTGATGTAAAATGTATTCCCACCGACTGTGTAAAATGTTAACCTAAAAGTAAGTGCTGAAATTTAAATGAATTTAAGATTAGTTGTCAATGAGTATGAACATTCTTGGATTTCAAGCCGAACAACCACAAGGTCAAGGCCATATCTCTACATCATACTTTATGCTGATGATCCCATATCCAAGAATTTTCATGGCGACAGATTTGGACATATTTTGAAAACAATCGAAGAGGAAGTAGTATGAAACATATGGATTGATCAGCTTCTCTCTCAAAAGGATCCAAAACCGACTATTTTCTTTTCTCAATTTTAGGGTCCTTTGTGTTAAATGTATGGACCGCAATGTAATTTTCCCTTTTTTAGCTCCTTGATGTAAAATGTACTCCCGCCATCCGTGTAAAATTCTAACCAAAAAGTGTAAGTGGTGAAATTTAAAAGAATTTAAGCTTACTTGTCAATGAGTATGAACATTATTGGATTTCAAGCCAAATAGCTAAGGTCAAGGCCATATCAACATCACACTTTATGCTGGTGATCCCATGTCAGTGAATTTGCATGACGATAGATTTGTCCATATTTTGAAAACAATCAAAGAGGAAGTAGTATGAAGAGTTTGGCTCAGATCAGCTGATCTGTCGAGAAGGAGCCGAACCAGAAAGTTTTCCTTTTAGGGTCCTTTATGCTAAATGTTTGGACCTCGATGTAATTTTCCCTTTTTTAGGTCCTTGATGTAAAATGTACTCCCACCGACCATGTAAAATTCCAACCTAAAATTAAGTTGTGAAATTTAAACGAATTTAAGCTTAGTTATCAATGAGTATGAACATTCTTGGATTTCAAGCCGAACGACCACATTGTCAAGGCCATATCTCTACATCATACTTTATGCTGATGATCTCATATCCAAGAATTTGCATGGCTACAGATTTGGCCGTATTTTGAAAACAATAGAAGAGGAAGTAGTATGAAATGTATGGCTCGATTAGCTACTCTCTCGAGAAGGAGCCAAACCTGACTATTTTCCTTGCTGAATTTTAGGAGGGTTTGTGCAAAATGTATGGGACTCGATGTAATTTTCCCTTTTTTAGGTCCTTGATGTAAAATGTACTTCCACCGCCCATGTCAAATTCTAACCTAAAAGTATAAGTGGTGAAATTTAGATGATTTTAAGCTTACTTGTCAATGTGTATGAACATTCTTGGATTTCAAGCCGAACGACCAAGGTGAAGGCCATATCAACATCATACTTTATTTTGATGATCCCATATGAGAGAATTTGCATGGAGACAGATCTGGCCATATTTTGAAAACAATCAAAGAGGAAGTAGTATGAAGAGTTTGGGTCCGATTAGCTAATCTCACGAGAAGGAGCCGATCCAAAAAAAAATCCGTTTACAGTCCTTTATGCTACATGTATGGACTCGATGTAATTTTTGGATTTTTTGAGGTCCCTTATGTAAAATGTACTCCTATCGACTGTGTAAAATTCTAACTTAAAGGTATGTTGGTGAAATTTAAATGAATTTAAGGTTAGTTGTCAACGAGTATGAACCATTCTTGAATTTCAAGACGAACGACCAAGGTTAAGGCCATATCTACATCATACTTTATGCTGATGATCCCATATCGAAGAATTTGCATGCCGACAAATTTGGCCATATTTTGAAAATAATCGAAGATGAAGTAGTATGAAGAGTATGGCTCGATCAGCACTCTCTCGAGAAGGAGCCAAAGCCGATTGTTTTCCATGTTTAATTTTAGGGTCCTTTGTGCTAAATGTATGGACCTCGATGTAATTTCCCCCTTTTTAGGTCCTCATTGTAAAATGTACTCCCACCGACCGTGTAAAATTCTAAACTAAACGTAAGTGGTGAAATTTAAATGAATTTCAGCATATAGTTGTCAACAAGTATGAACATTCTTGGATTTCAAGCTAAACGACCACAAGGTCAAGGCCATATCTTTACATATCATACTTTATTCTGATGACCGAGTATCCAAGAATTTGTTGCGACAGATTTGGATATATTTTCAAAACAATCAAAGAGGAAGTAGTATGAAGAGTATGGCTCGATCAGTTACTCTCTCGAGAAGGAGCCAAACCCGTCTGTTTTCTTTGCTCAATTTTAGGGTCCTTGTGCTAAATGTATGGACCTCAATGTAATTTTCCCTTTTTTAGGTCCTTGATGTAGAATGTACTCCCATCGACCGTGTAAAATGCTAACCTAAAAGTAAATGGTGAAATTTAAACGAATTTAAGCATAGTTGTCAACGAGTATGAAAAATTCTTGGATTTCAAGCTGAACGACCACAAGGTCAAGGCCATATCTCTACATCATACTTTATGTTGATGACCCCATATCCAAGAATTTGCATGGCGACAGATTCGACCATATTTTGAAAACAATCGAAGAGGAAGTAGTAGGAGATGCATGGCTCGATCAGCTACTCTCTCGAGAAGGAGACGAACCTGACTATTTTCTTTGCTAAATTTTAGGGTCCTTTGTGCTAAATGTATGGACCTCAATGTAATTTTCCTTTTTTAGGTCCTTGATGTAAAATGTACTCCCACCGCCTGATACATTGCAAATGAATCTATAATTTTTGATGTTCCATGCTTGGTTTTATCTACTTTCTTGCGTTTTGTTCCAACTTTGGAGTACTTTTCATAGACTTTCTTGGACTAACCTATTAACAAGATGCCACAGTGCCAGCTGCCTGTTTTCTACTGTTTTTGGTTCCAGGAAAGTCAGAAAATCAATATTCCCGGAATTGGACCGGACAAAAGACAAAGTCGATATTTGACCGAAAGACTCACGGAGCTAGAAGACGAGATGGAGAGGGGCCACAGGGCAGCCACACAATGTGGTGGCGCGGGCTAGCCTTGGCCGCGCCACCAGGTGGTGTGGGCCCCCTTGACGCCCACCGAACTTGCCTCTTCTCCTATAAGAAGCCTCCTGATGCATAAATCCTAAATCGTCAAGCCTCCAGCCACGAAAAGTTCCGCAGCGCCGCCGCCACTGAAGGGGAGATTCGGGGGACAGAAAGTCTCTATTCCGGCACCCTGCCGGGACGGGGAAGTGCCCCCGTAGCCATCTCCATCGATCTCAACCACCATCTCCATCACCATTGCTGATTCCCATGATGAGGATGGAGTAGTTCTCTCTCGAGGCTAAGGGTTCTACCGGTAGCTATGTGTTCATCTCTCTCTATGCATGATCTTATTGAGATTCATGAGCTTGTAATCTATAGATCTACCTTGCTACTCAAGTGCTTTAATAGATCTATGTTCTCCCCATGTGTGTGAAAGTGATAGCGTGCACACCATGGTGGCACTTAGGCTAGAGATTACAAATACTTGTTATGAGTTATATTTGTAGTTGGATGTCTTTATGAAATTGTGGTGTTTGTTGGAACCATCTAGTGCTCAAGGTGACAGTGTGGGGTTTTCTAGATGGGAAAGGCTTACTTTGACGTGTGATGTTATAGCCCTACCATCAATTAGAGTGTCCAACCAGAGAGTAGTTCAGCTTAGTATCATAAAGAAGAATATATTTATATGAGTGTTCACTAGTGAAAGTATGATCCCTAGGACTTGTTCTAAGAATTGATACACTGTTTGCTATTAGATCTGTTACATGTTTGCTTGCTTCCATCTTTATTTCATTTTGCCTTTAGTCTCTTCCACGCCATCAAGTTATTTTCTAGCACCGTTGTCTTATATCTATACCACTTGTATTTCACTATCTCTTCGCCAAACTAGTACACCTATACACCTGACAAGTGTATTGGGTGTGTTGGGGACACACGAGACCTCTTGTATCTTGATTGCAGGGTTGCTTGAGAGGAATACCTTTGACCACTTCCTCGCTGAGTTCGATAAACCTTGGGTGATCCACTTAAGGGAAAACTTGCTGTTGTTCTACAAACCTCTGCACTTGGAGGCCCAACAACTGTCTACGAGAATAGAAGTGCGTAGACATCAAGCTATTTTTTGGCGCCGTTGCCAGGGAGGTAAGGTAAAAGGTACTCACATCCTCGGTTGTGAGTGCTCGAAGTTATTTCCTTTAGATTCTGCAATTTTGTCTTAATGGAAAACATCAAAAAAATTAGAGAGCTTTATAGTATTTATCTTGAGTAGGACATGAAGTGTTTGAAGAGAAAATTAAAAAACCTATGGATCTTTATTTGCATGCTAATAGCAATGTTGTTAGTATGAATTCTTTGGACACCATTATTGCTAATGCTATGGAAAAGTCTAAGCTTGGGGAAGCTAGTTTTTATGAAAATGATATTTTTAGTCCCCAATCTTTAGAGGAGAAAATTTGCTTTGATGATACTATGCCTCCGATATATGATGATTACAATGATGAGTATGATATTTTCAGTCCACCTACTATTGAGGAGGAAATTAATTATGATTACAATATGCCTCCTATATTTTATGATTATGGTGATGAAAATAATAATGATAGCTATTTTGTTGAATTTGCTCCCTCTACAATCAATAAGAATGACTATGTTTATGTGGGGCATATTAATTCTTTTATGCATGTGGCTCATGATAAGAATGTTTCTTGTGATAGTTATATTATTACTTTTTTCATGATGCTACTGAAAGTTATTATGAGAGAGGGAAACATGGTTTTATGTGTCTCAACAATATTAAGTTTCCCCTCTTTATGTTGAAAATTTTGAAGTTGCACTTGTTTTGTTTTCCTATGCTTATTGCTTTGTGCTTTCATGACTTATTTATTTACAAGATTCCTATGCATAGGAAGTGGGTTAGACTTAAACGTGTTTTGAATTTGCTTCTTGATGCTCTCTTTTACTTCAATTCATATTTCTTATGTGAGCATCTTCTCAAACTATCATGCCTAACTTAAAGGTGTTAAAGAAAAGTACTTATTGGAAGATAACCCAAAAGTTTTAGATGAGTCTTGGAAGATATTACCTCTGTAATAACCTCTCCTTATCCTTTTCATTTGCTTTTTGTGCCAAGAGTAACCTCTAATGAGAGAGAAGTAATGATTGAGAAAGTTGCTGTCACGAAACAGATTTCTGTGCTTCACCGTAAAAACTCGTGTAAAATCTCTGTACGTCTTTTTGAGGCGTGATTTTTTGTGCTTCTGCCCCAGGTTGTTATCTAACTTTCGCTAGTTCAACACTTTTCTATTTGAGCAACATAAGGTCTTCGAAAACATTCGTCTTTACCTGCTGGTCTGTTTTGAGATTTCTGTCATTTTCTGCATTTGCTTCTTATTGGTTCCTTTTTGAGTTCTTTTGGGAAATTGAGCTTTTTGAGGGAAGTGCTACAGTAGCTAGTGTTTTAATGGAAGTTTATTTGGTGTTGACCATGTCATGTTGCATCTAATTGCATAATATTCTATTTTCTAAACGAATTCATCTCAGAGATGGGGTTGTAAGGATTATATGTGCTTCCCACAATCAAAGAAGCAATACTGGATTTCAAGGTAGGAAATTATACAGGAATGATTTATTCATCAAAATATTATGTTCTACCTCCACCGTCCTTCCTGGGACAAAATGCATTTGCGTACATAGACATTCAGTCAAGAACCTAGCGAGCACATAAGAATAAAACTCGCAAAAACTTATAAATTGATCAAGTTTATAATGGTGCATTTCACCTCAAAAATTATTCTTTCTTTTTATCACTTACCTACTTGTGGACGAGCAGGAGTTAAGCTTGGGGATGTTGATACATTGCAAATGTATCTATAATTTTTGATGTTCCATGCTTGGTTTTATCTACTTTCTTGTGTTTTGTTCCAACTTTGGAGTACTTTTCATAGACTTTCTTGGAATAACCTATTAATAAGATGCCATAGTGCCAGTTGCCTATTTTCTGCTGTTTTTTGGTTCCAGGAAAGTCAGAAAATCAGTATTCTCGGAATTGGATCAGACAAAAGCCAAAGTCGATATTTTACCGAAAGACTCACGGAGCCAGAAGACGAGATGGAGAGGGGCCACAGGGCGGCCACACCATGTGGTGGCGCGGGCTAGCCCTGGCCACGCCACCACGTGGTGTGGGCCCCCTGGCCGCCCACCGACCTTGCCTCTTCCCGTATAAGAAGCCTCCCGATGCATAAACCCTAAATCGTCAAGCCTCCAGCCACGAAAAGATTCGCAGCGCCGCCGTCGCCACCGAAGGGGAGATTCGGGGGACAAAAAGTCTCTGTTCCGGCACCCTGCTGGGACGGGGAAGTGCCCCCGGAGCCATCTCGATCGATCTCAACCACCATCTACATCACCATTGCTGATTCCTATGATGAGGAGGGAGTAGTTCTCTCTCGAGGCTAAGGGTTCTACCGGTAGCTATGTGTTCATCTCTCTCTATGCATGATCTTATTGAGATCATGAGCTTGTAATCTATAGATCTACCTTGCTACTCAAGTGCTTTAATAGATCTCTGCTCTCCCCATGTGTGTGAAAGTGACAGCGTGCACACCATGGTGGCACTTAGGCTAGAGATTACAAATACTTGTTATGAGTTATATTTGTAGTTGGATGTCTTTATGAAATTGTGGTGTTTGTTCGAACCATCTAGTGCTCAAGGTGACAGTGTGGGGTCTTCTAGATGGGGAAGGCTTACTTTGAGGTGTGTTGTTATAGCCCTACCATCGATTAGAGTGTCCAAGCAGAGAGTAGTTCAGCGTAGTATCATAAAGAAGAATATATTTATATGAGAGTGTTCACTAGTGAAAGTATGATCCCTAGGACTTGTTCTAAGCATTGATACACTGTTTGCTATTAGATCTGTTACATGTTTGCTTGCTTCCATCTTTATTTCAGTTTGCCTTTAGTCTCTTCCACGCCATCAAGTTATTTTCTAGCACCGTTGTCTTATATCTATACCACTTGTATTTCACTATCTCTTCGCCAAACTAGTGCACCTATACAGCTGACAAGTGTATTAGTTGTGTTGGGGACACAAGAGACTTCTTGTATCTTGATTGCAGGGTTGCTTGAGAGGAATACCTTTGACCACTTCCTCCCTGAGTTCGATAAACTTTGGGTGATCCACTTAAGAGAAAACTTGCTGCTATTGTACAAACCTCTACACTTGGAGGCCCAACAACTGTCTACAAGAATAGAAGATCCTAGACATCACCGCCCGTCTAAAATTGTAACCTAAAAGTAAGTCATCAAATTGAAACGAATTTAAGCATAGTTATGAACGAGTTTGAAAAATTATTGGATTTCAAGACGAACGACCAAGGTTAAGGCCATATCTACATCATACTTTATGCTTGTGATCCGATATCCAAGAATTTGCATGCCGACAAATTTGGCCATCTTTTGAAAACAATCAAGATATTAAAAACAAATAATAATCAATTTCAATTTTCCAAGTGACAGGAATTTATGTTTGGAAAAGCAAGTAAGAAAAATTTATTTCCTTTTTTCTGTTAAAAAAAATAAAGAACGAGAAGAGACTATGAGCACAGAGGAGCCAGCGAGAGATCTACAAAGAGGAGGATTTGAAGACAATGCGATGTTAGAGCAAAGCTGGGATGGGTTCTTGACACGAGATACACGATACAATGAGTAGAGTAAATTTCAAGACCTTTACAATATACATAGACGCAAAACAAATTGTGTTTTCTCTCTCCTTAACTCCCTCATCACCACCCACACCCTAGCCGGCTGATCTCTTCCTCATCCACAATGTGGCGATGCGCACGCGCGTCGACCGATGACCTGCCTTGTCTCAGCGGCTCTGTGTTTGTGCCTAGTGTGTTCGTCATCTGCATTGGTGGGAACCATTTTGGTCCTCGGCGGTAAAAAGTATTACTACTACAATAGAGTAGTAAATCAAACTTTCCTGGTTTCAAAATTTTCACTTCCTTCACAAATATCCATTGGATGCCCACCATTATTCAAAAGATCGCCATTCACAGTACTACTAGTACAAGTACGAGTACAAATTAAGTGCTGGACAAGGGATTGGTTTATCTGGCCAGCCAAAAAAACAACGTCCCATCGCATTGGATGCCCACCATTATTATCTGGCCAGCCTTCCTACTCCGCACTACTCCAACTCCATACCCTAGGAAGAGGAAGCACCAAGCACACCCACACCAAGGTGGTTCGCAAGTGAGGAGCACTCCTTCTTTTTTGTTTTTCTCGTGAAGCAAGTAGTACTCCCTCCTTCCGAAATTGGGACGCATATTACTTTTGGTCAAAGTCAAATTTAATAATCTTTGACTAAGTATACAACATCAACTCAATGTTAATCATCATGACACTACAAGAAATGTTTCCTTCCGCAATGACTTGGCCCAGCGGTCACTGTAGAAGGCGCATCTTCCGCGACGAATTTCTCGGCTCAGTCGTGGCTGATGGAATTTTTTTTCCGGTTTCACGGCGCTCTACTACGATGGAACCGCTAAAAACATGGAGGAAGCTCGGCTGGCGCGTGACAGAAGCAAGATTTTCAGTTCCTCACGCGATGTTGACTCGCTGAAGTCTTTTGAGGCGTGTGCATCCCAAACGTCAGTGTCGCTAGCGGACCATACTTTTCGGTCGCACATCCCTGATTTGAACTCGATAATTTTGCTCGAGGCGTCTTCCGTTTAGGCAAGATTATGTGTCCCACATGTCAGCCTCTCATTAGAAGAGTCCTGTGCATGATGGAATTTTTCCTTCGCTCGCGCTACCTTTTTTCGAAGTTGATAGCGTTACTCGATGCATGTACCATTTAATCAGGCTATTGATATCCACATGGCATCCTTTCATTATGAGAAACGTGTGTATGATAGAATTTTTTCCTTTGCTCGCGCTACCCTGTTCCTAAGTTGATAGCGCTGCTTGATGCATCTACCATTTAGTCAACCTGCTGGGCCCCACATGTCATCCACTCATTAGAAGAAACGTGTGTATGATGGATTTTTTGCCCTTGGTCGCGCCTTCGTGTTACGAACTTGATAGTATTGCTTGCTGCATCAGCCATTTATTCAGGCTGGTGGGTCCCCTATGTCAGCCTCACATTAGAAGAATCGTGGGTATGATGGAAATTTTTCTTCTCTACTGCAACCCAATTCCGAACTAGATAGCGTTGCTCGACGAATCTACCATTTTCTCATGCTGCTGGGTCCCTCATTTTAGTCTCTCATTACAAGAAATGTGTGCATGTTAAACTTTTTTCTCACTTGCGCCTCCCTGTTTCGAACTGGCAACGTTGCTCGACACAACATCTGTATAAGGTCACGCTGCTGGATCCCACATATCACCCTCTCTGTAAATGAAACGTGCGTATGATGGACTTTTTTTGGCCATGTCCGTTGTTTTGACCTTGGCAACTTGCTGGGTCCTAGATGTCAACCACCTCTGTGCAGGAAACGTGTCTATGCTGGGTCCAAGCTGACATCCTCTATTTGAAAGAAACATGTGTATGTTGGACTATTTTTCGGGTCCCAAATGTCATCCTCAGAGTATAAAAAATGCTCATAAATGCCGAATTAAAAAGATTCTAGGCTAACTCGGGGTGGATGCCATATTCGTCATTGCTTATATTCCATGGGCTCACTCCTAAATTGAATGGGCTATGGTCGGTAGCCACAAGACCATGAAAAGGCCGAATTAGAAGGTATTGGGCTATGCTTGGGGCTGATAGGCTAATTTCATGGGCTATGCTTGGGCCTACTAGGTCCGACATGTCAGCTTCTCTATCACTGCAACGTGTGTATGATGGACTTCTTTTCGTCCATGTCCGTTGTTTTCACCGTGGCAGCCGTGTATGATCTTACTACTGGGGCCCTTATGTCAACCTCTCTGTGGAATGTTCTGGCTTATCCGTCCCTGATGCATCCTTGTATGTTCTGTCTGATGGGTCCCTGATGCCAGCCTCTCTGTACAAATTTTTTTTCGAACCCACCCTCAAAACAAACTCGAGGGACGCTGCATGCTTGTGGGTCCGTGATATCAGCCTCTCTGTAATACGATTTTACTAGAAGAAAAAAATGTAAACCCAAGATATACACACACAGGCGATTCAAACAAAAGATCTTCAAATCAAATAAACGTAAGCTAAGTGCGTTGCCACTACAACAAAGAATTTATAGAATAAATATCATTAAACGTTTATTAGTACTACAACTTATGTATTAGTCTTCTTAAAAATGTTTTGTGTGTCTATGTTTATCTCTTTTAAAATATAAAAGGGCAGAACTCCGGGCATCAATTTATAAAACTAGTCATTTGCCCGTGCCCTGCACGGGCTTGTGATTCAGAAATAAATAAATTCTTGTAAAGTTTTGGGTAACAATTATCTATATAAAACTGTAGAAATTTGCAATACATACAATATATAGGAATATATTTGTTAAGATAATGATTAGATCACATCTGCGAAAAAGAGAATATTATAGGGAAAAAACTCTTAACCAAAATAAATCAAAACTATATATGTGGTACAATTTTTAAAGCTTCTTACCAAAACAAAAACTCTGCTTGGGGATATACTAATAATACATCGTATGGTGATTGACCTCAAAAAGTACAAATGTAAATTCTTTTTCCTTTAGGCAGAAAATGTGAGAAAAAGATAGTTAGGAAAATGAGTAATATCACAAAAGTAGAGTAGAACATTAACAATGTCTCTGTAAATAATAGTGTATGAAATCGTGAGGTAGATACAATCAGATTCCTTCCTATCCTATCTGGTCTTCTTTTTACCTTGACAAACTAAGAATCAATTGGAGCAGTACGAATATTTATGTATTTATTATTGTTGCATGTAGATAGTAAATACCACATGTTGTTGCCATCCCTCACACACGATGACCATGTCATGTTGCATCTAATTGCATAATATTCTATTTTCTAAACGAATTCATCTCAGAGATGGGGTTGTAAGGAGTATATGTGCTTCCCACAATCAACGAAGCAATACTGGATTTCAAGGTAGGAAATTATACAGGCATGATTTATTCATGAAAATATTATGTTCTACCTCCACCGTGCTTCCTGGGACAAAATGCATTTGCGTACATAGACGTTCAGTCAAGAACCTAGCGAGCACATAAGAATAAAACTTGCAAAAACAACATTGAATTAGACAGTAGAAAACTCCGTCAACTCCTGCGAGAGATCCAAGACAAAATTGAATGCTGCAATCAAGTACTCCTACTAACGATGGACATGACTCCGACACAACCAATTAAGCAAGACTAACTGTTTTGATCATACCTCTGAAAACCTATAAGAGCATGAACGCCCACGTCAAACAGCCCCATATATGGCCACAACAGGCAAGAAGACACTGTTTTTCTCTATGTAGTCTACACTCGTAGGATAGTCTAAGAAGGGAGTCCAATATAAACCAATTTGATACGATTACCAACATAATTGCTTGAGATCGCAATAATAAATATTTCGTTCACTCCTAGGATTGGAGATTGTATAATCTCAAAATCAAATAACAGTAGCCCATGGATTAATGACGGAACTATGCATGTAGCATGTTGCCTTCCAAGTGAAGGCAAGAAAAAATGGTGAGGACTCATTAAATACAATATTCAATCTGCACTACACTAACTCTATGATAAAGAAGTTATTGAATCTATACATGATGGAATAAATAAAAACGCTGCCTTCCGATTGATCCTGCTTGTTCTCCCATCGATCACTTAGATGTGATTACATCTGTAGATTGGAAACGATGCTAAATATTGAGTAAAACACAAAAGATGAGAAGCCACCTTATTTTGATTAGGTTAATGTAAAGAAACACCTCATGGCGGCCATAATTGTGGATGGCGCGGAAGGCCACCCGGGCTGACATAGTGACGGATCTTTTGTTTCTCCGGCCGGCAGGAATAACACAACACATGATTAGATTTGTATGAAACTAACGTAGCTCTCTTTTGAAATTCCAAGATCGATGATCCATACTCATGGCGCTTGCATACTGAGATACGTAAGAAAAAATCGAGATCAGCATGGCTGCATACTCAAGTCGCGTGCATGATGAGGGATTGCGATCGGTGGTCAAGTATTTTTTATTTTTGCATAATCGGCGGTGAAAACATGGAGTAATGGAAAAGGTGTCTCAGGGGGCGTGCACGTGGGATAGACTTTGAGGACTCTTTAGCTATTCCATCCGATGGTTATAGATGCATACTGAGTAGATCGGATGGTTAATTTACTTTGTTGTCCAGGATTAACATAGAGCCTCCGTTGGTGCCTCTAATTAGTAAATATATATATATATATAAGATATAAGATATAAGATGCCCCATACTGCAGTATTTTCTTAAAAACATGGGTAGGCAGAGTTTTTTTATTTTGAGCGATGGGAGGCAATGCCCAAAAGGCTGAATTAAAAATAATTTGGCTATTATACATAGGCTGCTCTACGTGGGTTATAATCCGTAGGCTATGCTCCATGGGCTTCATTCTCAATTTTTACTGGATTGTGCTCAGCAGTCCCCTGACCTCTAAAAGGCCGAATTAATATGTTCTCGGCTATGCTTCATGGGATCCTTTCTCAAATTTCACTAGGATGTGGTCACTAGTCCCCTGACCCCGAAAAGGGCGAAAAAAAATGTTCTGGGCTAAAGAGGGGTCAAATGAGTTGCTACAGTTCTTCTCTTGGTTAATAAAAATTGCATTGTGATGTGCTAGACCGGATTCGAAACAAAGACCTCACAAAGGGAGGGGAAAAGCGATAATTCTTTTTGGCAGGTATTCATGTCAAAATTTAGCAGTACAGAATAAGGTAGAAAAATTATCAACAGATTCGAAGTTCATATTTAGGTGCACTTGACCATTTCAGCAGCATTTCAAAAGTGACTAATTCAGCAATACAGATAATGAAATACACTAGCAGTACAGAGAGAACCAGTTCTTGTTTCAGCTCTAAAAACCATGTCGCGCGATAAGTTTGTCCTTTTCACCAAACACACTTGACCATTGGAGCAAGCAAAACTGATGATCAAGTCTGCTTTGAGTACCTTCTCCTCACATCAATGCATGTGTAACCCCCGTATGCAACCCAAAATGCCCAAGTCTCATCCACATTGTGACACGGATATGTTTCAAAAGAAAAGTAAGACTATCTAATACCCTCGATTTAAACAAGTACCAGTATAACAGTATTTCCACAAAATGCTTTAGTAATAGCAACAACAGAAACTTTTAGAGATTTAGTAGGTTTTCTTCTTGAAATTCAATAGTATTACAGAGATAATAAGTTCTTTTTCCATCTCAAATAACCTTGGCGCACGATTAGTTTGCCGTGTTCTCCGAACATGCTCGATTATTGGAAAAATAAAAACTGATGTTCAAGTCTGCTTCTATGTGAATACCACCTCATTTCGTCAATGCCTATGTGACCCACCATATACAACCCAAAATGTCCAAGATTCATCTAGATAATTGTGACAATACTTGATTTCAAAAAAAAAGCAAGACAATCTTCTTCACTTGATCTAAACAAGTAACATTACATCACTATTAGTTCAACAAAATACTTTGGTAATAGCAACGATAGAACAAAGGCAAAGCAAGACCACCTCATCCCCTTGACGTAAACAAGTACTACCAGTATATAGTAGAAAATACTACGAAGTATAAGAACTAGTACCATAATATTACTATGCATCCAAAATCCACCCCCAACACATAGAGATCCCTAAGCGGGTTAAATAAATTTTGTGTCAATTGGGTATTCTCCCCCGCAATTGATGCATATTGAGTAATGTAGGCCTGGGTAATATGAGATGGTTTATGGAACAACAAAAAATAATGTTTTTCCTCCAGATGATGCACGACACCACCTAGCTCCTAGGCATGGAGGAACTGCAGATTTACCGGTCCAAAACTCTAGCTCTATTTTTGGGTAATATACAGTGATCAGCACATTGTACAAGGACGACGAGCACGCATCCGGCCTGACGCATACAAAGGATATGCATATGTCGCCCGACTCGCGCACATCAAATAGCACAACAAACACTATACCATCGTCCCCTGATCCGATCTTCTCTACCCTCAATGAGCGCTATGCCATCTGCGGATGAGAGATGTACCTGGAGTTTCTAAAGGTAGTAAGATTCAGTGGACTAAATTGCAACATGCTAAATATTATAGGAAAAAATGATAAAGTAAATATGAGTAACCTGATTGTGATAAAACATACGTAGTACTCCCTCAGTTTCAAAATATAAGATGTTTTAGATTTTGTGAAACGAGTGTATCTATACCGTTTTAGTATATGGGTTCACTCCGAACTAGACACTAAAAAGAGTCTAGATACACTCGTTTCACAAAAGCTAAAACATCTTTATATATTTTGAAACAGAGGGAATAACTACGGAGTACATGTGTAAGGCCATTGTTTCAACGGAGGAGATACTTGATCTAAACAAATAGTGCTACCTCCCAGTATATAGAGACATGTTTGAAAGGAAATGCTTCACCATTGGAGCATGCTAAACTAACTATCAATGTGTGTGTAACCCCCATATGGAACCCAAAATTCCCAAGTCTGATCTAGATTGTGACAAGGCCATGTTTCAAATGAAAAGCAAGACTATCTACTGCCCTTGATTTAAACAAGTATCAGTAGAGCAGTATCAGTGCCACAAAATGTTTTAGTAATAGCAACAATGGAACATTTGAGAGATTCAGTAGCTTTACTGCTTCAAATTCAATAGCACTATAGAGAGAATCAGTTCTTGTTCCAGCTCAAAAAACATAGTCGATCATTGGAGCAAGCAAAAATGATGATCAAGTCTACTTCTGTGTGAATACCTCCTCCTAACGTCAAAGCCTGTGTGACCCCCCATATGGAAACCAAAATGCCGAAGACTCATCTAGATGATTGTGACAATGCTAACTTTGAAAAGAAAAGCAAGATAAACTATTGCACTTGATCTAAACTAGTAACAGTACATCACTATTAGTTCAACAAAATACTTTAGTAATAGCAACAACTAGGGCAAAGCAAGACCATCTCCTTTCCTTGACCTAACCAAGTACTACCAGTATATAGTAGTACAAAATACTCCGAAGTACAAGAACTAGTACTATACTATTACTACTCTTCATCGAAAATCCAACCTCCAATACATGTACGTCCGTCGTATATAGTGAAAGTGAGATAAAAAATCTAAGGTAGTAGAATGGTCGATTGGGAATTCTCCCCCGCGATGGATGCATATTGAGTAATGTAGGCCCCGGGTAGTAATCTGAGACGTTTAATGGTACACCACCATGGAATGCTTTTCCTTCTACACGATGCCAGGCACCGCCTGCTCCCAGGAGTGAAGAAATTGTGCATTGCACCCTCCCAAAACCCAGCCTCTGTTGACGGGTGATAGACGATGAACTGCACATTGTACAAGGGCGACAAGCACCCGTCCGGCCTGACGCACATGACAGATATGATGATGTCACCCCACTCGAGCATGTCAAATAGCACAACGAACACCGTACCATCGTCCCCAGATCCGATGTTCTCTAGTCTCGATGAACACGGTGCCGGCAGCGAGTGAGAGATGTACTTGGGATTTCTAAAGGAAGTAAGAATCGGCGAACTAAATTGCAGCATGCGAAATATCATAAGATCTACTACTATAATGGAGCAGTTTTGAATTGGATCCATAGCACCAATCCTGACCGTTGGGCTATTAGATCCAATGGTTCAGAGTAGCTGGATTCATGTTGAACAGCTAGTAAGAAAAAAATACACAACCATGTTTCAAAGTAAATGCTAGATCATCTTCAATGTTTTACCTAAACAAACTTGAATGGCATCAGAATCAAGATGGTCATAGTTTCCATCTCCCACTTTTGGGAGGATGACACCAGGGTAGCCTGGTCGGACAAGAATAAAGGCAGACAGCTCACGGCTGGCTAACATAATCCTAGTCGAACACAGGTGCGTGGATCTGGCTATCAGTTGCTATCTAGAACAAGGAAGGGTAGCAAGACGCGGATCCGGCTATTCGACCGTAGCTAGACGCAATCAAGACGGAGGCAGGGCGACATGCTGCACAATGCACGGTACGCCCTGGTACATTGAGAAGAACGCAGCAGGACGAGGATCATGCCGAAGACTTTGTGGCTCATGAGAGCATAGTGGATGGTTGCTGACGCTAGGCTCGCACGGTGTTCACTATGCCCACGACGACCCGCACGGCTCGTACTCTCAAGGAGACACGCCACTACTCGGTACTGTAGATGACCAACTGGCCGAGGCCCGCTTGTGGGACCCGCCAGCGGGACTGGCTAGTAAGATCGCTACCCAGCCTTTATAAGGGGGGCAAGGCTCTCGTAGCAAGGGTTGATCATTCAATAGTTAGATAGTTGATACTGCTTGAGGAGCAGGTTGTATTCTAGATATCCCTCATAGCCAGATTGCAGGAGTAGCGGTGTTACCTCCACCCGAGGGCCCTGAACCTGGGCACTTCTTGTGTCACGCTACACTTTCTTGTATCCAATCCCACCCGTGGACACTGTCGGGAGCTTCCCTGTTGTTTGCCCACACCTCTATCCAGCCTTCTCAAGCACCGCCGTTTCCAATACAACAATAGTTGGTGCCCACCGTCGGGTAAACATGTCTTCGACCGGAGTCACGTTCTGCACAGGACCCCGTACTTCAGCCAGTGAGCGCGTGGCCTCCGGCCTCGTGCTTACGCTAGGCAGATTCGACTGCGTCATTGATAATGCATCATGCTTTGCCGGATCCATCTTCCCGGTGAACGGCTCCATCCTGCTGTTCGGCGACCTTCCCGTCTATGTCGCCACCATGCCAGAGCGTTTCCTGGGGAGATCGTCTCTGTCGTGGAGCCAATGTTCCCTAGCACTGGCATTCCTGTCGCTTCGCATGGTGTCGAGGCCAGCATGGTGTCGAGGCCATGATGGCCGGCTCCAGCACTCAGCATCACCGTCCTCAGGAGCATGACGGTGATGAATCCGGAACTTTTCCACCTCCGCTGCCAAAGGATCCAGTGGAGGACGCCATCGACCGACTCCTCACTCTGGTTAACCTCGGGGATAACTCGGAGGAGGCCACCACAAACTTTGCCATGGAGAGGGAGCTCCTCCTACGGGAGGCCATCGACCTATCCGCCACCAAGAAGCAGGTCGACATCACCCTGCGTTAGTATGACCACGCTCATGACTACACTCCGGCTAGAAAATAGCTGAGCCGGCGCGGGCAAGTGCGATTCCGGGGCGGCGAACTAGACGGAAGATTGAAGAGGAACGGTGAGTCGGATCCATCGGCCCTCCTTGTTCATCCTACCTCCAGCACGCCACGGTGGACGAGCTTCCCAACCTAGAGGGCGAGGAGCAAGATCGGCAACACGCCCGGGTACAGGGGCTTCTCCAGATCGCGGACGAGCAGACCGATGCCATCCGGCAGATGCACAAGAACCCTAGCGGCTCCAGAGGAAGCAAGCCGCCCAACAACAGCAAGGGAACACCCCGCGAGACCCAGTAGGCATCCTCTCCTCTGGCGGGGAAATCCAGCAGCAAGCGCAGCTACTCGGGAAACAAGGGCCAGCCGTGGCAGGGACAAACGGTGAACAACAACCAACCACCACCCCCTCCCCCAACCAGAGTATCATGACCTGCCGGTTCCCGTCTCTTGGGCCAGGTAGGAGCGCCCAATCCGTATACCCCAGACGCCCGTGACCACATCGAGCTCCTAGCTCAAACGCGCGTCATGGAGGAGGAAGACTCTACCGGGCCGGTTTGTTTCAGACCCCGCATCCGGAACGAGCCATTCCTAGATAAGTTCACGCAACCACAGGACACCCCCAAGTATGACATCATCATGAAGATGGAAGACTGGCTCACCGACTATGCCACAGTAGTCGGTATCACCCATGGGAACAAGTGCGTGGCAGTGCGCTACATCCCCCTCATGCTGACCAGGTTGATGTGGACATGGCTCAACAGCCTCCCGCCCAACAACATCAATGCCTGGCCGGATTTCGCGAAGGTATTCGTCCGCAACTTCAACGGCACATTCAAGCGTCTAGGTCGCCCTTGCGATTTGGCCCTGTGCGTCCAGGGAGACCGCGAGTCGGACCGCGAGTACCTCGCCAGGTGGACCGAGCTACGCAACACTTGCGAGGACATCCTAGAGATCCATGCGATCGGGTTCTTCGTGGAGGGATGCCGAGAAGGCACCATGCTCCGCCACCAACTACTGTGTGACGAACCGAAAACCATGGCAGAGCTCATGACGGTTGCGGACCAGTACGCCACGGCCGACGCCACAATGAAGAAACCTCTCCGGGTGAATGCCGATGGCCGACCAATCCCCATGGATCCGGGTCGTGACCGGCCGAGTAACCCGGGTGGCGAAACCGGATCATCCAGGCGGCAAGGTGATGACTGCAAGTGCATAGATCATTTGTAGCTTGTTTCGAAATAAAGATATCGATCCCACGGGGAGTAGGAGTCTAAAGTCTAATAAGTCTTGAAATAGTTATTGCAATAGAAATGCTAGATAAAGTTCTAAGTGACAAGATAAAATGTGAGTATTGTGTGAAAAGGTGTTTTTGGGTTTTGGATATAACAGCAATAATAAAGTAAATCAAAATAACTTAATACGGAAAGTAAGTATCGTGTATGTAAGAAAGATTGGAACTGCAGTATGGAAAATGCGTTCTCAGGGAGTAGCGGATACACCACTAGTATTGTAAAGATTTAAGATAAATATTATCATCATGAACATTCTCAACTATGTATGTGTGGGAGGAACTCCGTATTTGGACAAATAGGCAACAACCGCTGCTCACATCATCCTCATAACCACAATAGTCAGCAATCGACATCAATCGAATTACTACACTATTAATGGACGTAATCCCGTAGGACGTATCCCATGGCATGGATAGTGTTCCGTGAGTTTCCTCGATTTCCCAAGTTGATAGGTAAGGAGTGCCAACAGCTTTATAGTCACTATGAGTGCTAGCACTCCTTCGTCTACCAACCAGTAGTTCCCTCCATCAAGTCCCCACGAGAGGCAAATATTGAGAGGTCGAGTTCTCTCAACATCAAGATGTAGAGAATCTAACACATGGTCACAGCGATGAATATCATAATAGACTTTATCTTATTTCAATCTCATACTAGGGTTTCTCCATCTCCCCAAGAACTAATGACCTACTCAGACATGGAGGCAATCAACATCATGACAATGATAATGGAAACAATCATAGATGAATAGTACTTGTATAAATCCACAACGAGTATAGGAATTACAACAAGATCTAGGCAAGATATAGATGGGATGGATGGAGATGGTGGTGATGCAGCGGTGGATGATGAAGATCGATGCCTTAGCCTCCCGGATCTGCGCAGGGCGAAGATGGATCCCTTGTGGATGAGTTCCCCCTCTAGATGCCTTCTGGAGGTGAGGTTTCTGTGATTTCTGGGTGTTCTATATGTCGTCTCCTCGAACCAACTGCACGGGGTGAAACTATTTGATGAGGCGGAGGCGGTGCCAACTATACGGCCGGAGCTATACAGGCGGAAGAGTTGCTCCCGCCGTATAGTTGGTCGTTGGACTCTCGACCTCCCTTGTTCGCTTCTGGTTTTCTTCTGGTATTATTAATATTTCCCAAATAAGCGATTTATGTTGTTTTTGACTCCTTTTCTCCACAGTACAACTACTTCAATAATTGTATCCATTGGATCCATCATCTGTCCTGATCCTGGTGAAAATAGACATAAAATGTGCGTGTGAGCGTCATAAAATACCAAGATCCTACATCTACAATGCAAAATAATAATGTAAAACATGATGCAAATATGCACTCATCAACTTCCCCAAGCTTAGACTCTTCCTCATCCGGAGCAAGTTTTTAGCTTAATGGATGTGATCCTCATATTCATGAAGTTGAGTCGATAAAATAAATGAGGCAATTGCAGCATGTGTTTATCATGTACGATACAGGGGAATAATTTCATGAATAGTACCTTACTCGAACAATCTGAATAGTATTGGAAGGCTTCCACACCTTAGTTATTAATAGGTCATAAAAGACGAATCTCAACATAATCTAAAAGTATCCGGTTCAACCGAATGAGTTAACGAGGTAGTCCCAAGTGTTTTAGGATCAACGTATTCACTTGGGATTCAAAATCTCAAAAGTGTCTCTTTGTCATACTACAATACAGTGTTATATGCCTATTTGCTCTTTGCACATTTGCACTTTTTCTTCTTTATTTTTCCTTTCTTTCGCATATATGCTCACACTTTTGTTTTAAGTGTTGTGCAAAGGAGCTAGCCATATATTCCACCTTATGTAGGAATTCAAAGTTCAATGATCTCAATTATCAAATTCCAGCTATATATGAAGCATTCTTATGACTTGAGATTCTACCATGACATGTTCTCACTCTATTTGGATAGCACTTTCATTTTCCTTTGTTCAAGGTTTCTTTTTCAACTTAATTGTATAGATAATTTTTCTTTGTGAATCAAACCGTAAGCTTACAACATATTGACCAAATTATATTTATGTGTTGCATTAATACCAATGGTGTGGAAGACTCCTATTGCTATCATCAAGTGCAAGTAAAATCATACTCAAGCCTTTCATATATCAATAAAGCAAACACAAACTCAATATTGCTCCATATATAACAATAAACTCGGAATTTCATAAAAGGGATCGACTATTCCTGAAGGGAATTCTAATGATGCAAACATTATTTCTAGTTTGAACTAATGCAATAACAATAGTAAAAACTTATGAGATAGATTACAAGGTCTTAAAGATCTCCCCAAGCTTGGAATCAAGCTAGGCGGGATCAAATAACCCGTTACGATTATTTGATACCGTGATTGTTGCAGATCACTAGGTGCTATGGCATGTAACACCATGGTGCGTAGCTTCTTGTTGGTCTTCTCCAGAGTAGTTATGCGGCTGTAGCACCTGTACATATCAGATTGCAGAGTGTCCACTCTATCTACGAGCTTGGTCAGCAATGGAAGGAGGTCTTCCTTCTTCTCCATCTCATTGAGACGGTGACGGACTTCGACGTGATGGAGTAGCTCCTGCTTCTGACATATATCTCTAGTGCCCGCATGTGATCCTTGGTCTTAGGGACCGCTTCTTCTTCCACATCCATAATTGATGGATCAGGAAGTGGAAACCGTACCTCCACTCTTCTTGAGGCTTAACCTTTATACGAGCACCAATGGTTGGCTTCGAGAGTGGAACCTCCCTTCCTTGCTAGCACCTACACCAATATTAGATAATTCCTTATGCTTGTGCGGCCTTGGATCTGTTGTGATGAACTTGACCGTCTCCACACGCCCTTTTCCATGTGGCTTGCAAACTTCTCTCTCTTGTTGAGCTTTCTTCATCGCCGCCGAATTGATCTCCGGTGGATCATAGATGTCATCGTGGATGTAGACGTCAACCACGTCATCATCAGAATCATTGTTGAAGTTGCTTGGCTCGACGTACTCCTTGTACCTCAAGCTAAACCTCTCCACCTCCTCGTCATCGTCCTCCATGGACAGGCTGCTAGAGCGGTCCCTGGAAGGAGCAATGAGCCCCATGGGTTTCCCATGGCATGGGGTAGGATAGTGCATTGCTAGATTGGTTTCTGTAGATTGTGATTAGAGAGAGAGACAATGGCAGTATATAAGAGGTGTCAGAGGTCGGTAAAACTCGCGAGAAAAACCAAATTGTCACCCAAGAAAAGAATCCAAACAAAACAGGGAAAGAAATCACAGATTTGGAAGTGTCATGCGATGTAACGACCAACTATACGGGCACGGCCCATTTAGGTCTAGCCGTATAGTTGGTTTCAAGCAGATATTTCCAAATATCTCGAGTCCAGGTCGATTAAATCACAACTCGGAACCGATAATAATGTTTTTTATGAATATAAAAGAAAGATTGAACGAAAAAGTTTCTGAGAGTTAAACGACCAACTATACAGCCGAATTTTTTTCTCCGGTCGTATAGTTGTGACCGTATAGATTCAAACATCGAAAATCAAAAGTTCCTGGGAGTTTAACGACCAACTATATGGCCGGAATTTTTGCTCCGGTCATATATTTGTGACCGTATAGATACAGACACCAAAAAGAAAAACTATCTGAGAATTCAACGACCAACTATATGGCCGGAATTTTCGCTCCGGTCATATAGTTGTGACCGTATAGGCTCAGATGTCGAAAACAATTTCACAAAGATGATATAGAGAGTTTAACGACCAACTATACGGCAAGAGCCCCCTCGTCGATCGTATAGTTCCGCCCGTATAGTTGGTAAAACACCTCTAAAACATTAGAACAACACAAGGAATTCGAAAACAAAATTTTCAAGAGTACAAATTGTGAAGATAAATCATTTATTTGAGTAAGAACACTTTACCTTGCTCTTACCATTTGCTTAATCGGGGATGAAAAGTTCCTCCCACAACAAGGACTCCTTCTCTTTTGGAGGAATTGACTTTAGTTCATCCAATAATTCCCATAAACGAAAATCACCAGGACTAAAGTTCCTCTCAATAAGATTATTGTCTCCTAGGCAAGCATGGAGACTACATCTAACATCTTTATTTCCTGCATTTGCATAATCTGCAACTCAAATTCTTGTAGTGAAATAATCCAGTAGATCAGTCTTGGCTTATGTTCTTTCCTCTCAGGGAGTTTATTTAAGCCATCATGATACGTGTGAACTCTTACCTTCGCATCAAGTATATAAGAACGAAATTTATCACAAGAGAAAAATACAGCAAACAGTTCCTTTTCTTCCATAGGGTAATTCTTTTGAGCACCATTGAGAGTTCTACTAGAATGATGTATAATATTAAATCTACGACCAATATGTTGTCCAAGAGTTACTCCTACAACATCATCGCTAGCTTCACATATTAAGTAAAAGATTGTATCCCAGATAGGTGGTTTAACGGTGGGAGCACGAGTTAAAGCATTTTTATGTTTATCAAAGGCTTCAAGAAACTTATCATCAAAATTAAATCTCATTCGCTTTTGCAAGAGGTTAGTCAAAGGTTTATATATCCCAGAGAAATTTCTAATGAACTTTCTATAAAAACCCACATGACCAAGAAAACTTATTATACCTTTAATATCCCTAGGCTGCGGCATTCTCTCTATTGCTTCAACCTTAGCTCTGTCAACTTCAATTCCCCTACCGCATACCTTGTGTCCGAGGACTATACCTTCTTTGACCATAAAGTGGAACTTATTCCGGTTTAGAACAAGATTAGTTTCTTCACAACACTGCAAAACTTTCTTGAGATTATCCAACAAACTCGTAAATGTAGTTCCATAGATAGAAAAGTTATCCATAAATACTCCCCTTATAAGTTCTATAAGATCATAAAAAATAGCAGTCCTACATCGTTGAAAAGTAGTTGGAGCATTACAAACCAAAAGGCACGAGTTGGTAAGCATGTAAACCATAAGGACTTATGAAAGTTGTTTTTAGTTGGTCATCTGGATGAATATCTATTTGAGAGAAACCAGAGTATCTGTCCAAGTAAAAGAATGAATATGGCTTGCTAACCTTTCTAAGGTTTGATCTATGAACGGTAATAGATAGTGATATTTCCTAGATTCTTTATTTAATTTCCTGAAATCTATGCACATCTTGTGCCCAACAATCGTTCTAGTAGGTATTAGTTCATTGTTTTCATTAGGAACAACAGTAAAATCGCCCTTCTTAGGGACACAATGAACATGACTTACCCAATAACTCTCTTTGATAGGATAAATTATACCTGCGTCCAGTAGGAATATAATTACTTTTCTTACCACTTCTTTCATTTCAGGCTTCAATCTTCTATTAAATTCCACAACTGGTTTTGCACCTTCTTTCATGAATATTCGATGGATGGATATCATGGTACTAATGCCCTTCAAGTCATCCATTGAGTACCCAAAGGCTTGGCAATGCTCCTTGAGTATCCTCATGAGTTCTTCTTCTTCCCCTGAAAGTTTAGCACTAATAATAACAGGTAATTTATTGGTATCATATAAAAACCTGTATTTGAGAGTATCTGGTAGAGTGTTCAACTCTGGGGGTTGTAATTCCTCGTCCCCTCTCTTTTCTGGCTCTTCAAAAGCCTCATCAGTTGGAGGTCCCAAAATAGGAAGTGAATCAAATTCATCTTCTAGTTCTTCTAGGGACTTGTCCTCCATAACTATTTCTTCATAATTTGGATCTTCATTTATTTCTTCTTCTTGATTACCAAAGAAAAGAGCTACTATTTCCTCAATGGTTCTCTCTTCCTCTTCTTATTGTATTTGTGGAGGTCTATCTTTAAATTTGGAAAAATGGAATATATTTTCTGTCAACACCCGTATTTTTAAGTCCAGATGCCTATTATGCCGTACATCACAATCCCAGGATTACCATTTTTGCCAGACATAACAAAAGTGGTACCACAGTACATCATCCATTACAAACCATAATAAAGGTCTTACAAATAAAGGATCTCATGATCCAGTCTTAATACAATCAAAGCAGCGGAAAGTAAACGTAGTGGGGCTTCATCTTCAAGGTCACAGGAAATGCTGACGATGGGAGATGATCCTAGTTTTCATAGACCTCCTGTTGTACATCTTCTGGGTAATCCTCCTCATATTCTAGCCATGGGGATAGCCAGGGACAAAGCCATCAGTACTCTTTAAGTACTCGCAAACTAACACTACCAAGAATAAGGTAAAGAATGGAAGGAACCTTAAGCTCTAGTTTTTTTTGCGAAAAGCCAGGTTTATTTCGTAAGCCTTAAGGATAAAAGCCTAAGTTTAGTTCTCTACATTACTTAAGTGGGAACTCTGATTTCATGTCCACAACACTGTTGTGGTCAAGTCAAAGTCATCTTTAAAGGCACAATTCATTTTGAAAAAATTTAACAACATAACAGTATGGTCACTCCAACTGTCCATAACCGCGGACGCATCTATTCGAATAGTTTGACACCTTGCAGATATTGTACACTTCCACCACAAAATTTGATACATATGTTAGGGTTAACCTTTCAATTACACATTCAATCTTAACCTTTCAATTACATACCATTTTTCCGAGACATAACAGAAGTGGTACCATAGTACATCATCCATTACAAACCATAATAAAGGTTCTACAAATAAAGGATCTCATGATCCAGTTCTAATACAATCAAAGCAGTGGAAAGTAAACGTAGTGGGGCTCATCTTCAGGGTCACAGGCAATGCTGGAGATGGGAGATGATCCTAGTTGTCATAGAGCTCCTGCTGCCCATCTTCCGGGTAATCCTCCTCAAAGTCTGGCCATGGGAATAGCCAGTGACAAATCGATGAGTACTCTTTAAGTACTCGCAAACTAACACTAGCAATAATAAGGTAAAGAGTGGAAGGAACCTTAAGCTCTAGTTTTGTTGCAAAAAGGCAGGTTTATTTCATAAGCCTTAAGGGCAAAAGCCTAAATTTAGTTCTCTACATTACTTAAGTGGGAACTCAGATTTCATGTCCACAACACTATTGTGGTCAAGTCAAAGTCATCTTTCGAGTCACAATTCATTTTGAAAACATCTAACAATGGAACAGTATGGCCACTCCAACTGTCCATAACCACGGACGCGTCTATTCGAATAGTTTGACACTCTGCAGAGATTGTACACGTTCACCACAAAATTCGATACATCCATTAGGGTTAACCCTGAATCATCATACTTGGTATGTAGATAATCAATCTTAACCTTTCAATTACACACCCTAATACAGGCACCTCCCCTATGAGCTTGGCCTCCTAGCCATGACCATTTGTCATCCTAGGCACTGCATAGGTGGACATTCATCACGAGGTAGCCTCCGCTCAACCACTTGCGCAAGGGAACCCATACTAAGACATATAAACTTTCAGTCAAGCCCTACCCAACTCAGCTATTGTGGTTGTATGGTAAAATTGTAATGGTATCGCATCCGAACCCAACCATCAGTTTTATTCAAGTCAAGGCTCATGCCTCAAGAGTTTCATCATCAAACCATTGTGCTTCATAATACATGTCAAAAAAATTCAATGGAATGAAGTATCATTCCAAGGTTTTCATAATCATTTTCACCAAGTATTCCCATCTAAAGTAGTCAAGTTTTAGCTTAGCACTAGCCACTAATGTGAGGGTATCAGTGTTGAGGGGTGCTAACCAATTATAAGTATCCATGGCTAGTTCTATGATTTTTATGGTATCCATCCTATTTTCCCTAATCACAATTCATTAACTAAGTAAGAAACTATAATAAAGGGAAAAGCAAAGCTCAGAGTAAAACTAGGAATAGTATAATCAAAGTTGCATAACCAAGCATGCCTAGGGTATCTGGTATAGGGGCTTGCACATATAGCATGCATAGTTCTAGCTTGCTTAGTGGGCTTGCACATATAGCATGCATAGTTCTATCTTGTTAGTGGGCTTGCCTTGCTGGTTGCAGTCATTGAAGTTCTCTTCTTCTTCCTTGAAGTACTCCTCCTCGTCGTAGCCCGGGTCGGTACTAGCGTCTATAAATACATACAATATAACCAATCACCAAACAACACTTAACTACTTTTATCTAGCACATCAAGGCTCATATTAGATGATCTAGTATCATCTTAATCATCATGTGGAATATTACCATTTTCTTATTCTTCTTATTTTAGAAAAGTAATTTCTACTCATTTTAAATCCTTAAGATTTAATATTCTCCAATTAAAATAGTGGATCATGTTGACACATGTCATCACCATATATTTCAATAATTGGGAATGGGATTTCAAATGGTGATCATATATTACAAGATTTAATATTACTATTTAATAATATTTAAGTGACTAGAAATGCCTACATATCCTTCTTTTAATTCTAAGCCATGTTTCATATTTGTAAAAGTAAATCTTTTTACATATTCAAGTAGATCATGGAAAATGTGATTTTACAGAGTTGAAATCAACTCAAAAGCATTTATAGTTTATTTTCTAAAAATGTTTGAAGTGGTAAAAGCCTCTATCTTGTTATTTTTGGTCTAGGTGATATATAGTTCCAATTGACTTGAATCCAACAGGAGTGGATAGATATTTTCAATACCTTTCTGGAAAAATTGGAATGATGCATGTTCGATTTGTACACCCCTCTGAATTTAATTTTTAATCTACTAACGGAATAGGGTTTTAACTAAATTGGGAAAATTCTATTTGAATCACTGGGCTCTGCGAGGGAAACTAAATGGGCCGGCCCAACTGCACAACACTGGCGTAGCAGGCTACTGAAAGGATGGTCCCACACATCAGCGTCTAATTCTAACCGAAACGCTATCTAGCAATCCTAGCCCTACGATTAGAACAGGATCCTACGGTTGAGGTTCATCTTCTATGATGAACAGCTCTGGCAAGATACGAACCCTAACGTGGCGGTGGGGCTCACTAGGGACTCATCGGGGCTCCAGCTAAGGTCGATGATGGGGCAAACGACGTTGGAGACGACATCGGTTCAAACAGTGGTCACGGCGGCTCCTGGGGGGCTGTAATCGATGGCGACCTCTCGACTGCAATGGTGGACTCCGACCAAATTCCGGTGTCATGGTGCTCGCCTTGCTCCGGGGAAGGGTCGATGATGTTCTTGGGTGAGTGGGGAGTGGAATGGTGTGGAGAGTGCGGTCTGGGGTGGCCTCTATTTATACCCCAGCATTGGCGGCAGGGCGGCATGGTCAGGCTCCTCCGACGACATTGCTACACGTCTGTCTGAGCATGGCGGAGGGCATGGGTCGATGCGGGGTACTATGGCGATCATCACACGAGTGATGCTAGGGAAAGGGGTGGTCTCTATCAGTCGGGCGACGCTCATGCTATGGTCGGGTACGCGGGTGTTTGTAACTTGGTATGGTGGTCACGTGGTGTGCGGCGGTGAACGATCATGTCTGGTAGGTCACTGGTACCACGGCGACTGTGGGTACGAGCGGAGAGAGCGAGGCGTACCGTGTGTGCACGAGGCGGCTGTGGTACTCCATCGTGCGCTTGGCATGGCAGTGGCTTAAATGGGCGCGGCTGGTCTGGCTCCTTCTCGCCTCGCCGTTGGTCAAGGAATGGACAGGAGGTGGCGGTGAGGTCAGGGCTACTCGCTAGACATCATGGGCGAGGGCAGGGCGGCGTGCAACGACTGGTTCGTGCTCGACCGGCATGGCGGGCTCGGTACGGGCATGTCATTAGTGCAACGATAGAGATGAGCCTCTCCTCTGCATGGCCAAGGACTAGGAATGATCATGGGCAAGTGGTGGAGTAGAATTGAGTACAATTTGTAAGAAATTCATACATCAAAACAGTGTATAGTTGTTGAGATTGTACTGTGTCTGCCAGGTGCTCGACCAAATGGCCGCATGAAATTAACTTTGGAATTTTTGAATGAATTTTGGTGAGTGATCTGAGTATTGCTTAGTAGTCTAAGGTTGCTAGGATTTGTCAAGTGGAAGTTGTTTGAATGGTTTTTGAAAAGTGATGATCTAGGCATATGAACTTGATTCAATTTTCTAAAGCCTCATAAATAGATTTTAAAATAGTTTCTACCATTTCGTAAAGTTTGCTTGTATTCACTTTTACTTGGTCTAGAAAGGGGTGAAAAGAATTGGAATTTTTTCTGTTGAAAATCTTTTACTAGAGACACCTAAAGTGGTCTAGTGGATAAGTTTGGCAAAAATGACCATATGTTCATATGTCTTATATTTGATTATTCTTTTAATTGATTTTGCTTGGAAGTGATCTAGATGATGTACTATTCATCTTTAAACTAATCTTATCATTAGTAACAATCAATCATGGCAATTGCAAGCATTCATACACTAATGCAAATCACACATGCACTCATATCAAGTTTAATAATAAAAGTTTTTGTTAACCCGAAACTTGGGTGATTAGATCTTGATAAGCTTGATTAATATTTTTGGGATATTACATTTTCCATTCCCCCAAGCTTAAGAGACACAATCTCCTTGAAATTAACATAGGCACCTATATCACCCAAAAAGGTGCTTCCAAATATAATAGGGCAAAAAGTGTCAGCTGGCATATCAACAACTACAAAATCGATAGGAAAGTTTTTGTTGCCAATTGTGACAGTTGCATTGTAAACTACTCCCATTGGAATTCTAAGGTTTTTATTGGCTAGCATAATTGTTATATCAGTATTTTCAATTGTAGCCGGTTCTATTTCTTGTTTTATTTCTAGGTAGAAATCATAAGATATAACATTAACTTCGGTGCCAAGATCACATAAACCGTAATGAGATGTTTCTTTAAATATGCAGGGAAGAATAGGCTTACCCACTTCTTTTACCTTTGTTGTACCTTCAACCAATATGGAAGTCTCTACATCAAGTTCAACTATGCTACAGTGTGAGTACATAGCCATAATTTCTTCCTTGGTTACCTCTTCATCTTTGGTTTCCTTTAGATGTTCCACAACTTCTAGCATGCTTTCCTCTTCCCTCTCTTCATGTACTTATTTGACATATTCATATTCAAAAATATGCTTTTGTGCAGTGTTAGGGAGAGGCACTTCATGTATTGGTTCTACGGAGGCAAGTGTTGCTTTATTTACACTATTCTTTTCTAGTTCGGGTGGTGGATCATACTTGCCTGGACCCTCCTTTGGAACTTTAATATGTTCTGTAAATGCTTTAACAACTTGCAATACACAATCGGAATCCAGATAAAGTTCTTTAGATAATTATTTAACATGGCCTTTTTATTATAATCATGAATACAATCATGCTCTATTTCTACGTCTCCTTCACTTCCTAGACCAAAATTCCATGAAACTCTATGATATGGGGTGGCCCGATCTTCTCAGCAAGCTCTTGTCGATGATATGGTGGATGATAGATAACTAGTGCATAGCTATGATCTCTCCCGCTCGATCCCTGATGCCAGTGCAACAGATCTCGAACCTTGTAGGATATTCAAAACACCACACTCTTGCGCACGCAGCCGTGACCACGAATGGTAGTATGCAATCTACTAATTCCCAATGGAACAACAGATCACACTCAATTATAGTTGGTAGATTAGAACACAGGGTAATTCCAGAGGTTCTATGAAAGAAACAACTCCAAAATATTTTAGCGTGGTTTAAACCCTAAAACCATGATTTACAGGCCTATATAAAGGCTGTTGGACGTCCAACATAGAGTTGGGGTCAAAACAAAACATATCTCTAACTTTCCTAACAGAAAAGGACTCTATTTGTAAACTGACAAAAAACGTCTGTCGACTTGTTATGGTTGCTGCGCATAGCTCGTAACGAACTGGGAGATTTGCAAGTACCCGTTGGAAAGACCTCGGAATTATCTTTCCAACAAATACTTATTTGCTTAATTCTGAGTTGGTATGTGGAAACCACGTCCTTTTCAATTTCAGAACTTTTGTTTGTCCGAATTGAACCTTCCTTCTTGGTCGCCTTCTAACTCTCGCTCGCCTTTGTTTTGATGATCTTCTCTTGCGCCTTCCTCCTGCTCCTCCCTCGCGCATCCTCGGGCGATCATCATGCCGGGCTCCTCTTGTAGCCCTTCTCCTCCTCGTGCCATGCTTGTTTCTACAATGAACCTGATCATACATAAATACAGAGACTTAGGTACTATAAAGTTCTTATAAACAAAAGCATCATGGTCAACTAGGAATGAATTCACCTCATAGTCATTATTGATTTGACTCAATATTTCCTTCCAGTTCAAGCAGTCAGAATCATCATAATCCCTGTATATATCCTCATCATCCTCCCTTTCTTCATGAAAAGCCGTCCTTGGCTTTAGATAAGCTGAATGTGGGAGAAACAAAAAGAACAATGTGTACGCAAAGTATATGTATATATAACATGTTGTATTATTGTTGTTCACATGAAAAGTATGTCCAGTATACATCAAGCAACTTAAATTGCAGGTATAAGTGAAGTACAAAGAATCATGATCATGGTGAAAAACAACTAAATAGATAGTCTTGTTCTTCAATATTAAATTCAGTTTTCTCAAAGAAGATCTATGATCAAATTTGTGAACAAGATCAAACCAATTCAATATGTCTGAAGACCAAACTGAATCATGCCATGCTTCAACTGCGCTACTCTGATTATTATGAACATGATCATGTTGTCCAGTATGTAAGATGCAACTCAATTTGCAAATATCAAGAAAGTCTAAAGTAGCAACAAAACTATACAAGGACTTTTGGGACAAACACAATGAATATGAAAACTTGGGTCCTATTCTAGCAAGATTAGAACAATCCAACATAGGTAAAATTACTTGTGTTGGTTGCAATATATCAACTAGACCAGAATGTATTTCCATAATATCTCGAACATGAACTATTGTCCTATAACAAACATTTTGTGACACATTGCATTTATGGCTTAAAACAACTTGTTTTAGTTCAGCGATTCTATCACAAGTAATGCATATGTGATCCACAAGAAATTTTTCATCCATGCTATATTCACCAATTAGATTGAAAGTGAAACAAGGAGAATATGTTCTAGAATTTAGACATGAAATTTCAGAAATCTTGTCCATAGCACAACTCATACTCATAGGTTTATTTAGCATGATAGAATACACAATATCAGTAGGTGGTATTCTAGCAAGTATTTCCTTATGTGTTATTAGTACCACATGATCAAAATTTGAATTTGGTAAACTATCACATGGTGCTGAAACAGTAGTGTAAGGCAAATCACAAGGAGGCTTCAGTAAAGGAATATACTCACAATATGTCGCACATGTTGGCTAAAGCTCCAAACCAGTACCAATGTCATCAACAATCTCCTCGGTTGAAGTAGGTACTAAAACATTCTCCGCAAGTGACAATGCACAGTCCAACGATGCAGGTTGTAAAATATATTGCTCCCTTTCTTCAAAAGCAACCTGCATAGCACAAGAAACAATACTAGGAGTAGAGATGATTACATTAGTAGAAATATCCTCACATGTATTAGCATCTACTTCACTGATGTTTTCTTTTTCTCTCATACTCTTAGAATGGATGCTCTCAACCTCACATTTAGTGGAATCACACAGCTCACTTTTGATAACACTCTAACTTAGCTTGGCTATGTGGCTCTCATTCTCACCTGGGTTGTAATGCACAATGTGTTCATTCATCATGACCTTGTACTTAGTAGACAAACTGAACTCTTTTGTCCTTTCCTTGTGAAGAAGATGATACTCATGAAATTTGTCGGCTGAAATCCTGAGCATAGCACGCCTCTTCATGTTCCATTTGAAAGAAATTCTTCCAACAACAGGACAGATTTGAGCGTCAAACCTTCTGCTCCAAGGTTCTCCCAATAGTATGTGACAAGAATCAAGTGGTATAGGAGATACATCACAGCGCATAATCTCGGTATGCACTTTAAAAGTCATAGGAACATCAGCGGTGTGTGAAATCAGCAATGTGCCATATGATAAATGCAAGAGATATGGTACCGCACGGGCACATGTGGGTAGCTGCAACTTTTGGACAACTTCAACGCTGATCAAATTAACAGTAGAGTTTCTATCAATGGTAATGGAACACATCGCTCACCAATCATCACACTATGGTGGCAAAGACTATCACCATCAAAAATACCATGTTCTTCCTTCCAAAAAGTTCCACTACAATGCCAATTGTGGAAGAATTTGTACCTATAGGTCTCCACATTATCTTTAAAGTCATTGGCCTCCATTTTCTGCATCACATCAACACTAGAAGACATGATTAGTACATTAGTGCACAAAATAAAATCTGGTGGTGGAACTCTCACAACTCACTCAAAACTGACAAGACATGAGATCTTACCATTCCAAAGTGAATAGTGATGCTTACCAATTCGAAATCAAAGACTTATGCACTGATGTGATGAAGTGAATATCAAAGGTGTGGAGAACGGTCGCAGGACACACAGGTTATTTATGCTGGAGCTATAGGTATGGTATCCTATCTATACCGCAAACAAGTCCTAGTGCTGATCGTACAAAAACCCAAGAAACACACACGTGGAGAAAAACGTGGCAATGCAACTATGAAGAGTGTTGCACTACTCTCGAGAGACACTAGCAAAGCTCAAAGTAAACAGGCACAAGATTGCTCAATCTACTGGTGCAAAGATATCACTAGGCCTCTTTCTCAATTCTCATTTTCTTTTTCTCTTTCTTTTGTATAGATTATTTTTATTTTTTATTTTTTCTTTTGCTATGTTGCTTTTTCTCTTTTTTAATATATGTCACACATGGCCAAATTACAAAGCACAGCACCAAAATCCTAGGAGCAGCCTGTAGGAGCGGAAACTAGTCTCAATGGGCAAGTTCCTAGACCTTTGAAATAGAATGGTTGTGGCTAAAGTTAGGGAAAAGTGCAATTTTTACACTTTGTAAGTCTAGCTGCCGTGGCAGAAAAACTGCGCAAAAACGTGCCGTGGCAGAAATTTTTCCTGCCGCGGCAGAAAAAACGGCCGAAAACGTGTCGTGGCAGCAAACCGAGTCGTGGCAGAGAAGGACTCGTGGCAGAGAAACAGGCCGTTTATGTGCCGCGGCAGAAGTCGGCAACTTTTTTTTATTTTTTTGCAATTCTGACTTGCCAAGTAGTACACAACTAGGACTCTTTGCTTGGATCGGATCTGAATTGATGGTGGCAGAAACAATTGATCGGGAACTTGACCAGAACAACTAGAAAGCAAAAACAAATCTACGAAGAACAGATCCAGATCTAATCTAATAGAGGAACACGACCAGCAACTATAACTCGAATACGATGTAATCTAGGCTATGGCAACTCTTTTTGTGGGGCTTTTTTCTGTATAGGACGAAAAACACTCTCTAATTTATGGATGGATTGTAGATTGCTTACCGAGACAACGAGGAAATCTGATACCAAGATGATATTGCTCACCGAGTAAGCCCAGTGCTCTGATACCAAGATGATATGGGGTGGCCCGATCTTCTCAGCAAGCTCTTGTCGATGATATGGTGGATGCTAGATAACTAGTGCGTAGCTATGATCTCTCCCACTCAATCCCTGATGCCAGTGCAACAGATCTCGAACCTCGTAGGATATTCACAACACCATACTCTTGCGCACACAGCCGTGACCACGAACGGTAGTATGCAATCTACTAATTCCCAATGGAACAACAGATCACACTCAATTATAGTTGGTAGATTCGAACACATGGTAATTCTAGAGGTTCTATGAAAGAAACAACTCCAAAATATTTTAACCTGGTCTAAACCCTAAAAACCATGATTTACAGGCCTATATAAAGGCTGTTGGACGTCCAACTTAGAGTTGGGGTCAAAACCAAACATATATCTAACTTTCCTAACTTAAAAGGACTCTATTTGTAAACTGATAGAAAATGTCTGTCGACTTGTTTTGGTTGCTGTGCACAGCTCGAAATGAACTGGGAGACGTGCAAGTCTCTGTTGGAAAGATCCCGGAATTATCCTTCCAACAAGTACTTATTTGCTTAATTCCAAGTTGGTATGTGGAAACCACGTCCGTTTCTATTTCAGAACTTCTGTCTGTCCGAATTGAACATTCCTTCTTGGTCGCCTTCTAACTCTCGCTCGCCTTCGTTTTGATGATCTTCTCTTGCGCCTTCCTCCCGGTCCTCCCTCGTGCATCCTCGGGCGATCATCATGTCGGGCTCCTCTTGTAGCCCTTCTCCTCCTCGCGTCATGCTTATTTCTCCAACAAACCTGATCATACATAAATATATAGACTTAGGTAGTATAAAGTTCTTATAAATAAAAGCATCATGGTCAACTAGGAATGAATTCACCTGATAGTCATTATTGATTTGAATCAATATTTCCTTCTAGTTCAAGTAGTCAGAATCATCATAATCCCTGTATATATCCTCATCACTCTATGATCACGAATTTTATTAAGTAAAGCCCAAGCTTTAGGTAAAGGAAGATTCATAAAGGCTCCTTCCATGAAAGAGTCTAGTTCAATTTTATTAGGCTCAATTAAACAGCCATAAAAGATATGTAGTAAATACCATCCAGGAAAATCTTAATGATGCCATAGTCATAGTAAATCTTTAAATCTAATATAAGATCTTACTAGTCCTTCATTAGAACGATTCTTCCAAGTCATTATAAGGCGCCTGATTCCAAAAGATTTTGATAATGGATAATAATGTGATAGAAATTCACAGGCTAAATTATCCCAAGTAGTAGTGGCTTCAGGGGTAGAGATCTATACCATGAGAGAGCTATACTTGTCAAAGTTTGACTAAAAAGTTTAACCCTTACCTCAATAGAAAAGTGCCACATATATCTTTAAAACATGCAATATGCTCATATGGATCAGGATCTTCTTCATCTCCAGTAAATTGCTTCTTATGTAGAATACTAAGTAGTAGAGGATTTATTTCAAACCCCTTGTCTTCTCATTGGAGTTGTCTCTTTTATAAATATCATAGGGTTCCCAAAGTGGTTGAGTGGGTTAGCACTAGTCATATGCTAAAACTCCATCATGTGGGTGGAAACTTGTAACTCAAAATAAAATTTAGCAAGACAAAAATAAATAAGCAAAAAACTAAAAGACCTAAAGTGCTTAGCTCCCCGACAACGGCGCCAGAAAATAGCTTGATGACTGCAAGTGCACAGATCGTTTGTAGCTAGTTTCGAAATAAAGATATTGATCCCATAGGGAGAAGGAGTCTGAAGTCTAATAATTCTTGAAATAGTTATTGCGATAGAAATGCTAGATAAAAGTTCTAAGTGACAAGATAAAATGCGAGTATTGTGTAAAAAGGTGTTTTGGGGTTTTGGGTATAAGAGCAATAATAAAGTAAACAAAATAACTTAATACAGAAAGTAAGTATCGTGTATGTAAGAAAGATTGGAACTATAGTATGGAAAAGGCGTTCTCATGGAGTAGCGGATACACCACTAGTATTGTAAATATTTAAGATAAATATTATCATCATGAACATTCTCAACTATGTATGTGTGGGAGGAACTCCGTATTTGGACGAATAGGCAACATCCGATGCTCACATCATCCTTATAACCACAACAGTCAGCAATCGACATCAATCAAATTACTGCGCTATTAAAGGACGTAATCCTGTAGGACGTATCCGTGAGTTTCCTCGATTTCCCAAGTTGATATGTAAGGAGTGCCAATAGCTTTATAGTCACTGTAAGTGCTAGCACACCTCCATCTACCAATAAGTAGTTCACTCCATCAAGTCCCCACGAGAGGCAAATATTGAGAGGTTGACTTCTCTCAACATCAAGATGTAGAGAATCTAACACATGGTCACAACGATGAATATCATAATAGACTTTATCTTATTTCAATCTCATAATAGGGTTTCTCCATCTCCCCAAGAACTAATGATCTACTCAGACATGGAGGCAATCAACATCATGACAATGACAATGGAAACAATCATAGATGAATAGTACTTGTATAAATCCACAACGAGTATATGAATTACAACAAGATCTAGACAGAATGTGGATGGGGTGGATGGAGATGGTGGTGATGCAGCGGTGGATGATGAAGATCGATGCCTTAGCCTCCCGGATCTGCGCAGGGAAAAGATGGATCCCTTGTGGATGAGTCCCCCCTCCAGATGCCTTCCGAAGGTGAGGTTTCTGTTATTTCTAGGTGTTCCGTATGTCTTCTCCTCGAATCAATTACACGGGGTGAAACTATTTGACGAGGCGGAGGCGGCGCCAACTATACGGCGGGAGCTATACGGGCGGAAGAGTTGCTCCTGCTGTATAGTTGGTCGTTGGGCTCTCTGCCTCCCTTGTTCGCTTCTAGTTTTCTTTTGGTATTATTAATTTTTCCCAAATAAGCGATTTATGTTGTTTTTGACTCCTTTTCTCCACAGTACAACTGCTTCAATAATTGTATCCATTCGATCCATCATCTGTCCTGATCCTGGTGAAAACAGACATAAAATGTGCGCGCGAGCGCCGTAAAATACCAAGATCCTACATCTACAATGCAAAATAATAATGTAAAACATGATGCAAATATTCACTCATCACAAGGCAACAACAACCGCTTCTAGGGAAATCGCCAAGCCGGACAACAGAAGCCCTGCTACCACGTGAGGCACGTTAACGCTGTGGAGGGTGCGCCACAGGTGCTGGCTAGCAACACAAGAAGGCAGAAGCCATGGTTCACCTTCGAACAAATGTTCGACGACCCGTGCTAGTGGTATAGCGGACCCTTCAAGCTACGCACACCACCCGGAATTGCACCTGGACCCGCCAGATGAAGAACCAAGGAAGCCTACCTCATCCATCGCAGCCCGTTCCCGGCGGACCTCCACCATCGGCTAGGGCAGTCGGCAACAACAACAACAACAACAACAACAATAACGGTTAACCACATGCATGCCATCTACCACATCTTTGAGACCGAGCCGGACGACAAGCACAGCTGCAGGTAGCCCTCCAAGGAGGTGAATGCCATTGCTTCCCCGGTCCTCCAATACCTGAACTGGTCAGAGACTCTCATTAACTGGAGCCGATAGGACCAACCGGATCGCCTGCCGAATCCCGGGGGCTACGCAATGGTGCTCGGCCCCCTCATCGTCTCAAATGAGCGCACCTGCCGCTTCTCTCGTGTCCTCATCGATGGGGGCAGCAACCTCAACCAGCTTTGCCAATCTTCCCTAGAGAAGCTGGGCATCCACGAGTGTGACCTACGCCCGACTACAATGGCAGTCCACGACATATTGTTGGGACCACCATGCGCTTCACTGGGAAAAATCCGGCTAGATGTCATCTTTGGAACCGAGGAGAAATTCCGCCGTGAGCCGGTGTGGTTCGAGGTGGTGAACCTGACAAGCTCCTACCACACTCTCCTCAAGCCTTCCCTCGCCAAGTTCATGTCCGTCCCCCACTATGCATACCTCAAGACAAAGATGTCGGGGCCTAACAGTGTGATCATCGTGGCCGGCTGCTTAAGGCAGTTAGCGGAAGCCCTAATCATCGCCGAGGAGAAGCGCGAGATCATGCGCAATGTCGCATTGGACCAGCAAGTGGTGTCGGCTAACAGGAAGCCGACTAGAGACGCAGCTTTCCAATCGGCCAAGGAGACGAAGAACATCCTGCTAGACCCGACCGATCCGACTAAGTTCGTCACCATCGGTACTGGCTTGGACAGCAAATAGGAAGGCGCGCTCGTCGACTTCCTCCATGAGAATCGGGACATCTTCGCATGGTCGCCCAAGGACATGACTGTTGGAGATATGCCCAAGAGGCAATAATAAAGTGGTTATTATTATATCTTTATGTTTATGATAAATGTTTACATCCCATGCTATAATTGTATTATTAGGAAACACTAATACATGTGTGTTTTGTAAACATAAAAGAGTCCCTAGTAAGCCTCTTGTTGAACTAGCTTGTTGATTAATTGAGGATCATGGTTTCCTGATCATGGACATTGGATGTGATTAATAACAAGGTTATATCATTAGGAGAATGATGTAATGGACACACACCCATAGTAAGCGTAGCATAAAGATCAAGTCATTAAGTTCGTATTGCTATAAGCTTTCAAATGCATAGTAACCTAATCCTTCGACCATGAGGTTATGTTAATCACCATCACCGGATGGATACTTTGATGACATCAAACACCGCTTCGTAACTGCGTGGTCATAAAGGTGTCATTGGGTATTATGAAAGTATGTGTTGAAGCGCATGAACCAAGATTGGGATTTGTGCATCCATATGGAGGATAGATATGCTCTGGGCCCTCTCGGTGGAATGTCATCTAGTTAGCTTGCAAGCATGTGACTAGGTCACAAGGGATGACATATCACGGAACGAGTAAAGAGTACTTATCAGTAACGAGGTAGAACTAGGTATGGAGATACCGACGATCAAACCTCGGATAAGTATAGTATCGCGAGACAAAGGGAATTAGTTTCGTATGTTAATGGTTCTATCGATCACAAAGTCATCGTTGAGTATGTGGGAGCCATTATGGATCTCCAGGTCCCGCTGATGGTTATTGATAGGAGATGTGTCTCTGTCATGTCTGCATATTCACGAACCGTAGGGTGACACACTTAAGGTTCGAAGTTGTTTTAAGTAGATATGGAATATGCGTTGGAGACCGAATGTTGTTCGGAATCTCGGGTTGGATTCGGGACATCACGAGGAGATCCGGAATGGTCCGGAGAATAAGATTCATATATTGGGGATCATTTTCTAAGTTAGGAAATGTTCTGGAGTGTTTGTATGAAGATTCTAGAAGGTTTCGGAATGTTCTGGAAGGTTCTAGAGGATTTCTTGGAGTTTGCTTGAAAACCAAGAAAGGGTCAAAGGAAACCTAGTGGGGCAAGACACGGATTCGTGGGGGAGGAGGACTCCTCCCCCCTTCCCACCGCCGGCCATAGGAGGGGAGTCCTACAAGGACTCCCCCTCCCAGGCGCACCCTTCCCCCCTTAAATAGAAGGGCAGGGGCGCCCCCTCCTAGTCCTCTTAGACAACTCCCAATCTCTGCCGCCTCTCTCCTCCACCTTTCTTCTGCACAGGCATAGGCGAAGCCCTGCAGAATTCTCTACTCCACCACCACCACCACGCCGTCGTGCTGCTGGGATTCCGTGGAGAAGATCTACTACCTCCGCTGCTCACTTGAACGGGGAGAGGAAGCTCTGCTTCGACTCCGCACGTGTGACCGACTGCGGAAGCGCTGCCGAAATGCGGCGCCGGAAGGATCGTCCACTTGACCGAGTGCGGAAGCGCTGCTAGAACGCGACGCCGGGAGGATCGTCCACACGATCTTGAGATCAGCAAGTGATCGACTACATCAACCACGAGATCTAATCTCGTTAGCGCTTTCGGATCTACAAGGGTTAGTTCCTATCTATCTCGTTGCACATGTCTAATAGATTAGATCTTGACTTTTATCTAGATTAGATCTGGGTTTTGTTCGTTCTTGCGGTATAAATTTTTTGTTTTCCATGCTACGAACCCATCAGTGGTATCAGAGCCGTATCTATGCATAGATTTGTTGCACGAGTAGAACACAATGGTGTTGTGGGCGTTGGTGCTCGTGTCGTCTTTTGCTTTGTGTACTTTGCATCTTGCGGCATGGTGGGATGAAGCGGCTCGGGCTAACCTTACATGTCATCGCACATGAGACTTGCTCGACACTTGACGTGTAACTTGCTTTGCACAAGTGGCTTTGCGGGTGTCTGTCTCTCCCACCATAGTATAGATCCAATTTACACTTTGCACTTGATAGCACTTGTATCAACGTTGTGGTTCATGTTCGTAGGTAAGATCCGTTCTTATTCGAAAGCCCCGAACCACGTAAAACTTGCAAAGAAAATTAGAGGCGTCTAACTCGTTTTTGCAGGGGTTTTGTGATGTGATATGGCCATTATGTGATTGTGATTATATTTCATGTATGCAATGATCCTTATTGTAATATGGCAACCGGCAGGAGCCTAATGGTTGTCTTTAAATTTTGTTTAAGACCTGCGTGTCTATTCATCATGTAATAGCTTTATTCCAAGTAGTTGTAATAGTTGTTGGTGGTGATGGACAACCATGAAGCGGCGCCACGGACCTTGACGCCACGCTGGTGATGATGGAGATCTTGTCCATGCTTTGGAGATGGAGATCAAAGGCACAAGAAGAAAGGCCATATCATATCACATATTATGAATTGCCTGTGATGTTAATCCTTTATGCATCTTGTATTGCTTAGATCGTGACGGTAGCATTATAGGATGATCCCTCTCACAAAATATCAAGTAACAAAGTGTTCGTCCTTAGTTGGCACCGTTGCTAAGACTCGTCGTTTCGAAGCATCTCGTGATGATCGGGTGTGATAGACTCTACGTGTTCATACAACGGGTGCAAGCCAGATTTGCACATGCGGAAACTAAGGTTAACCTTGACGAGCCTAGCATGTACAGACATGGTCTCGGAACACAGAATACCGAAAGGTAAAGCATGAGTCATATGGATGATATGATGAACATGTTGATTGTTCGCCTTTAAAGCTACATCATCTCACGTGAGGATCGGACTTGGTGTAGTGGATTTGGTTCGTGTAATCACTAAAACAACTCGAGGGATGTTGTTTTGAGTGGGAGTTCATTTGTAAATTGGATTAGTCGAACTCAATTTATCATAAACACAATCAAAGTGAATTTGCATAGTTTGTTGTAGTCATTGGCATCCGTTCACCACCTTACGCTTAGTTATAGTTGAGATAGTGGAACTATAGAAATTCTAGATATTTACTTTACGAACTGGTATCGTATTATTTTGAGTGTCAATTTAAAATTTATAAGTCCTATTGCAAACTTTCAGCAAACTCCATTTACTCTATGAAGTTTAATAAGTAGTATTAAATCAAGGGTAAGAATTCCAATGTTAGTATCTAATGTATCATATTTTCCTCCATGATTCTTGATACTCATAAGATTGTTTTTAATATCAAGTTTATCTAAGAGCTGAAAGCAATGTTTCAGAAACCATCATATGTGAAAGGTATTGCGATATCTAAAATAATGTGTTGGTTACAACATGATAGAGTATACGTCCTCATATTTGATGAGAATTTGTGAAGGTTGGAGACGCTAGTCGTCCTAATCCTCCAAAAGGTTTTGAAAAAGAAACATTATACTCGCAATTCACCTTTATAAGCTATAGTAGCTTGATCATGAAAGTTGTCATTATAAGGATGAATAGAAGATGTAAGTAAAATGTTTACTACACTAAAAGATTACTAAAGAATGGATTTTGAAAGAACACCAAACATTTGATGATGGTGATCCACCTCAAAGTGCAAGTCCAAAGGTATTAGTAGTTGACTATATACGCTTTGTAGCACGTGTCATGTTGATGACACCACTATTGATGTTGATAGATTTTTTTAAAAGAAAAAGAATTGCTGAAAGAGAATCTACAAAATATTTGGCAGAAAATAAAAGGTTGGAGATGTCCAACTTAGGCATATAGAAGATATACATGTTATGGTTGTATTCCTTGCTTGTTAAACAATGTGGTTCTCCGGTATTGGATACCGAATTGGTTGGTATGAAGTGTCATCCAGGACAACACAATTCATGAACTACAATGGCCTAAGTAACTAGCAAGAGAATGAGTGATGATGTTCATCAAAAACAAATAAATTATTATTGTGTTTTTCATTGACATCAAACCTAGCCTTCAAGATTTGTTTTAATAATTGTTGTTCAAATAATTACCGTATTCCATAAAGGATGGATGAACTTTTACAAGTCTGGTGGGAGAAATCACATCCATAAACACTATTGCTAAAATGTCACAAGACAAATGATTGAAAGATCACTTATGAAGTGACATCACTGTTTCAATTATATTTGAAAGAAAACATGAAGAAACTCCATGTTGATGGAATTTTGGAGTCTTTTGATTTTGATCAATTGACGCATGTGAGACTTTCCTCGAGATAATTGAAACTCCGTCCGTGGGCCAGAGAGGAACGAATGACTAGCTTATTGGAAATTGTGCATGCTGATGTGCATAGTCCATTATGTGTAGCCATATGCGATGGATCTTTTTGCTTCATATGCTTTCTCCGAAATTTGAGTGAATATATCTGTATATTTACTTAATAAGGAGGAAGTATGAAAACATTTGAAAGTTGTTCAAAGACTTTCAAGATGAAGTTGAAAATCATTGTAACAAGAAAATAAATATTTTATGATTCGATCATAAAGAAAGATGTTTGAGTTACAAGTTTAGCAAAACACCTAAGATTTGAGGAATCGTTCCATGGATTTGCATTTCCCAATACAACAAAGGAGTATGGAGTGTTCAAGATATGTAATGAAACCTTGTTTGACATGGTAAGATCAAAGGTGTCATTTATAAAACTGCCATTATATATTAAAGATTAAAGCTTTAGTGACTATCGCTTTTACACTGAAAAGAGCTCCATCATGATCCGTTGAAATGACACCATATAAGTCATGGTTTGGGATAAAACCCGAATTGTCTTTTCTTAAATTTTGGTATGTTATGCATAAGTAAAATGTTTACAACCAAAGTCGGATAAGCACGTCTTTGTAGGTTATCCCAAAGAATTTGTTGGGAATTTCTCCATAACACTGAGGACAAAAGAGTTTGTTACTTGGAACGTCAAGTTTCTTGAGAAGGAATTTTTCGTGAAAAGTTAAGTGGGAGGACAATAGAACTTTGGTAAGGTTGTTGAACCTTAGCTATATGTGCTAAGTAGCGCAGCACCGGAAAGTGTCCCGGTGGCGGCCACAATGCTCATGGCTCTCGTGATTACAAAAGGTGTGATCTCGGAGATTAGAGTTCCTATAGAACCATGTGGGTCGGTAAGAATCAAATAGTAAGATTTGATAAGCAAGTCGTTATTGTTTTGACAATGATGAACCGACTACATGCAAAGAAGCGATGATGGGCCCTGACTCCATAAAATGACTAGAAGTCATGGAATCCGTGATAGCATCCATACACGAGAAATCAAGTTTCTGAACTTTGAAGACCCTCCGGAAAGGCGTGAAGCCTATCGGTCGTGTTTGGATCTATAAAGAAATAGACATGGATGTTTCAAATCTATGAAATAGTCGACATGCCGGAAAGAGTTTACGACAATGTTCAAGGAATTGACTATGATAAGATTTGATCTTTCATAGCGATATTTAGTCTGGACGGATTAATGCAACAACCACTACATATATTTTGGTATATGGTAGTTGAACAAACAAAACAAGTTCTTCTAATAGAATGGTTACCTAGGACGTGTAAATGACACGATCCAAAGGGTTTTGTTTATTCAAAGGATGCTAAAAGAGTATGCAAAACATCAATGGTTGAAGTAAGCATAGCGGAGTTGGAATCTTCACCATGATGAAACTGTTAAAAGAGTTTAAATTCATCGGAGATGATGAAGATGCTTGCATTTGCAAGAAATTAAGTGGGAGCGCTGAGACATATTTCTAATACATTATGTAGAGGACATATTGTTGATTGGAAATGATGTATCTTGTATTGACACAGGTTAAGAATTTCATTTTGATGAAAGACTTAGGCATAACCCAAGAATTAGGCATCAATGTCTATATGGATAGATTGATGCGCTAATATGGTTTTGCCAAATGTACATAGATAAGACGTTGAATGAGTTCAATATGGAAACAACAAGAAAGGTTCTTGACGCACGGAAAGGACTGAATCAAGATTCGAGTGTGTTGACACGAGATTCAAGTGTTTTGACACTTGGTGAAATCACAAGAATATTTTGATCAATCATTCTTTGAGATGTACACATCCAGATATGTCCTATGCTCTAAATGCTATGAGCATATACCAGAATGATTCATAAGATGATCATTGGACAATAGTAAAGATATTATTATGAGCTTTGGAAGAACTAAGAATATATCATGTATAAGTGACAAATAGTTAAAGGTAGTTCATTGTAAAGCGTTACATTGATACTAATTTTGTCACAAGATACAAATTAAATTTATCTCAATTTAAACTGTGGGTGGCACAATGTAATGGAAAGGAAGTTCCATAACGGATTTGGTTGAGTACCAAAGTTAAAACATTGTAAACAGATACTACAACAAAAGGCTAAGTATATGACTACTATTGTAGCAGTAAATGAGGGCATTTGCATCAAGTAGTTTGTTATCAAACTAGGTGTGGTTCCTAGCGGGCTAATACTATGAAGATATATTGTGTGACAATAATATCAACATATTTTGAGCCGAAGGAACTAAAGGTCTCACCAAAGACCAAATTTATACAATGCCATCTCATTGGAGAATGAGTAATGCGTAGAGACGCAAGGACATGCAAATACACACGGACCTGGAAGTGTCAGATCCGAAGATTATGTTTACCACTAGCAATAGTGTCTATACAACAGCAGAAAGCCATAGGTGTTGAATGCACAAGTTTTTAACTAGATTATTGACTCTAGTGCAAGTGGGAGACTGTTGGAGATATGCCCAAGAGGCAATAATAAAGTGGTTATTATTATATCTTTATGTTTATGATAAATGTTTACATCCCATGCTATAATTGTATTATTAGGAAACACTAATACATGTGTGTTTTGTAAACATAAAAGAGTCCCTAGTAAGCCTCTTGTTGAACTAGCTTGTTGATTAATTGATGATCATGGTTTCCTGATCATGGACATTGGATGTGATTAATAACAAGGTTATATCATTAGGAGAATGATGTAATGGACACACACCCATAGTAAGCGTAGCATAAGATCAAGTCATTAAGTTCGTATTGCTATAAGCTTTCAAAGGCATAGTAACCTAATCCTTCGACCATGAGGTTATGTTAATCACCATCACCAGATGGATACTTTGATGACATCAAACACCGCTTCGTAACTGGGTGGTCATAAAGGTGTCATTGGGTATTTTGAAAGTATGTGTTGAAGCGCATGAACCAAGATTGGGATTTGTTCATCCATATGACGGATAGATATGCTCTGGGCCCTCTCGGTGGAATGTCATCTAGTTAGCTTGCAAGCATGTGACTAGGTCACAAGGGATGACATATCACGGAACGAGTAAAGAGTACTTATCAGTAACGAGGTAGAACTAGGTATGGAGATACCGACGATCAAACCTCGGATAAGTATAGTATCGCGAGACAAAGGGAATTAGTTTCGTATGTTAATGGTTCTATCGATCACAAAGTCATCGTTGAGTATGTGGGAGCCATTATGGATCTCCAGGTCCCGCTGATGGTTATTGATAGGAGATGTGTCTCTGTCATGTCTGCATATTCACGAACCGTAGGGTGACACACTTAAGGTTCGAAGTTGTTTTAAGTAGATATGGAATATGCGTTGGAGACCGAATGTTGTTCGGAGTCTCGGCTTGGATTCGGGACATCACGAGGAGATCCGGAATGGTCCGGAGAATAAGATTCATATATTGGGGATCATTTTCTAAGTTAGGAAATGTTCTGGAGTGTTTGTATGAAGATTCTAGAAGGTTTCGGAATGTTCTGGAAGGTTCTAGAGGATTTCTTGGAGTTTGCTTGAAAACCAAGAAAGGGTCAAAGGAAACCTAGTGGGGCAAGACACGGATTCGTGGGGGAGGAGGACTCCTCCCCCCTTCCCACCGCCGGCCATAGGACGGGAGTCCTACAAGGACTCCCCCTCCCCAGGTGCACCCTTCCCCCCTTAAATAGAAGGGCAGGGGCGCCCCCTCCTAGCCCTCTTACACAACTCCCAATCTCTGCCGCCTCTCTCCTCCACCTTTCTTCTGCACAGGCATAGGCGAAGCCCTGCAGAATTCTCTACTCCACCACCACCACCACGCCGTCGTGTTGCTGGGATTCCGTGGAGAAGATCTACTACCTCCACTGCTCGCTGGAACGGGGAGAGGAAGGTCTGCTTCGACTCCGCACGTGTGACCGACTGCGGAAGCAATGGCGAAACGCGGTGCCGGAAGGATCGTCCACTTGACCGACTGCGGAAGCGCTGCTGGAACGCGACGCCGGAAGGATCGTCCACACGATCTTGCGATCGGCAAGTGATCGACTACATCAACCACGAGATCTAATCTCGTTAACGCTTTCGGATCTACAAGGGTTAGTTCCTATCTATCTCGTTGCACATGTCTAATAGATTAGATCTTGGCTTTTATCTAGATTAGATCTGGGTTTTGTTCGTTCTTGCGGTAGAATTTTTTTTTTCCATGCTACGAACCCATAAATGACAGGTGTCTCGAGGGAGTTCGCCGAGCACTCACTTCACGTGCAGCCAGATGCAAAGTTGGTCAAGCAGCCCCTCCGCTGGTTTGCAGTGGAGAAGAGGAAGATCATTGCTGATGAGATCACCCGGCTCCTAGCAGCCGAATTCATCATGGAGGTATACCACTCGGACTGGTTAGACAATCCAGTCTTGGTGTTGAATAAAAACAAGACCTGGTGCATGTGTATCGACTACACCAGCCTAAACAAGTCGTGCCCGAAAGACCCCTACGCCTTGCCCCGTATTGATCAAGTTATCGATTCCATGGCCGGCTATGACCAGTTGTCCATTCTAGACTGTTATTCCGGCTACAATCAGATCTAGTTAAATCCGGCTGACCAGCTGAAGACATCATTCATCACCTTGTACGGTGCTTTCTGTTACATAACCATGCCTTTCGGTCTAAAAAATGTAGGCACCACTTACCAGAGCTGCACACAGAAGTTCTTGCACTCGCAGATCGGCTAGAACATGCCTGCCTACATGGATGACATCGTCATCAAGACGAAGTAGAAGCCTACCCTTCTCGAGGACCTGGGGGAGCCGTTTGGAAACTTTCGCTAGTACCAGATGAAGCTAAACCTGGAGAACTGCGTTTTCGGCGTCCCGTCCGGCTAGCTCCTCAGTTTCCTCATTCTATAATAGGGAATCGAGGCGAATCCAAAGAAGATTGCATCCATCGAGAGGATGCAGTCGCCTGAGAGCTTGCTCGGAGTCCAGAAGTTCACCGGATGCCTCGCCTCCCTCAGCCGTTTCGTTAGCCGGGTGGGCGAGAAGGCACTCCTGCTGTAGCAACTGATGAAGTATACGGACAAGTTCTCCTGGACCTCACAAGCTGACGCCGCATTTCACGACCTCAAGCGCATGCTATCCACAGCGCCGGTGCTAGCCAGGCCGGCTAGCAAGGAACCGATGTTGCTCTATATAGCAGCCATCAGCCGGGTCGTCAGCGTCGTCCTAGTGGTGGAGCTCCCCGAGGAAGGCAAGTCTCATCTGGTGTAGAGGCCCTTCTACTACCTCAGCGAGGTTCTCTCCCCCTCCAAGAAGAACTACCCCTACTACCAGAAAATGTCCTACAGAGTGTATTTGGCATGCAATAATCTCAAGCACTACTTCCAGGAGCATACGATTAAGGTGGTGTGCACCAAACCCCTTTAGGAGATCACCGGCAACAAGGAAATCACATGCCAAGTCGCCAAGTGGGCAATCGAGCTTTCCTCCTACTCCGTATAGTACAAGCTAAGGATCATGATCAAATCGCAGGCCCTGGTGGATTTCCTAGTCAACTAGGCCGAGACACAGTACCTACCGCCGGTTCTCGACTCAGATCACTGGAAGATGCACTTCGATGGCTCAAAGATGCTCGGGGGCTTGGGAGCCAGAATCGTCCTCACCTCGCCCAACGGAGACCGGCTGGAATACGTTCTCTAGATCCACTTCAGGGCCTCCAACAACATCGCCAAGTACGAGGCATTGGTGCACGGCCTCTGGCTCTCTAAGGAGATTGGCATCAACCGGATCCTTTGCTTCGGCGATTCAGATCTGGTAGTGGAGCAAGTATTCGGAGAATGGGATGCTCATGATGCGGACATGGACCTCTACCGCTTCCACGTGCAGAAGCTCAACGCCTGCTTCAACGGATGTGAGTTCAATCACGCCCCTTGCCTAAACAACGAGGCAGCCGCCATGTTCGCCCGAATCGGGTCCACCAAGAAGGCGATCCCGCCAGGGGTCTCCTTGGAGCATCTGCGCAAGCCCTCCATCACCCCGTCTCCCGATTTGGACTCCATCATCTGGGCCGAAAGATCAGGGTTGCCGGCTCAACTAACCAGGAACCTTCAGAGCTAGCAAAGAAAAAGGCATGCACCGACTCTGGCGTGCCCACACCCTCCAGCTCGAAAGACCTAGGGGATGCCGACTCGTCAAGCGGCTTGGGGGCTGCCATTCCGGGTACCCCACCTGGACGGCCCCTGACATCCCCCAGCCGGAGCACGGGAGTATCCTCGCCATCTAGGAGATACCATCCTAGGTGCATCCCTTCATGAACTACATCGCCAATGGGGAGCTTCTGGATGACGAGGTGGAGGCCAGGCAAATCTGGCGATGTGCGCACACGTACACCATCATCAACAAAGAACTGTACAAGCGCAGTGTGTCCGGCATTTTCCAACGGTGTGTTGACATGGACACAGGCTACCGGCTACTAAAGGACATCCACTAGGGTGAGTGCAGACACCATGCTTCATCTCGGGCAATAGGCCTTTTGTGTTTCGCCATGGCTTCTATAGGCCCACCTCCCTCGAGGATGCCAAACAACTAGTTCGCGTGTGCAACGGGTGCCAGCTTTTCAGACAACTGAGGCACATGCCGACTACGATGCTCAAGACCATCCCGATCACATGGCCCTTTGCCGTTTGGAGGCTGGACATGGTCGGCCCCTTCAAGCGGGCGCGCGCGGGCATGACCCATTTGCTGGTGGTGGTGGACAAGTTCACCAAATGGATACAAGCCAAGCCTATCTGGAAGCTGGACGGGGCGACAAACAACACCTTCTTCACGGACATCATCAACCATTTTGGCTACCCCAATAGCATCATCACGAACAATGGCACAAACTTCGCCAAGGGGGCCTTCGCCTGGTTCTACAGCAACAAGAGGATCCGGCTAGACCTCGCATCCATCGCACACCCGCAGTCCAACAGGAAAGTCGAAAGGTCAAACGGCCTAGTGCTAGCCACCATCAAGCCACGACTCATCAAGCCCTTAGAGCGGTCTCCCGGATGCTAGGTCGAGGAACTTCTAGCTGTGTTATGGAGCCTCCGCACCACCCTGAATCGGTCAACCGGCTTCACCCTGTTCTTCCTCGTCTATGACTCGAAAGCCATCCTCTCCACGAACATCGAGTTTGACTCGCCCCGCAAGCTCCTCTACGACGAAAAAGCCAACCAAGAGGCAAGAGAGGATGGCGTGGACCTCCTCGAGGAGGCCCGCGAGCTGGGATTGTCTAGATCGGTGTTGTGCCAGCAAAGCCTACACCGCTACCATTCGATCCGGATCCGACCCGTCGCGTTCCGCAAGGGTTATCTAGTTCTCCGGCTGGTGCAAGACACAAAGGGCATGCACAAGCTATCGCCGCCTTGGGAGGGCCCCTTCATCATCATTCGAGCGCTGCATAACAACACCTACTACCTCCTCAACACACAACAGCCGCGTAGGAACAAGATGGACAAGTCACACAAGGAGACAAAGCACCCCTAGAACGCGGCCCTACTCCGTCCATTTTACACCTGGTCGTCTGACAATGTATGTATCCCGTGAACCCTATGGATGAATGAAAAATACGGAACCTCGAGAGACACTCGGGGGCTCCTTGCCAGAAATTTGCATATCGTTCTTCTTCGATTCAATTTTTCCGGCTCTGGCAACCCCTACTCGGGGGCCCACCAATTGGCTCGACCTGCTAATTCTATAAACTAACTAAGTAGTGTGCGATGGTGTCGGAGGCATACTCTTCATCTCAGCTACAGACCGCAACCCGGATGTCCGGCTAGCAAGAGCAAGAGCCCGAGGCATCCCACATGAAAAACAGCGAAATGATGCGACAGATTAGACGTTTTGGCCTTTTGCCTAGTTTGAAATTTTCCGATTACTAAGCCTCCAGTACTGTGCACAATGTATTGTCAGCTCCCCCTTCAATTCCGGCTCTAGAACGCAACCTGGCTGCTTGGCAAGGACACAGCGTAAGCAAACGAAGCGCATGAGAAATTGACTAAGTTTCTAGAGAAGCGCAAGCTACTTTTCGAAAAAATCAAAGCCATTATCCGGTTAAAAATGCCCATAACAGCCGAAAATCTATTAAAAAATCCATCCATGTGTCTGTTTTGCAAGACTACCCCGAGTCAGCTATCAAAAGTAATGAAGATTCAAAGTCCTTGCCTGCACCAAGCGCTCTGAATCTCGGGGGCTACACCCATGTGATGGCAAGGGAAAGGGCAATAGCAAGGAAAATAAGGGAAGATCCGAATCACTTGGCTTCGCTGACTACTCTGAATCTCGAGGGCTGTAACAGTCTCGAATCGGCCCTATCCAAGTTTTAGCCCTTTCCACCAAACCCGCATAGAAACGGTTCAAGGACGCCCACTAGGCACTTTCGTGCGGGTGGAGAACAAAGTAATACCATTACACAACAGTCCTCGATGGGACCCGTAGAACATATATATATACAACAGTGACTCAGCGAGTCAAGAATACAGATATACACTACAAAGATCCAAATCACCTTGAAAACGATACAACATCCGAGTACGGATAAGATGCAAATGGGGCTAAGAGCCCTGAAGAATAACCAATGGCGTCCATAACCCTGCCCAAGCCAAGCCGGAAGGGTAACCCTGCTAACGACGTTGAACTCGAACCTGCTAAAACAAAAGGGGTGCCGACAAAGGGCAAAGGAAAAAGAGGAGCGTCAGTACTGAGGCCAGTACACGACGAGGCTAGAATTTGGCGGCTCTCGCCTACATAGGTATGGTGGACTGAAGCGGCAGCGAAGCATGCACTAAAAACCTATAGAGACTCGATGCAACTGTCGGCTATGAGAGAGGGATAAGATAGACCTATTCGGGACCAACCTGATACTAACACCAATCATACCCATCCTGGCATTTCCCCCTCGAGACCAAACGAGGAAGTCAAACCGAGGAACTCACAGAGTTGGCAGTTTTATTCATTCCATTATAGTTGCAGCACTTACTAAACAGATATAGATTGGCATGAGTCGTTCTGAAGCATAAGTAGTGGGCCGTTTTAATTACTATTCCGTTGTAGTTGGAACATTTACTAGTCAGATGTAATTGTCCTGAGGAATCTCAAAACCCAATAGTTGTTGGCACTTGTATCACATTCCATTGGAGTTACAATACTTACTAGGAAGGTATAGTATGACACAGATCACCACAGATCCACCAGTTGTTGGCATTTTTAATACCCATTCCATTGTAGTGAAGCTGATTACTAGTCACATATTAAGTCAAATTTATAACACTACTTTAGTTATGCTTGTCTATGATCGAGATACTGTGCTCCAAGTCGTCCATAACCGCGGACACGGCTTTCCGAAAGATTTACCCTGCAGGGGTGCACAAATAGCAACACACACGCGATCAACCTCGAAAAAACCAAATCAAAACCCAACGAGGCTTTCACGACAAAGCAATCACAGGATTCATAAAATATTTCAGGGGGCCACCCCACTAAGCTACCCGCAATGAAGTTGGCCGGCTCCAGAACGGACCTAGGGTTTGCGAGAACGGTTGTAAACGACTGGGAACCCGAAAGTGTGACTGGGCTTGTCGATACCGCGAAATCGTGCCGCGATACAAAACAGTACAGGTGCTCCATGCACAATCGTAAATAAAGCAGTAAAGCATGGCATAAGTACAGGATAGTAATAAAACCCCAAACTAGTTTGTGGCCCCAAGAAATAAGAAATGAATCAAGCTCTGGCTAAGGGGGATTCATAGAGTCTCCCGTATGTGGATAGTGTGAATAGTCAAGGAACAGGTATCAAGTACTCGGGGTCCTACGGGACACAAGTGGGCGTGGAAAAACCAAATAACATCTATTTCCCACCGATGCCTCTGCATTAGTTATATCTATTCTCAGCAATTTAATCGTTGCATTTAAAGTCATGATCACTCCACATAAACATCTACCAGCATTCCAACAACTATGGTACTTGACAACACGAGATCGCACCTGAGAAAGCAACTACGAATCGCAAGGCCAGCTATCTATCAAACACAGGTAATAGGAGGTGTCCAAGGCAATATAGAGGCTGCACGGGGTATAACTGCTTTACGGAAACTAAAGCATCGTGACACGGATAGCAATAGATCAACATGAGGAAATAAAGACTATAAATGCAAAATAGGTAGAAGGGGGAGAGATGCTCGCCTAGCAAACTCTGCCGAAGGATCATATCCGGAGAACTTGTCGATGCTCGCATCAACTCATCGGCCTAGTCCGCGAAGAAGTAAACACTAGAAGAAACACCGGATGCAATATTTAATACTACGGCAGAAGATCCGGCATGATTATGATATGATGCAGATGCGGTGCAATCAGGCAGTATTAAGCGGAACCAGGGTCCCGACAATTAATTAAACGGTTCGAGTTATTTAACTAGCCCGCAATTTAAATGTTGTATTAACAGGGCGAAACATGGCATCGGTTTGCTACACAAATTTAAATGGAGTCCGGAATAATACAAAGATATCCAGCATATGGACTCCATATTTAATTAGGAGGTGAATCGGCATAATTCCCCCAAACCACAGACAGATATGCATGCATGAACAATTTAATATGCGATAGTTTTATATATAGCATTTATAAAATAGGGGCTCGGGAAAAGGTTCACACATCTAGGATCGGGAGATCTTGGGTTCGGGGGTCTGGGGTTCGGTCTCAGGGAACGGTCTCGGTGGGAACGTTCTCGGACAATGGAGAAGATCTTGTCACATCCGTGGTCTTCGGGTCCGTGTAGACGGTCATGGCGTAGGATCGGGCTCTCTGACCAAGATCTTCGGGTCATGAATTTGGGTGCCCGCAGCAAGTAATCGAGGTAGCCTATCTCCACATGGTTTTCATCATGTTTCATCCACACCAACACCTGCATGTCGCCACTACGTCGCACCATGAGTACCACACCACCTACTGCTAGGGAGATCGGGCTTAGCTGAACAGAGGGAGAACCTGAGGTCAAAACACTACAGAAGAACCACCAATTTGTGCTGCACATTAAACAAAATAAGCTCAACAGGGCACAGACCAGACCAAGGTGCGTCGTTGCACTTGAGAAACAACACAAGGACGTTGCCGACCGGCTCCTGCATGCATGGGTCTAAACAGCTCGTGGTGGCATTGCATGTGTGTTCTTTTCATTAACCACATATGGATCCACCAGTGTCATTGCATGTGTGTTATTTTCATTAACCATAGCTAGAGTCACTGGATGTATGTTCTTTTCACAAACCATATATGGATCCACCAGTGTCATTGAAATGTGTGTTATTTTCACAGATCACATATGGATCCACCAATGTCATTGCATATGGATCCACCACAGTTCATTGCATGTGTGTTCTTTTGACAAACCACCTATGGAACCACTAGTGTCATTGCATGTGTGTTCTTTTCATTAACAACAACCAGAGTCATTGCACGTCTGTTCTTTTCCCAAACAACATATGGATCCACCAGAGTTCATTTCATTTCTGTTATTTTCACAAACCACATATGGATCCACCAGTTTCATTGCATATGTGTTCTTTTCATTAACCACATATGGATCCACCAGTGTCAGTGCATGTGTGTTATTTTCATTAACCACAGCTAGAGTCATTGCAAGTGTGTTCTGTTCACAAACCACGTATGTAACCACAAGAGTTCATTGCATGTGTCTTCTTTTCACAAACCACATATGGATCCTCCAGAGTTTATTACATGTTTGTTCTTCTCAAAAACTACAGCTACAGTCATTGCATGTGCGTTCTTTTCAGAAACCACATTGATCCACCAGAGTCATTGCATGTGTGTTCTTCTCATTATACATAGTTAGAGTCACTGGATGTATCTTCTTTTAACAAACCACATATGGATCCACCGGTGTCATTGAAATGTGTGTTCTTTTCACAGACCACATATGGATCCACTAGTGTCATTGCATGTCTGTTCATTTTACATACGACATATGGATCCACCTATGTCATTGCATTTGTGTTCTTTTCATTAACCACATATGCATCCACCAGTGTCATTGCATGTGTGTTCTTTTCATTAACCACAACTAGAGTCACTAGATGTATGTTCTTTTCACAAACCACATACGGATCAACCAAAGTCATTGAAATGTGTGTTATTTTCATAGACCACATATGGATCCACCAGTGTCATTGCATATGGATCAACCAGAGTTCATTGCATGTGTGTTCTTTTGACAAACCACCTATGGATCCACTAGTGTCATTGTATGTGTGTTCTTTTCATTAACAACAGCCTGAGTCATTGCATGTTTGTTCTTTTCATAAACCACATATGGATCCACCAGTTTCATTGCATGTGTGTTCTTTTCATTAACAACATATGGATCCACTAGTGTCATTGCATGTGTGTTCTTTTCATTAACCACAGCTAGAGTCATTGCATGTGTCTTCTTTTCACAAACCACATATGGATCCACCAGAGTTCATTGCAAGTGTCTTATATTCAACAACCACATATGGATCCACCGGAGTTCATTGCAAGTTTGTTCTTTTCATGAACCACAGCTAGAGTCATTGCGTGTGTGTTCTTTTCACAAACCACATGGATTCACCAGTGTCATTGCATGTGTGTTCTTTTCATTAACCACATATGGATCCACAAGTGTCATTGCATGTGTGTTCTTATCATTAACCATAGCTAGAGTCACTTGATGTATGTTCTTTTGACAAACCACATATGGATCCACCAGTGTCATTGAAACGTGTGTTCTTTTCACAGACCACATATGGATCCACCACTGTCATTGCATATGGATCCACTAGATTTCATTACATGTGTGTTATTTTCACAAAACATGGATCCACCAGTGTCATTGCATGTGTGTTCTTTTCATTAACAACAGCCAGAGTCATTTCATGTCTGTTATTTTCACAAAGCATATATGGATCCACCAGTTTCATTGCATATGTGTTCTTTTCATTAACCACATATGGATCCACCAGTGTCATTGCATGTGTGTTCTTTTCATTAACCACAGCTAGAGCCATTGCAGGTGTGTTCTTTTCACAAACCACATATGGATCCACCAGAGTTCATTGGTTGTATCTTCTTTTCAAACCACATATGGATCCACCAGAGTTCATTGCATGTTTGTTCTTTTCATTAACCACAGCTAGAGTCATTGCATGTGCGTTCTTTTCACAAACCACATTAATCCACCAGTGTCATTGCATGTGTGTTCTTCTCATTAACCAGAGTTAGAGTCACTGGATGTATGTTCTTTTAACAAACCACATATGGATCCACCGGTGTCATTGAAATGTGTGTTCTTTTCACAGACCACATATGGGTCCACTAGTGTCATTGCATGTCTTGTTATTTTCACAGACCACATATGGATCCACCTGTGTCGTTGCATGCGTGTTCTTTTCATTAACCACATATGGATCCACTAGTGTCATTGCATGTGTGTTCTTTTCATTAACCACATCTAGAGTCACTAGATGTATGTTCTTTTCACAAACCACATATGGATCCACCAGTGTCATTGAAATGTGTGTTATTTTGATAGACCACATATGGATCCACAAGTGTCATTCCATATGGATCCACAAGAGTTCATTGCATGTGTGTTCTTTTGACAAACCACCTATGGATCCACCAGTGTCATTGCATGTGTGTTCTTTTCATTAACAACAGCCAGAGTCATTGCATGTCTGTTCTTTTCACAATACAGATATGGATCCACCAGAGTTCATTGCATGTTTGTTCTTTTCATAAACCAGATATGGATCCACCAGTTTCATTGCATGTGTGTTATTTTCATTAACAGCATATGGATCCACAAGTGTCATTGCATGTGTGTTCTTTTCATTAACCACAGCTAGAGTCATTGCATGTGTATTATTTTCACAAACCACATATGGATCCACCAGAGTTCATTGGAAGTGTCTTATTTTCTCAAACCACATATGGATCCACCGGAGTTCATTGCATGTTTGTTCTTTTCATTAACCACAACTAGAGTCATTGCATTTGTTTTCTTTTCACATACCACACATGGATCCACCAGTGTCATTGCATGTGTGTTCTTCTCATTACCCACAGCTAGAGTCACTAGATGTATGTTCTTTTCATAGACCACATATGGATCCACCGCTGTCATTGAAATGTGTGTTCTTTTCACAGACCACATATGGATCCACCAGTCTCATTGCATGTTTGTTCTTTTCACAAACCACATATGGATCCACCTGTGTCATTGCATGTGTGTTCTTTTCATTATCAATAGCTATAGTCATTTCATGTGTATTCTTTTCACTAACTACATGGATCCACTAGTGTCATTGCACGTGTGTTCTTTTCATTAACCACATATGGATCCACCAGTGTCATTGCATGTGTGTTCTTTTCATTAACCATAGCTAGAGTCAGTGGATGTATGTTCTTCTCACAAACCACATATGGATCCACCAGTGTCATTGAAATGTGTGTTATTTTCACAGAACACATATGGATCCACCAGTGTCATTGCATATGGATCCACTAGAGTTCATTGCATGTGTGTTATTTTCACAAACCATGGATCCACCAGTGTCATTGCATGTGTGTTCTTTTCATTAACAACAGCCAGAGTCATTTCATGTCTGTTATTTTCACAAAGCATATATGGATCCACCAGTTTCATTGCATATGTGTTCTTTTCATTAACCACATATGGATCCACCAGTGTCATTGCATGTGTGTTCTTTTCATTAACCACAGCTAGAGCCATTGCAGGTGTGTTCTTTTCACAAACCTCATATGGATCCACCAGAGTTCATTGGTTGTATCTTCTTTTCAAACCACATATGGATCTACCAGAGTTCATTGCATGTTTGTTCTTTTCATTAACCACAGCTAGAGTCATTGCATGTGCGTTCTTTTCACAAACCACATTAATCCACCAGTGTCATTGCATGTGTGTTCTTCTCATTAACCATAGTTAGAGTCACTGGATGTATGTTCTTTTAACAAACCACATATGGATCCACCGGTGTCATTGAAATGTGTGTTCTTTTCACAGACCACATATGGATCCACTAGTGTCATTGCATGTCTGTTATTTTCACAGACCACATATGGATCCACCTGTGTCATTGCATGCGTGTTCTTTTCATTAACCACATATGGATCCAACAGTGTCATTGCATGTGTGTTCTTTTCATTAACCACAGCTAGAGTCACTAGATGTATGTTCTTTTCACAAACCACATATGGATCCACCAGTGTCATTGAAATGTGTGTTATTTTGATAGACCACATATGGATCCATAAGTGTCATTGCATATGGATCCACAAGAGTTCATTGCATGTGTGTTCTTTTGACAAACCACCTATGGATCCACCAGTGTCATTACATGTGTGTTCTTTTCATTAACAACAGCAAGAGTCATTGCATGTCTGTTCTTTTCACAAACCACATATGGATCCACCAGAGTTCATTGCATGTTTGTTCTTTTTATAAACCACATATGGATCCACCAGTTTCATTGCATGTGTGTTATTTTCATTAACAGCATATGGATCCACAAGTGTCATTGCATGTGTGTTCTTTTCATTAACCACAGCTAGAGTCATTGCATGTGTGTTCTTTTCACAAACCACATATGGATCCACCAGAGTTCATTGGAAGTGTCTTATTTTCTCAAACCACATATGGATCCACCGGAGTTCATTGCATGTTTGTTCTTTTCATTAACCACAACTAGAGTCATTGCATTTGTTTTCTTTTCACATACCACACATGGATCCACCAGTGTCATTGCATGTGTGTTCTTCTCATTACCCACAACTAGAGTCACTAGATGTATGTTCTTTTCACAGACCACATATGGATCCACCGCTGTCATTGAAATATGTGTTCTTTTCACAGACCACATATGGATCCACCAGTCTCATTGCATGTTTGTTATTTTCACAAACCACATATGGATCCACCTGTGTCATTGCATGTGTGTTCTTTTCATTATCAATAGCTATAGTCATGTCATGTGTATTCTTTTCACTAACTACATGGATCCACTAGTGTCATTGCACGTGTGTTCTTTTCATTAACCACATATGGATCCACCAGTGTCATTGCATGTGTGTTCTTTTCATTAACCATAGCTAGAGTCACTGGATGTATGTTCTTCTCACAAACCACATATGGATCCACCAGTGTCATTGAAATGTGTGTTATTTTCACAGATCACATATGGATCCACCAATGTCATTGCATATCGATCCACCACAGCTCATTGCATGTGTGTTCTTTTCACAAACCACCTATGGAACCACTAGTGTCATTGCATGTGTGTTCTTTTCATTAACAACAACCAGAGTCATTGCACGTCTGTTCTTTTCACAAACCACATATGGATCCACCAGAGTTCATTTCATGTCTGTTATTTTCACAAACCACATATGGATCAACCAGTTTCATTGCATATGTGTTCTTTTCATTAACCACATATGGATCCACCAGGGTCATTGCATGTGTGTTCTTTTCATTAACCACAGCTAGAGTCATTGCAAGTGTGTTCTTTTCACAAACCACGTATGTAACCATAAGAGTTCATTGCATGTGTCTTCTTATCACAAACCACATATGGATCCTCCAGAGTTTATTGCATGTTTGTTCTTTTCAATAACTACAGCTAGAGTCATTGCATGTGCGTTCTTTTCAGAAACCACATTGATCCACCAGAGTCATTGCATGTCTATTCTTTTCACAAACCACATATGGATCCACCAGAGTTCGTTGCATGTTTGTTCTTTTCATAAACCACATATGGATCCACCAGTTTCATTGCATGTGTGTTCTTTTCATTAACAACATATGGATCCACCAGTGTCATTGCATGTGTGTTCTTTTCATTAACCACAGCTAGAGTCATTGCATGTGTGTTCTTTTCAGAAACCACATATGGATCCACCAGAGTTCATTGCAAGTGTCTTATATTCAACAACCACATATGGATCCACCGGAGTTCATTGCATGTTTGTTCTTTTCATTAACCACAGCTAGAGTCATTGCGTGTGTGTTCTTTTCACAAACCACATGGATTCACCAGTGTCATTGCATGTGTGTTCTTTTCATTAACCACATATGGATCCACAAGTGTCATTGCATGTGTGTTCTTATCATTAACCATAGCTAGAGTCACTTGATGTATGTTCTTTTCAGAAACCACATATGGATCCACCAGTGTCATTGAAACGTGTGTTCTTTTCACAGAACACATATGGATCCACCAGTGTCATTGCATATGGATCCACTAGAGTTCATTGCATGTGTGTTATTTTCACAAACCATGGATCCACCAGTGTCATTGCATGTGTGTTCTTTTCATTAACAACAGCCAGAGTCATTTCATGTCTGTTATTTTCACAAAGCATATATGGATCCACCAGTTTCATTGCATATGTGTTCTTTTCATTAACCACATATGGATCCACCAGTGTCATTGCATGTGTGTTCTTTTCATTAACCACAGCTAGAGCCATTGCAGGTGTGTTCTTTTCACAAACCACATATGGATCCACCAGAGTTCATTGGTTGTATCTTATTTTCAAACCACATATGGATCCACCAGAGTTCATTGGATGTTTGTTCTTTTCATTAACCACAGCTAGAGTCATTGCATGTGCGTTCTTTTCACAAACCACATTAATCCACCAGTGTCATTGCATGTGTGTTCTTCTCATTAACCATAGTTAGAGTCACTGGATGTATGTTCTTTTAACAAACCACATATGGATCCACCGGTGTCATTGAAATGTGTGTTCTTTTCACAGACCACATATGGGTCCACTAGTGTCATTGCATGTCTGTTATTTTCACAGACCACATATGGATCCACCTGTGTCGTTGCATGCGTGTTCTTTTCATTAACCACATATGGATCCACCAGTGTCATTGCATGTGTGTTCTTTTCATTAACCACATCTAGAGTCACTAGATGTATGTTCTTTTCACAAACCACATATGGATCCACCAGTGTCATTGAAATGTGTGTTATTTTGATAGACCACATATGGATCCACAAGTGTCATTGCATATGGATCCACAAGAGTTCATTGCATGTGTGTTCTTTTGACAAACCACCTATGGATCCACCAGTGTCATTGCATGTGTGTTCTTTTCATTAACAACAGCCAGAGTCATTGCATGTCTGTTCTTTTCACAATACAGATATGGATCCACCAGAGTTCATTGCATGTTTGTTCTTTTCATAAACCACATATGGATCCACCAGTTTCATTGCATGTGTGTTATTTTCATTAACAGCATATGGATCCACAAGTGTCATTGCATGTGTGTTCTTTTCATTAACCACAGCTAGAGTCATTGCATGTGTATTATTTTCACAAACCACATATGGATCCACCAGAGTTCATTGGAAGTGTCTTATTTTCTCAAACCACATATGGATCCACCGGAGTTCATTGCATGTTTGTTCTTTTCATTAACCACAACTAGAGTCATTGCATTTGTTTTCTTTTCACATACCACACATGGATCCACCAGTGTCATTGCATGTGTGTTCTTCTCATTACCCACATCTAGAGTCACTAGATGTATGTTCTTTTCATAGACCACATATGGATCCACCGCTGTCATTGAAATGTGTGTTCTTTTCACAGACCACATATGGATCCACCAGTCTCATTGCATGTTTGTTCTTTTCACAAACCACATATGGATCCACCTGTGTCATTGCATGTGTGTTCTTTTCATTATCAATAGCTATAGTCATTTCATGTGTATTCTTTTCACTAACTACATGGATCCACTAGTGTCATTGCACGTGTGTTCTTTTCATTAACCACATATGGATCCACCAGTGTCATTGCATGTGTGTTCTTTTCATTAACCATAGCTAGAGTCAGTGGATGTATGTCCTTCTCACAAACCACATATGGATCCACCAGTGTCATTGAAATGTGTGTTATTTTCACAGATCACATATGGATCCACCAATGTCATTGCATATGGATCCACCACAGTTCATTGCATGTGTGTTCTTTTCACAAACCACCTATGGAACCACTAGTGTCATTGCATGTGTGTTCTTTTCATTAACAAGAACCAGAGTCATTGCACGTCTGTTCTTTTCACAAACCACATATGGATCCACCAGAGTTCATTTCATTTCTGTTATTTTCACAAACCACATATGGATCCACCAGTTTCATTGCATATGTGTTCTTTTCATTAACCACATATGGATCCACCAGTGTCATTGCATGTGTGTTCTTTTCATTAACCACAGCTAGAGTCATTGCAAGTGTGTTCTTTTCACAAACCACGTATGTAACCACAAGAGTTCATTGCATGTGTCTTCTTATCACAAACCACATATGGATCCGCCAGAGTTTATTGCATGTTTGTTCTTTTCAATAACTACAGCCAGAGTCATTGCATGTGCGTTCTTTTCAAAAACCACATTGATCCACCAGAGTCATTGCATGTGTGTTCTTCTCATTATACATAGTAAGATTCATTGGATGTATCTTCTTTTAAAAAAACCACATATGGATCCACCGGTGTCATTGAAATGTGTGTTCTTTTCACAGACCACATATGGATCCACCAGTGTCATTGCATGTCTGTTCATTTTACATACCACATATGGATCCACCTGTGTCATTGCATTTGTGTTCTTTTCATTAACAACATATGGATCCACCTGTGTCATTGCATGTGTGTTCTTTTCATTAACCACAACTAGAGTCACTAGATGTATGTTATTTTCACAAACCACATACGGATCAACCAGTGTCATTGAAATGTCTGTTATTTTCATAGACGACATATCGATCCACCATTGTCATTGCATATGGATCCACCAGAGTTCATTGCCTGTGTGTTCTTTTGACAAACCACCTATGGATCCACTATTGTAATTGCACGTGTGTTCTTTTCATTAAAAACAACCAGAGTCATTGCATGTCTATTCTTTTCACAAACCACATATGGATCCACCAGAGTTCGTTGCATGTTTGTTCTTTTCATAAACCACATATGGATCCACCAGTTTCATTGCATGTGTGTTCTTTTCATTAACAACATATGGATCCACCAGTGTCATTGAAATGTGTGTTATTTTGACAGACCACATATGGATCCACAAGTGTCATTGCATATGGATCCACAAGAGTTCATTGCATGTGTGTTCTTTTGACAAACCACCTTTGGATCCACCAGTGTCATTGCATGTGTGTTCTTTTCATTAACAACAGCCAGAGTCATTGCATGTCTGTTCTTTTCACAAACCACATATGGATCCACCAGAGTTCATTGCATGTTTGTTCTTTTCATAAAACACATATGGATCCACCAGTTTCATTGCATGTGTGTTATTTTCATTAACAGCATATGGATCCACAAGTGTCATTGCATGTGTGTTCTTTTCATTAACCACCGCTAGAGTCATTGCATGTGTATTATTTTCACAAACCACATATGGATCCACCAGAGTTCATTGGAAGTGTCTTATTTTCTCAAACCACATATGGATCCACCGGAGTTCATTGCATGTTTGTTCTTTTCATTAACCACAACTAGAGTCATTGCATTTGTTTTCTTTTCACATACCACACATGGATCCACCAGTGTCATTGCATGTGTGTTCTTCTCATTACCCACAGCTAGAGTCACTAGATGTATGTTCTTTTCATAGACCACATATGGATCCACCGCTGTCATTGAAATGTGTGTTCTTTTCACAGACCACATATGGATCCACCAGTCTCATTGCATGTTTGTTCTTTTCACAAACCACATATGGATCCACCTGTGTCATTGCATGTGTGTTCTTTTCATTATCAATAGCTATAGTCATTTCATGTGTATTCTTTTCACTAACTACATGGATGCACTAGTGTCATTGCACGTGTGTTCTTTTCATTAACCACATATGGATCCACCAGTGTCATTGCATGTGTGTTCTTTTCATTAACCATAGCTAGAGTCAGTGGATGTATGTCCTTCTCACAAACCACATATGGATCCACCAGTGTCATTGAAATGTGTGTTATTTTCACAGATCACATATGGATCCACCAATGTCATTGCATATGGATCCACCACAGTTCATTGCATGTGTGTTCTTTTCACAAACCACCTATGGAACCACTAGTGTCATTGCATGTGTGTTCTTTTCATTAACAACAACCAGAGTCATTGCACGTCTGTTCTTTTCACAAACCACATATGGATCCACCAGAGTTCATTTCATGTCTGTTATTTTCAGAAACCACATATGGATCAACCAGTTTCATTGCATATGTGTTCTTTTCATTAACCACATATGGATCCACCAGTGTCATTGCATGTGTGTTCTTTTCATTAACCACAGCTAGAGTCATTGCAAGTGTGTTCTTTTCACAAACCACGTATGTAACCACAAGAGTTCATTGCATGTGTCTTCTTATCACAAACCACATATGGATCCTCCAGAGTTTATTGCATGTTTGTTCTTTTCAATAACTACAGCCAGAGTCATTGCATGTGCGTTCTTTTCAAAAACCACATTGATCCACCAGAGTCATTGCATGTGTGTTCTTCTCATTATACATAGTAAGATTCATTGGATGTATCTTCTTTTAGAAAAACCACATATGGATCCACCGGTGTCATTGAAATGTGTGTTCTTTTCACAGACCACATATGGATCCACCAGTGTCATTGCATGTCTGTTCATTTTACATACCACATATGGATCCACCTGTGTCATTGCATTTGTGTTCTTTTCATTAACAACATATGGATCCACCTGTGTCATTGCATGTGTGTTCTTTTCATTAACCACAACTAGAGTCACTAGATGTATGTTATTTTCACAAACCACATACGGATCAACCAGTGTCATTGAAATGTCTGTTATTTTCATAGACGACATATCGATCCACCAGTGTCATTGCATATGGATCCACCAGAGTTCATTGCCTGTGTGTTCTTTTGACAAACCACCTATGGATCCACTATTGTAATTGCACGTGTGTTCTTTTCATTAAAAACAACCAGAGTCATTGCATGTCTATTCTTTTCACAAACCACATATGGATCCACCAGAGTTCGTTGCATGTTTGTTCTTTTCATAAACCACATATGGATCCACCAGTTTCATTGCATGTGTGTTCTTTTCATTAACAACATATGGATCCACCAGTGTCATTGCATGTGTGTTCTTTTCATTAACCACAGCTAGAGTCATTGCATGTGTGTTCTTTTCACAAACCACATATGGATCCACCAGAGTTCATTGCAAGTGTCTTATATTCAACAACCACATATGGATCCATCGGAGTTCATTGCATGTTTGTTCTTTTCATTAACCACAGCTAGAGTCATTGCGTGTGTGTTCTTTCACAAACCACATGGATTCACCAGTCTTATTGCATGTGTGTTCTTTTCATTAACCACATATGGATCCACAAGTGTCATTGCATGTGTGTTCTTATCATTAACCATAGCTAGAGTCACTTGATGTATGTTCTTTTCACAAACCACATATGGATCCACCAGTGTCATTGAAACATGTGTTCTTTCCACAGAACACATATGGATCCACCAGTGTCATTGCATATGGATCCACTAGAGTTCATTGCATGTGTGTTATTTTCACAAACCATGGATCCACCACTGTCATTGCATGTGTGTTCTTTTCATTAACAACAGCCAGAGTCATTTCATGTCTGTTATTTTCACAAAGCATATATGGATCCACCAGTTTCATTGCATATGTGTTCTTTTCATTAACCACAAATGGATCCACCAGTGTCATTGCATGTGTGTTCTTTTCATTAACCACAGCTAGAGCCATTGCAGGTGTGTTCTTTTCACAAACCACATATGGATCCACCAGAGTTCATTGGTTGTATCTTCTTTTCAAACCACATATGGATCCACCAGAGTTCATTGCATGTTTGTTCTTTTCATTAACCACAGCTAGAGTCATTGCATGTGCGTTCTTTTCACAAACCACATTAATCCACCAGTGTCATTGCAGGTGTGTTCTTCTCATTAACCATAGTTAGAGTCACTGGATGTATGTTCTTTTAACAAACCACATATGGATCCACCGGTGTCATTGAAATGTGTGTTCTTTTCACAGACCACATATGGATCCACTAGTGTCATTGCATGTCTGTTATTTTCACAGACCACATATGGATCCACCTGTATCCTTGCATGCGTGTTCTTTTCATTAACCACATATGGATCCACCAGTGTCATTGCATGTGTGTTCTTTTCATTAACCACAGCTAGAGTCACTAGATGTATGTTCTTTTCACAAACCACATATGGATCCACCAGTGACATTGAAATGTGTGTTATTTTGATAGACCACATATGGATCCACAAGTGTCATTGCATATGGATCCACAAGAGTTCATTGCATGTGTGTTCTTTTGACAAACCACCTTTGGATCCACCAGTGTCATTGCATGTGTGTTCTTTTCATTAACAACACCCAGAGTCATTGCATGTCTGTTCTTTTCACAAACCACATATGGATCCACCAGAGTTCATTGCATGTTTGTTCTTTTCATAAACCACATATGGATCCACCAGTTTCATTGCATGTGTGTTATTTTCATTAACAGCATATGGATCCACAGGTGTCATTGCATGTGTGTTCTTTCCATTAACCACAGCTAGAGTCATTGCATGTGTGTTCTTTTCACAAACCACATATGGATCCACCAGAGTTCATTGCAAGTGTCTTATTTTGTCAAACCACATATGGATCCACCGGAGTTCATTGCATGTTTGTGCTTTTCATTAACCACAACTAGAGTCATTGCATTTGTGTTCTTTTCACATACCCCACATGGATCCACCAGTGTCATTGCATGTGTGTTCTTCTCATTACCCACAGCTAGAGTTACTAGATGTATGTTCTTTTCACAGACCACATATGGATCCACCACTGTCTTTGAAATGTGTGTTCTTTTCACAGACCACATATGGATCCACCAGTCTCATTGCATGTTTGTTCTTTTCACAAACCACATATGGATCCACCTGTGTCATTGCATGTGTATTCTTTTCATTATCAATAGCTATAGTCATTTCATGTGTATTCTTTTCACTAACTACATGGATCCACTAGTGTCATTGCACGTGTGTTCTTTTCATTAACCACATATGGATCCACCAGTGTCATTGCATGTGTGTTCTTTTCATTAACCATAGCTAGAGTCACTGGATGTATGTTCTTCTCACAAACCACATATGGATCCACCAGTGTCATTGAAATGTGTGTTATTTGCACAGATCACATATGGATCCACCAATGTCATTGCATATGGATCCACCACAGTTCATTGCATGTGTGTTCTTTTCACAAACCACCTATGGAACCACTAGTTTCATTGCATGTGTGTTCTTTTCATTAACAACAACCAGAGTCATTGCACGTCTGTTCTTTTCACAAACCACATATGGATCCACCAGAGTTCATTTCATGTCTGTTATTTTCACAAACCACATATGGATCAACCAGTGTCATTGCATGTGTGTTCTTTTCATTAACCACATATGGATCCACCAGTGTCATTCCATGTGTGTTCTTTTCATTAACCACAGCTAGAGTCATTGCAAGTGTGTTCTTTTCACAAACCACGTATGTAACCACAAGAGTTCATTGCATGTGTCTTCTTATCACAAACCACATATGGATCCTCCGGAGTTTATTGCATATGTGTTCTTTTCATTAACCACATATGGGTCCACCAGTGTCATTGCATGTGTGTTCTTTTCATTAACCACAGCTAGAGCCATTGCAGGTGTGTTCTTTTCACAAACCACATATGGATCCACCAGAGTTCATTGGTTGTATCTTCTTTTCAAACCACATATGGATCCACCAGAGTTCATTGCATGTTCGTTCTTTTCATTAACCACAGCTAGAGTCATTGCATGTGCGTTCTTTTCACAAACCACATTAATCCACCAGTGTCATTGCATGTGTGTTCTTCTCATTAACCATAGTTAGAATCACTGGATGTATGTTCTTTTAACAAACCACATATGGATCCACCGGTGTCATTGAAATGTGTGTTCTTTTCATAGACCACATATGGATCCACTAGTGTCATTGCATGTCTGTTCTTTTCACAGACCACATATGGATCCACCTGTGTCATTGCATGTGTGTTCTTTTCATTAACCACTT